>CM036773.1:24307578-24857578 GCA_020796225.1 Arion vulgaris | reverse complement strand
GATATATAGACAACAGAACAACAGAACAAGTACTCAAAGACACAATATGGACACCTGCTTGTTTGTTTGTATGAAGTGCAACTTCAAGAAATGACATAAGTACTAAAACTAAACTAATGTGGAACACTAAGTTAAGATAACACAAAGACCAAGACATCATCACATCACCCCTACCCAGTGGCGGCTCGTGACAATTTTTGTTGGTGGGGCCAGACATTTTTTTCCGGATAAATCATGGTTTCTGGTTGCTATATTTTAATTTCTAAAATAATAAATACACGTTATACATTATTTTTGGTGGGTCCGGCCTAGTGGCTCTTAATGACGAGCCGCCACAGCCCCTACCCCTCTTTATCCTTCCGGAGACAGAATCAATGTACCTATTACTCATGAGAAAACACACTTAAAGCGAGATGACAGACATGTAGGTACTAGATACTGACTATTATCCAACTACTTGTTCACACTTAATTCATGATGTACACTTAGACCAGCACTTAAGTGCTTCAGTAGGTAAGAAATAGTCCATGTTTCGAATAGTGCTTGGCAGGTGTAGGGGAGAATGTAATCTCCCATCTCTTCCAATGTTCACACCTGTCTTAATGTAAGACAACATCAGGTGAGATATATCCTAAGATATCACTCTGATATCTAAACTCTGACACCTGTCTTAATTAAGACCACATCAGGTAACATATATCCTCTGATATCACTCTGATATCTATCAAACAGTGTAACTGACGTAATGATACGAGCTTGGCTTAATAAAGTTGGACAGTAGAATATTCGTCCCAAATAAAGTAGTAGATTGTTTACGTTTTGTGAAAGAAATTAGAAGTGAGTACTCAACAGAAATCAATACGAACCTGCAGCATGACATCCACTGCTTTACCTAGAAGAACTGTCGCATTGTTCAGCCTGTGCTGTTTTTCAGCTGTAATAGTGTTAGGAAGACCAGCTTCTTCGCTTCAATCGTCCCAAGTATTGGTGTCCTTTTCCCCGCTATCAATATTCTTGGATCCATTGTTTACTTCACAAGAGAAATCAATCATCAGCGATGGTTATTATGTGGTTGGTGATGTTAAGGTGAAAGTCAAACGTCAGGCTGTGGTGAACAAGACACGTCTCTGGCCTGGAGGAATAGTACCTTACATCTTGGATACATTCTATACTCCAGGTAAGACAACCATATTGTAGTTGCACAAACGAAACATTTCTGGCGTGTCTTTTTATAAGTTTGTCACTTTTCATTTCATGTTTTTGAGATGCATTTGTTTTATAGTTTCCTGATAAAGACTTGCTTGCAGATATGTTATATTTTGTGCTGATTTTATTGTTTGCCTCTAGAGTTAGTGAGCTATTTCCCTACTTAACTAATTTAATTCCTGTTTTATCGTTTTTTCGTCCATGTCCTTTTTCAGATGATTGGTGTATTCAGATAGTGTGTTAGTGGTCCTCCTGGCTCTCTACCATACTTTCCCAGCTCGTCTCTTGGTCAGCAAGGCTTCTCTCTGCCATACTTTCACAGCTTGTCTCTTGGTCAAGTAGGCTTCTCTCTTTCCTACTTTCACAGCTTGTCTCTTGGTCAAGTAGGCTTCTCTCTGTCCTACTTTCACAGCTTGTCTCTTGGTCAGCCAGGCTTCTCTCTGTAATACTTTCACAGCTCGTCTCTTGGTCAGCCAGGCTTCTCTCTGTCCTACTTTCACAGCTCGTCTCTTGGTCAGCTAGGCTTCTCTCTGTCCTACTTTCACAGCTCGTCTCTTGGTCAGCCAGGCATCAGTGACCTATTCCTTCCACCACTGAAGCTGTATCGTTGTTCTGTTTATTGCAAGGAGCTCTCATTTTACAGCCCATAATCGTGCTGACATTCTGTGAAATAGTTGTGAAATTCATCCCTCTTGTTGTACTGTTTGCTTCGTGAAGGCCTTTTGGTCGAAACGTTGCTGTGTATTGTCATTGTTTTTGTATTTTGTAAAACTACAGTACTTTGTGATTACCTGGTTCGTTAATGAGAATACAAATGGACATATTTTTGTCTCTGTCCATGATATTATGAGCACCACTATTCTGTAGTACTTACATTCTGAGCACCACTATTCTGTAGTACTTACATTCTGAGCACCACTATTCTGTAGTACTTACATTCTGAGCCCCACTATTCTGTAGTACTTGCATTCTACAAATAGATACAATAACCACAAATATTTTGTTTATGATAATAACAACTTAATTATGTGCTGTTTTGTAATGTGTTTTTTATATTTCATATGATTGACAGCTGTCCGTGCAACAATTGAAAGCGCCATGCGTGAGATAGAACAGAGTGTAGGAAACAGTACTCAATCGTGCGTCAGCTTTGTACCCAGGACTACAGAAATTGATTACCTTGATGTACGGAATGGTAACAGCTGTTCATCGGTTATTGGACTTGATTACACGTGAGTGACCTACTATAAATATATCAACATATCAACGTAAACCATGTTGTGGGTGTGGACGGGGGTGGTGGGGGGCGGAGGAGGGGTGTGGGTGGACTTCTTCTCTTCTTCTCTTCCACCATTTACTTCTTTATAGAAGTGTTGGTGGTGGGGCGGGGGAATAGTGATCTTGTGTGTGCTTATTTTAAGGCACTTTATAAGCTGATATTTATTTTCGTAATGCTGTTCGTGATGCCGTCGCTCCATCTTTTGCGTGGTCTTCCTCTTGCTTTGTACGCATTATACTTTTTCTGTGTGGCTCTCTGTGGTAGGCGATACCAGGACATTCTTGTCAGATGTCCAAACCATTTAATCTGTTGTTCTTTTATGAATTGTATGCGTTTCCCACCCAGTTGTCTTCTGATTTTTTCATTTCTAATGTTGTCTCTTATTGTCACACCTGCAACTCTTCTAAGACTCCTTATCTCTGTCGTCCTGGCATGATCAAACATTTATTGTTTTTTAGTCTTTATTGAAGTGGGGGACAAGGACAATGCCCTGTAGCTTTAGCAGAAGCAGAGCTAGATGTATTTCACATCTATAGATCAAAGTATGCAGAAGCTAGGCTCGTGTGGTATTGGGACCTATAAGGGAAGCATAGAATAGTACCACTGTGACCTACAAGGCACGCCATAAGAGGCGACTGATTTAGGGTCTAGAGAAGCTACCCTAGTAAATAAATAGCCTCGCAGAAATCGTAAATTCTGGCCTACTTGTATGCGCATAACTGGCACATCGTATAATCGCTCTTAGGCTCAGATCACATACAAATCACATAGAGTGGTTAACATCCGACTTCTGCGACGTTTTTTTTCCAGCGTAGCTTCCTGAGTCTATACATCAGTCATCTCTTACGACATGCCCTGTATGTCGTAATGTTACTACTCCTAGTTAACTTGCGGGCCCCGGCACCACGCGGGCTGTCCAGGGGACATGAATGAAAATCGTAGCATATCTTTTACAAGACGTAGCCATTAACCACAGTAAACGAGCTGTTGATCTTTCTTGGCACCCCTTATGTTCAGTAGTTTGCCATTGCTTTCTGAACGGTGAGGTCTATTTTAACCTTTTGAATGCCCGTCTGCCCAGCGTGTTCGTAACGCGTTGGACTACGGATGACTATCCTTCTGTGTGTGCGGGTTCAATTCCGAGGGATGGCAGAAAAAAGCCACAGATTCCCCAGATTTACGGTGTTCGTGGCACCGAACCGAAGGGTTACGATGTCCATGGCACCGAGCCCAAGAGCTGAAAAGCTCAAGTGCTTCTGGATCGAAAAAAAAAAACCTTTTGAAAAAATCCCACGGGAACGAATTTGCTTCCAAACTTGCCCACCGCGGAGTTTGAACCAGGTATGCTTGGGTGGTGATCGAGCTCACTACCGCTTGGACTACAGACGCTCACAGAGGACATATCTTTCTGATAAAACATTGTGATTGACTATTGGTACTTACTTGTGATTTAGATGTTTAAAAAAAATGAATTTATTATATACATAGAGAGTGTACAAGTATTAGAGTCTTTCGTAATATAAATTACCAAATGCAGGATTCGATCCACACACTCTAATTTCTGACGGCATCCATCGCCTAGCACAACAATACGAGTGTTTATAAGTACACAGTCAGTTAGCCTTTCATAGAAAGATCTTAACTGAGAAGTGTATTTCGTAAGCCCTTGTCTATACATTCTTCTTCTTCAGCATTCGCCCTTAGGAAAGCATAGGTCCACAACCAAAGTCTTCCACGCCCACCTATCCAAAGTCATCCTTTCCAGATCTCGCCACTCCTTCCCCATTTTCTTGCATTCCGTCTCAAACTCCCGTCTCCAGGTGTTCCTGGATCTTCCCCAACCTCTATTGCCCTGCGGGTTCCATCGGAGAGCCTGTCTTGTGATGCTGTTAGGGGTTTCCTCAGTGTGTGTGTCTTATCCATCGCCACCTTCTGCTCCTTATTTCTTGTTCCACCTGTCGTTGTCCTGTTCTATCCCAGAGTTCCCTGTTTGAAGTCATGTAATACCATCGCAGATTGAGTATCCTGCGCAGGCATCTATTGATGAATGTCTGCAGCGTTTTGGTGTCCCCCTTAGTTGTTCTCCATGTCTCCGCTCCATAGAGAAGGACATCCTTGACATTTGAGTTATATATGAATCCTGCAACCGAAATCTGAGCCGAATCTGGACTTCTCCATTTCCACGTAGCAAACTACCAAATAAAATATTTTTCAATTCCTTTTGCACCCCCATTCCCCAAGCCCCTCCATCTCCCACAGCCTTCACAGCAAACATGTATGTGCACGCCCATGGTGATCGTACTATAGCTCGTTCCAAAATTCGTGGACACACTTAGGTTTAATTTGAACGAATTCTACTGGATGGATAACAGTAATTTTTTGCAAGCAATCTTTACGAATTCATGTTTAACTAATTGGTAGGTAGCTTTGTTGATGCAAAAGTGTTTTTAAAATATAATTCTTCATAAGCACAGCAAAATGATAATTACATTTTAGAATTTACAGTAATATAGAAAATGATATTTATAAAGGCGTAAATATTAAATATTTGCAAAGGCGTATCCCTATTACATATTATAAAAGTAATTGTGACATAGTGAACAAATGATACCTTCCACTTCTATCAATAAAAATAAACGATGAGTGTATAAGCCAATGATAATCGTGTGGATACAGTGTGAAATTATTAATTCCACCGGATTCCCGATTTTCACTGGCGCTGAATTTCATCTGAAGCACGCAAATATGTCAAATGCATAAATACAGGAATGCTTGACAACCTCGCTGCTAAAGTTCTACATGTATACCATATCAACATTGCTGTTGTTTTACTAATAACACATCAGTAAATCTTGTAATAATAAAGGTTTGAGTGGGCAAAAAATACTTTACGAAGGTCGCCACTGTTATCTGTAGAACAAATGTGACAAACATGACTTACTGTTAAGTAGATGATTTTATACCAGTCGGTAAAGATGTTTACGAATTTTGGAACGAACTGTAACTAATCTAATATAATATATACTAAACTAAATTAATATAATAACTAAACGATCTTCGTTTTCTTCTTCGATAGTTCCATATTGACCACTTGCTAATCACTCTGTGATTTATATGTGATCTGAGCCTAAGAGCGATTGTACTTTATGCCAGTCATGCGCCTACAAGCAGGCCAGCGCATCCGATTTCTGCGATGCGTTTTATTTACTAGGGTAGCTTCCCTAGGCCCCTACTTCAGTCGCTTCTTACGACATGTCTTGTAGGTCGCAGTGTTACTGTTCTTTGCTCCCTTGCTGACCCCTGCAGCTCACATGCGAATACATTATCAAAGGCGTACGGTCCTTTTACTGCTACATAATTTCCGAAGACGGAGCTAAAAATAGCTATTCTTTGTTTCTAGGTCCCAAACGTGAATTTACGCCTATAGCAGTGACAGTAGAAATGTATTACGTGTTAACACGTCTTTAGTCCACAGAGGTGAGATAATAACAGACGTGTTAAAAGACGTGCATCTTTAGCAGTGAATGGGGAAAACGTCTATACATGTCCATAGCAGCTAAAGGGTTAATATTCACTTGTTTATTTTTGTATTCTGCAGAGGGCCGCAAGTGTCAACATTTGCTGTCGAGTGCGCTATTAAAGGGACCATCATTCATGAGCTACTACATACGCTAGGATTGTACCACGAGCAGGACCGTTACGATAGAGACAACTACATCAGAATCAACAATACTAACATGCGGGACGATGCTATTCGAGATTATATTCGGAAAAACATCAGTGAGATCGACTTACTTGGTACGTGATAGTTCAGTGAGAAATATACAAGATTGATTGATTGATAGGACCATCATCATTGCACTTCGGTGAGTAACCATGTGTGCTCCGATTTCTTTCTTACACAGGAAGATTTCATCTGCGGTGCACGGTCTCCGTAGCCCCGACTAGGGTCCCCGATGTAATTTTGAAGATGCTGAAGATATTTTAGAAGAAATTTTATTTCTAATTTTTTTCTAATGAGCTTTGTCCGGGCAGTGGCTTTCCAGAATGCTCTTCTCGAATTTTGAACTGCTAATGGTTCTTTTACGTGCTCAAATTGAACACGTGACCTATGTTTTATTGTCCGTCTCCGATAGAAGTAGGAACTCGATCTCACCTACACTGAGATCAGGGATCTCTTGAAAATTACCCAGATAGCTCCATGAGGGAGCGAACCTGATACCTTGAAGTAAATGATCATTTAGAGAGAAATATACCTGGCTTTTAGAAGGATAGAATTATTTTGAGAGACATACAAGTAGCTGACAGAGAAGTATAGAGTTACTAGATAATTAATCCGGCTCCACACGGGTGAAAGTTGTTATTAATCCTTGATGAGGAATTGGGTAAGACTTTCTAAAAGATGTCATCTAATAGTATGAATTGTATGTTCTGATATTTTTTAAGAAGTTGTTTGAATCGGGTATGTCGTCGTTAAACGATTTTAACGGTTCGATTTGTTCTTGTAATGCTTCACGTCTAATCAAAGTAGCATCTTCGCATTCTTCTTAATTTTTTTAAAAATGTCTATAGTGTAGTTTGAAACAGAAAAGTGAAGCTGAAAATTATACATTCTGCTCAAATCAATGCAAACGGAAAAACGCAACGCAACTAATGGTGTATTTTTGTAAATAAGATCGGCATTAGAAAGATCAAAAAAGATTGCGTGTTTATTATACGATGCAAAGGAACGACCTCGCCACATGCACACAACGGCGGGAAATCCGTTAAAGAAGTAGAATTTCACTCAATGTCACTGGCTACAAGTCGTTCGGACTACAGGTCTCATGAAAAGATAGTTTGAAACTGAAAGATAAACTTATAATAACATGAGAATTATACAGCTTGCGCAAATCAACGCAAACGTAGGCGTCATGGCTATAGCCTAAATTCACAGTGGGCGATCGCAAGTAGAAGTAAATGTCTAAGACGTGAGGGCACATAATCAATTTGACAGAGACCAATTTGTCATTTTAGTGATTATATCCCTTTGACCGCTTGGCGGATGTGACCATTCTTCAGGTAGAGCACGCGGTAATACTGGATGAGGAAACGCAAATTGGATTTTATTTCTTTTTAAAACTAATATTGATCCGTTTTCGACACGGTTTATTTAGCTAATCTTAACTTTTTAAGATAAAATTTTGCTGAAAAAATGGTGAATATTGGATGTAAACTGAAGCTTTCTATAAGAGGGCACACATCAGACTTTCGCCTTTATAAATATAGATTCAGAGAGAAATATACAGTGGTGATAGAAGGATAGAATCATTTAGAGAGAAATATACGTGGGTGTTAGAAGGGTAGAATCATTTAGAGAGAAATATACGTGAGTGATAGGATAGAATTATTCAGAAAAAAGTATGCATATGTGATAGAAGGAAAGAATGATTTAGGGAGAAATGTTCTTTGGTTTCATCACTCCTCCTGATGTCGTTCCGTTTTATGAACATGATTTTTCACAAACATCTATTTATAAAATGCATTCAACGTATTTTGTTTATATATTTAGATATTTAGAAACTCTTGCTGAGGTATACTAATTACTTACTCAAAGAGAAAAATGCATTTGTGTAAGAAAGACATCTACACTACGATCCAATGTTCTCATGTTCTCCTACACTCCGATCCACTCTTCTCATTGCTCTCCTATACTACGATCCAATTTTCTCATGTTCTCCTACACTCCGATTCACTCATCTCATATTATAACAGTTTACAATTGATTTCCTCAGGGACGGCCTACGACTTTAGTTCTATCATGCACTACAGTCCCTATGCTTTTGCTAAGAATCTGAGATGGCCTGTGGTGACTCCAAAACCGGAGTTTTCTAAAGGGACATGGTTGGGACAGAGGTATGCTCTCAGTCAGCTGGACGTGCTGAGGATTCAGCGGTTGTACCACTGCCCAGAGGACGTCTCTCACATTTTGTCAGATATTTCAGAAGATAAGAGACTCTCATGGTGTGATTTTGAAAACGGAATTTGTGACTTCTTTGTTTCTGTTAGCTCCCATGAGAACCAGGACAGAAATGTGACAGGAAGTGGTCAAGATGGCGATTCCAGTTCTGGTCAAGCTAGTAAAGTACTCTGGACGACCACTTCAAATGCGACACCAGATGGTCCAACGGCTGGAACAACAAACGGATTAGATGCTTTCTTCTATTTTTCAAATGAATATTGTGAGCAAGTTGCTTCTGGTGTATCAAGCATGACACAGCCTACTGTTCTTTCTAACACTGTAACAGACAGAGGCAACATAACGGAAACACAAACCATCTTTGAGAACCCAACAAAGTCAGCTGTCAATTCTGACAACACAACACATACATTATCTCAACCATCAACTCCATCAGCACCATCAACTCCATCAGCACCATCATCTAAGCAGAATATTTCACTGACAACTGCATCAGCACCATCAACTCCATCAGTTCCATCATCTAAGCAGAATGTTTCTCTGACAAGCCCAGTAGTAGTCTCAGAAGCAAACTTCAGCTGTATCGACTTCCATTTCGTTCAAGCAGGTCCAACTAGTTACCTTGAGATGTACATCCTTGGTCCACTGTTTAACCCGATACTACTGGCATCATTGAAAGGAGTTCAAAAAGACCACTGGACAACAGTTCGTCAATCTCTCCACCTTCCTCCTGGCATTCAGTTTCAAATAGAATTTCGTGCTGTGCTGGAGACGGGCTCAGTGTCTCTAGATGACATACACATCATTAAAGGCATATGCCAGTAGTGTTCACATATATATCAACAGTGTTCACATATATATATATCAACAGTGTTCGCATATATATATATTAACAGTGTTCACATATTTGGGTAGTACCTTTGATTGCATTTCAGATACCAAAAAATGAAATTATGCTACAAATTGTCAAAGCAACATCAGCTTTTCAAAGTTTAAATAAAATGTGGAACTGAAAGTTATTTAGTTTTAAAACTAAATTAAAAATTTTCAATTATAATTAATTTGATTATTGTCTCATTTTTAAGATTTCTAAGATATGCCAACTAGAGTTGGAAAATGACTAATGATATAGAAAATAAATTGTATGCATTTGAACATAGAGGACAACCTAAGGAGACCCTGAAACGACCTTTTCTGAGAGAGACAAGAAATATCGGTCTCAGTTCCATGGAGGAGATTGAGCGAGTTGTCCAGGATAGAGCAGTATGGAGAAATTACTTGCAGGCTCTATGTAACGTATAACGGTACGAGAGGAATTATTATTATTATTTATTATTATGTCAGTTTGGGACTTACTCAAAACTAGACCTGGCAAAAATAATGAAATACCATTTTTGGGGAGTGCAGTATCAGCAGTATTACCCTACGTCTTCCGTTAAATGATGTATTTTTTTCAATATAGAATTTGTGTCATCACTTTTACAGTAAAACTGTAAATATGTGTTACATAGAAATACTTTGTCATCTGCATAAACAGATATCAGATTCGTCAGATAATTGAGAACTGTAGACTGTTGTGTCCACGCAAGAACAGTCTTGCTAACATGATGATTTCTTGATGTGAACTGTATCTACGCAAGAACATAGACCTGATCACATGATGATTTCTTGATGTGAACTGTGTCTACGCAAGAACATAGACTTGCTAACATAATGATTTGTTTATGTGAACACTTAATAAACTCTGAAATATTCCAGAATTAATCTTATCTGCGATCCTGCTGTTGCAAATCTCTTTGTTAAATGTTGCTGATATTTAATTCCTGTTGAAGTTAGCAAGGAATACATTGGTTATTGATTATTGATTTGACGACCATGAATTTCGGACATGCCCCCTAGGTGCTCACTCTCACCCACCAGATTGTAAAAGAGTATGCATACTGATAGTTCTTGTATCTCGCTGGTTACATACACTTCTCATTCTGTTTCTCAGTCATCCAGCTCTGCTTGTACAACGAGTAATTCCCGACTACTTAAATCGTTGTGAAATCAATGTTAGTTCATAGTTCATAAGTACGGTTTAAACTTCACTGCACACCATAATTGCTCCGTTCCTGTGCCAATGAAAATCACACGAAATGCTAACAACTGTGAAATGCTTTCGGTGTGAGCTAATTCCAGAATGAAACAGCCACGTACCGCCACAAAAAGTAACCTGCACCGCATAAAATGCATATGGCAGTCACTAATGTAGCAACACAAAACTGTTCATCACTTGAATTGCAATTCTTGTCGAAGGAAACATCAATCACGACAAAATCCAGCTTTCTGCACCCGCAATATAATCGCAAACGGCGGATTGAGTTTGTTCATCATAACCGCTGTCCGCTATTTTCTGAATACACACAACAAATGCACGGTTGACACAGCAAAAGCATTCCATGTAACATTCATAGCTCACAGCGTTGCTCAAGCACTAACTCAGTAGCAGGGCAAACGAAACCGAAAAATACCCTACCAAACATGGCGGAAAGTCGTGTTCAGAATCAAACAGTCCTGACTCTGAATGGTCCTCCCGCATTCCGCCATTGCTGGCCAGATTTTTATCAATGTTAGTGTTCTCATCCAACAGATGGTTGACTATAATCTGAAAAACGACATCCCCACCTTGGTGCAACAACCCGACGATCAATACAGTAGTTGATATATTCTGTTTGCTCTTTCATTGCTGGACAGTAGAATCATGAAAGTCTCAGAGTGTTAGAAATCTGGACAGAGTACATCCACTCTTACTTCAACCTGTCATTTTGAATCTGCAGTGCAGCAGTAGATGCACAATCTTCATGCTCATTCTGGAGGGGGTTGTCCTATATGCTTCATTCAGTTATGCAATAAGCATTCCGTACATTCTAGCTAAGAAACCAGAAGACAGGGCCTTTGAAATAGGCAGAAGACATGCTCGTATACACAATAAAAAAAAACCCGAGCATCTCTAGCTAGATAGGATGACTCGAAACCTACTTTCTCTCTCTCTCTCTCTCTCTTGTGGATAGGGTCCAACTTTCCCTCTCACGGAAAGGGTCCACCCGATGAGACACTCGGAGCCTAGTCTCTATCACTCTCACGGGCAGGGTTAACTCTACAAGTCATTTCTCTTCTCTCTTTAGCCTGTTACGCCCTTGGCGTTTAGGGCAGCAACAAACGTACACCATTCTTCCCTGTTCATGGCCTTCCTCTGTATTGTGTTCCAGCTATGATTCATTTCCTTCAGCTCTTGCTCTATCGTTCTCCTCCAGGTCGTCTTGGGTCTTCCACGCTTTCGCCTACCCTCTGGAGTCCATCTCAGTTTTCGTCTCGGAGCCAGTCTCCATGCGCATTACATGTCTAATCCATCTCCAGCGTCGTCTTCGGATGATAGTGCCCATATTCTCTTGTTGGCATCGTGCAAGCAATTCTTGATTCGAGATAGTAGTCGGCCAGTACACGCGTAAGATTTTTCGCAGACAAGTTGTATGAAAGGCGGAGAGTCTGGACATATCCTGTTCTGTCATTCTCCTGCATCCGATCCGTACAGCAATGTTGACAGCACACAGCTGTTATAGATACTAGTCTTGGTTCTGATGCTGTATTGGGCAGATTTCAAGGCGGTCTGAAGGGTCATGAATGCACTTCGTGCCTTACTCAGTCTGTTTTTAATGTCAGATCCAGCGCCTCCTTCATTGCTAATAACACTTCCAAGGTATGTGAAAGCGGTTGTATCTCGGAGGGTTTTACCTTCTAGATTGACTGGTGCTGGGGTTGCTATGTTCAGAGTCATTACTTCAGTTTTCTTCTGATTTATTTTCAGCCCAACCATCTCACTATATTGGTTAAGGCGGCAGGTCTTTTCCTGGATATCTCTATGTGTATGTCATTTTGCAGATGACATCGCACTCCTATCTCATACAAGTCATTTGGAGCCTACTTTCTCTCTCTCTCTTACGGACAGGGTACCCCGATGAGACACTTGGAGCCTTCTCTCTCTCTATCTCTCTCTCTCTCAGGGACAGGGTCCACCTGATGAGACACTCGAAGCCTACTCTCTCTCACGAATAGGGTCCACCCGATGAGACACTCGGACCCTACTCTCTCTCTCTCTCTCTCTCTCTCTCACGAATAGGGTCCACCCGATGAGACACTCGGACCCTACTCTCTCTCTCTCTCTCTCTCTCACGAATAGGGTCCACACGATGAGACACTCGCACCCTACTCTCTCTCTCTCACGGACAGTGTCCTCCTTATGAGTCACTAAATGTTAGAGATAGAAAATAAAAACAAAGAAAAATAACCATGAAAGAAAATAGTATAGTGTCCTAGCTGATTAACCCGGCTTCGCACGGATGGAAGAAGTTAGTAATCCTTGATGAGGAATTGGTGAAGTCGTTCCAAGAGATGTCATCTTCTTCTTCAGCGATTTCTGGTCATGTGCTTAATTTATTGTGG
The DNA here is from genome assembly GCA_020796225.1 of Arion vulgaris. Lineage (NCBI taxonomy): Eukaryota > Metazoa > Mollusca > Gastropoda > Stylommatophora > Arionidae > Arion > Arion vulgaris. The sequence continues at coordinate 24,844,652 of CM036773.1, read as the reverse complement.
ACCAGAAAATGTGCAGTCAGCTTCAGGTCTGTCAGGTTTCCCAAAGCTTAGTTTTCAGGTCGACTGGGTGTGGTAACATGATGCTTCTCAGCTCACCAAGGAGAGGACAGTCTTGCAGGATATGCTCTGGTGTCTGTTCCGCCTGCTGACACTGGCAGAGAGTTGTTTGGACTTATTCCTAGTCTATATAAGTGTTTGTTGAGTCTGCAGTGTCCAGTGCGTAGTCGAAATATAATGACCTGATCTGTTCTGCTTAGGTATTTGAGGGAGTCTTTTCCATAATCAAATCCAATGTTTGTCTTCCAGTCTACTGCCAATTTCTTTGTATATGGGTTTTGACCTCTTGAAAAGACAGGGTCGGATAAGACATATCAGTTTGGTTTTATTTATTTTTTAAACGAATATTGACCCGATTTCGAGTCAATTATACAGTTTGCTCAAACAAAAGCAAACGAAAAAACGCAATTTTTATAGCGTTGTTTGAAACAACCAATTAAGGGACGCAATCCATGTTTATGTTGTATCTAGCAATTTGTGGATTATATCCCTTCACTTCACCCGCGAGGTGTCGAAATATGTAGTATCAGACATCAAGAATTCAATTTTAATTAATTTTCAATCTAATATTGATTCGATTTCGAAACTGTTTCTTTTACTGATCTAAACCTTTCAAGATAAAAGTGTGCAGAAAAAATGGTGAATTTCGGATGTAAACTGACGCTGTCTATACCCGGACTGCACATCCAGACAGTAAGACATATATAATAGATAGTATCTCTGGTCAGATGTGTTTGTTCTGTCCGTACAGTAAGTAAGCTGCAAGCAGTGATATATGATTCTTCTATAGCAATAAGAACATGAAAGAGCTTTTGTGGAAATTAAAGAATTGAATAATTATTGATTAAATAATAAATAATAGCAACTCATCTCGTACGTTATACGTTACATGGGGGCCTGCAAGTAATTTCTCCATACCGTTCTATCCTGGGAAACTCGCTCAATCTCCATCATGGAACTGAGACCGATATTTCTTGCCTCTCTCAGCAAAGTTCGTTTCAGGGATTCCTTAGGTCGGCCTCTTTATATTGAACCCTTTGCATCCCACTTCAATGCCTGCTTTGATATTCGTTGATCATTTCTCCTCAAGGTGTGACCAACATATCTCCATCTTCTCTTTCTTATAACAGTTGTCACTAGTGGTTGAGTGATTAGAAAAGAGACATTCGTAATTGGATGTTTACGTAGAATAGAGGGACTGAGATGGTATGATAAGATTATGAGCGAGGAACTCAGAGAAAGAACAAAGCAGATACCAGTGGAGAAAGAGCTCAGGAAGAGGCGATGGATAGGATATACATTGAGAAGATCGACTGGAAACATTGCAAGACAGGCACAGTGTTAGAACACAAAGGGAAAGATGATTAGGAGAAGGCCTAAACAGACCTGAAGAAGAGAGCTGGAGGCTGATATTAAAAGTATAGGTAAAACATGAAAAGAATTGGAAGGGATGGCAAGAGAGAGGAAGAACTGGAAGAAGTTTGTTGGGAGTTGAAAGATGAAGAAGAAGAAGATAAAGAACTGGATAATTATTGATTAGTAAAAGAAATATCCAGTTCTCAATAGATTAACATTTTTGTTTATACAAATAAAAGTCAATTGTTAAAAAAATTTTTTTTTATGAAAGTAAACTATTCAAGTTTGTATGCTATGCATTAGCGTTGCACTCAAACACAAACATGTGTTGATTAACAGATCCGTTAATGTTGTACCCAAACATAGATCTGTTAATATTGTACTCAATCATAGATCTGCTAATGTTGTACCCAAACATAGATCTGTTAATATTGTACTCAAACATAGATCTGTTAATATTGTACCCAAACATAGATCTGCTAATGTTGTACCCAAACATAGATCTGTTAATATTGTACTCAAACATAGATCCGTTAATATTGTACTCAAACATAGATCCGTTAATATTGTACTCAAACATAGATCCGTTAATATTGTACTCAAACATATATCCGTTAATATTGTACTCAAACATAGATCCGTTAATATTGTACTCAAAGACAGATCTGTTAATATTGTACTCAAACATAGATCTGTTAATGTTGTACTCAAAGACAGATCTGTTAATATTGTACTCAAACATAGATCTGTTAATATTGTACTCAAACATAGATCTGTTAATGGTGTACTCAAAGACAGATCTGTTAATGTTCTACGCAAACATAGATCTGTTAATATTGTACCCAAACATAGATCTGCTAATGTTGTACCCAAACATAGATCTGCTAATGCTGTACTCAAACATAGATCTGTTAATTTAATTTTGTACCCAAACATATCCCAAAAAAGTACGGATATAAAACTGGACTCAACAGTATACAACACGACATACACGGACATGCATGTACATACACGAACTTACACGGATATGCACGGACATACATGGGTATACAGGGGCATAAAACCGAACTCAACAATAAACCGCACGGTATTAGTAAAAGTAAAGGAACCCTTTCATACCTCGTATGGTATATAGGTCAATACAGTGTCAGGCCTGTATTTTTCATTGACCGTCGGCACACAATGGGTGATGTGGTCAGCATCACGCCGGCCGCCTTTACTTCCCAGAGCATGTCTGGTACCCAGTTGAGGCTGGGTCGACCTGAGAGCCGTCGTGGTCGGGAAAAATCCACGCGCATTGTGGAGCTGAACCCAGACCACCAGCCTTGCGAAGCGAGTTCACTAACAACTGCGCTACAGCGGCTCTCACGGTATTAAAATGGGTTACTTTTTGTCTTTAATTTCTAAAGTTTATTTTCCAATATAGTTTATAAAACAAAAACAAAAATAAAGGAAAACAAATAGATGTTTGCGTGATATGGCAAAAAAAAAACCACAAGAAAAACTAAATTTGACTCATGTGATTTTTTAAGCAATGAAATGTTGATCGGATTTTTAATTGATATTTCTCATTCACAAATTGTGCAACTACGTTTTAACCAACTAACGCTGATCGTGCTCAATGACCTAGTGTATGGCTGATGGAATATGCTCTGAAACGTAACTCATAGCTCAGTCGGTAACGAAAACACCACAAGAGTTGCAAATGGTCGTGCTGATTTACACATTTCTGCAGGATTAAAATGTGCAAATGTCATAATTCCTGAGTTTAACGTTCTCAGATTGTGTCTTTAACCATGCCAGACAATTTCGTTTTATTAAACATATGAGATGATATGTTGAGGAGAAGAACAAGGTATTTTTGGACATTTACTGAGCTTGTGTGGAACAAATATTGATAATGTGTGGGACAAATATTGATAATGTATGGAACAAATATTGATAATGTATGGGACAAATATTGATAATGTATGGAACAAATATTGATTATGTATGGGACAAATATTGATTATGTATGGGACAAATATTGATTGTGTATTGGACAAATATTGATAATTTATGGGACAAATATTGATTTTGCAGGGGACAACTATTGATTATGTATGGGACGGAGAATAAAGATTCATATTTGTAAAGTACATATCTGAAAAGTACATATTCGGACATGTGATGAGGAAGGGAGGTTTAGAACACATTGTGACAACCGATACAATCAAGAGGAGACGTAACAGGAAAACAGAGACAATTTTGGATATCCTGACTTCATAGCACAGAAGAGCGTCAACATCCGAGATAATAGCAAACACTAGAGACAGAGATATGTGAAGATCTATGATCACCTACGCCAGCCGGCACGGCACCTTATGATGATAATGATGATCCGAAATGATTTCACACCATTCTTGCGCACCATTCGTTACGGTATAAACTTGATCGCATTGTTCAAAACTTCATACCTCTTTTATAGAGTTATTAGTTTATTTTCGTATTTAAATCACTGTTTACTAAATCGTTAGCTAATTTCTGATTCCTTTTGTAAATGTAGACTAGACCAGGACAGTTTGTTAAGGAAACTATCCGCTGACTACGACTTGATAGAGAGTTGATTACAGTGACAGAACAATATGTTAGAATACTCATGTTCTGTCGGACTTGGCTGATGGAACAGAGATCTGTCATAGTTGATATTTCGCACACAATAAACAAAGAAAACAAGGTAAGAGCTGACTACAACAGAAGAAAGTATTGTAACACTGTAATTTAACAAAATATTTCGCCTGTGTGGTGCCTGGGCCTGTAAGGGAAGCAAAGAATAATACTATTGCGACCTACAAAGCATGTCGTAAGAGGCGACTGATGTAGGACTTAGGTAAGCTACAGTAAATTGAGTAATAAATAAAAAGCATCGCAGAAATCAAATGCGCTTGCCTACTTGTAGGCGCATAACTGGTACAACCTACAATCGCTCTTAGGCTCAGATCACATACAAATCACACAGAGTGGTTAATAACTGGGTCGATATGGAGTGTTCAAAGAAAAGAAACAAATATTTCACATTTAATTCGTTTGTTATCTACTGTAACATCTCGTTAAATGTCTTTCTTTTGTGTCATGTTGCCACGGTCGTCTTGATCGTCCCCTAGCTCGTCTTCCAGGGACAATGAACTGTATTTCTGTTTCTTTGTTTACAAACTGAAGTGGCACCTAATATCATAGTAAATTATCACATTGGTTAGGAATTTATTGTCTGATTATATCTTCTTCTTCTTCTTCTTTACGTTCATTCTTTACGACCAATTTTAATCACTCTTTGTGATATGTTTCATCTTTGTCAAGAACGTGTATACATTACACATTGGTTTGGTAGGCTCCTAAACGCATAGAACTTCTACACGTTTAGGACACGTACATCCGATTTCAGACAAATCTGATTATATATGTAGTGTGCCTTGTAAGAAATAAATGTCTTCACTTCTGTTGTATCTCGTGCTTGATAAAGGCCTTTTGGTCGAAACGTTGTTGTGTATTGTTATTGTTTTAGTATTTTGTAAAACTACAGTACTTCGGTTTCTGTCGTGTTTCTCCACCTAACATCAGCAAAGTATGTCAGTTTCCGAGATGCTATACTGTTTATGAGCCAATATTTCTCTATGTTCATGCCTTCTATGAGGCTTATTCTATTCTTCTCTTCTATGGATAGAACTGTTTAGTTGTCCCCCCAAAAAAGACATGATCGCCTGCGCCGACGGGTATGACACTTGAAATATTGATGGCCAGAATGTTCTAGTAAAAGTTTTACAGCATTTGGTTTCAATGGATCCGATTTGGTTACTTTAATGTTTGTTATAATCCATGATTCACATCTTTATGTTGACACAAGACATCAATATTTTGACACAAGACATTCATATGTTGCTACAAGACAAAAACTGCTAGCCCTCGGAAGTTTTACTTGCATTTCTTTGCTTTTATGTTACCATATCTTCCTCATACCTTCAGAAGTAACATGGCTAATCTACTACTGATTTTGTTTGTACAATCTCCGCTGTTGTTATATTTCATGCAATCCAATAGCTTGTAATGAGAACCTTACTATCATAATTATCTTTCGGAGCTTCTTTCTTTCCTCTTCCAGATGTCTCCGGTATGCTCAAATCAACAAAAACATTCGGAACCCATCGTCGTCATGGTTTACCTAATCTCATTATTGATGTGAGAACTGTGGAACAAGAAATCAAAGAAATCAATCACAACTTGATCACAATACAGAGAACGGCCAAGAATATTGAAGAAAAAAAACCGTTTGCATTTATTAATGGTCTAGCCCAGCGTTCCTAAAGTGGGCCGTACCGTGCCCCTGTGAGCGTTGAAACCTTCCAGGGGGACGATAGTGGGTTCAGAAGCATTTGGGGGAAGTATTGTTCATTTTATTTGCTATTGAATAATCTATAAAAGATTTTAATTTTGTATTTTAATTCATCTTATGCCCATCTTACAAGATCCATTTTTTCATCAATTTTCTATTTCATGTATTTAGTCATTTGAAAATTGACCATGTATGACAGAAATATATATCAATTTTCTATGTCAAAGTGAAAATAGAGCATGTATATATATATATATATATATATATATGGGGGCGTTGGCAAACTGTTTTAATGGGAAGGGGGTTACAAAGTTTATGTCTTGCAAAGTGGGCGGTGGACCAAAAAGTATAAGAATCTATGTTCTAACTGAACATAGGTGGGCGTCTGTAGCTTAACCGGTAATGAGCTCGATTCACAACCCAAGCGTACCTGCTTCAAACACGTTTCCGTGGTATTTTTATGAAAGGTCAAAATAGACCTCACCGTTCAGAAAGCAATGCAAGCAAAGCCATTATCCTTTTGTAAAAATGCAACGCGAACAATTTGCAACCAAACTGTCCGCAACATGATTCAAACTCAGAACGTCAGGGTTAATAGACCGAGTCACTATCCCTAAGCCACAGAATCACGGTTGATGATTACGTCCTGTAAAAGGATATGCCACGATTTTCATTTCAACCGGACATGGACGTCACATATGCGGATATTAGAAAACAAATGTTGACGTTTTAAAAGAGACCTGCACACAAAGAAACATGGTGACATGATTAAGTATCAGACAATCAATGTTTTTTTGGGGGTATATGATGCGAAGAGATGTTTTGAAACATTTAATGACAGCAAGTAAAATACTGGGAAGGAGAAATCAGGAAACACAGAGAGGGAAGATGGTGGATGGTCCGGCAAGTCAAAAGATCGACAAAAGATCAAGTAACATATATCGTCCAGAAAATCGAGGATGGTTTCCAAGAAAAGAAACAGACACTGGCAGTCCTGGTAGATATGGAGAAGACGTTTGACACGGTTTGGAAAGAAGGCCTAAAACTAAAACTCCTCACCCTCGACATAAAGGGAATAATGTACAATTGGCTTGATAGATAACGTGAGAACAGAACAGCAAGGGTTCAGGTTCAGGGGTACACTAGTATGAAAGCCACATTAGAGCAAGGAGTCCCCAAGGAGGAGTGCTCTCACCAACTCTTTTCCTAATCTTTGTCAATGACTTAGCCACATGTCTACCAGAGCGAGTACACTCTGTCATGTATGCCGACGACCTGACAACATGGACGAGGGAAAAGTCAATTTCCACAGCAACAAATCGACTACAAGTTATGTTAAATAACCTGGAAGTGTGGACCAAAAAGTGGAATATGAGCATAAATGCGTCTAAAACCACTTACACTGTGTTCTCCCAGAACAACCAGGACCACAAAATTAAACTTAAAGTCAATGGGCATGATCTCCCAGAAAGCAAGACTCCAACGTACCTCGGAGTCACACTAGACCGAAAATTGACTTGGTGCGCTCAAATTGAAAATACTACGGCAAAAGCGAGACATAGGCTCACGATTATGCGCAAATTCGCAGACTCCACGTGGGGAGCAAACGCCAGAGTCCTTAAAACACTCTACTCTGGTAAAGTGTGATTGGTCTTGGATTACGGCACTGCGGTGTGGAGTAATGTATCCAATAAACAATTCGCCAAAGTAAGCAATAGTCAGAACCGTGCAATTCGCATTATCACAGGAGCCATGAAGTCCACCCCTATCAAGGCGATGGAAACAATCACAGGCATCCAACCAATGTCAGACCGAAGGGACCGAAAAGTCTTAGTATTAGCCGAAAAACTTAAACGGCTCGATTCCCACCCTATGCATGACAGAATGTAAGAATTCGAAATAAGCAGAATACAGAGATCTAGCTTCGCAAAAATCGCTAAAGCACTGACCGCAGACCATCCGGTCCTTGCACAATGCAAAATCAAAACAATCCCGGCAACTGATAAGTGCCGCCGGGAAAACAAAATGCCGGAACTTTGGGAAACAATCCAAGGCATTCAAAAAAAAAGGCCAGCAAGAAAACTTCGAAAGAAGATCGGCCACAGAAAACTACATATCGACCGAATACCATGAAAATAAGTGGACACACGTGTACACTGACGGGTCGGCCAAAAACGCAATCAGCGATGGTGGAGGAGGAATAATGCTTAAACTATCAAAGAAAGTGACGGTCACAAAATCGATTGCCACAGGCAAATACTCGAATAACTACCGAGCAGAAGCGGAGGCAATAAGAACAGCGGCCGAAATGATCCTAGAGAGAAGAGGCACCGCTCGCAACAAGGTCGTGATATTCACCGATGCTCTATCGGTCATCATGACACTCAAAAGTCCTTGCAAAACAGAGCTGAATGAGCTGAAAGCGACCCTCGATGAACTAACGCGCTCACTCAAACGCACCGTCATTCAGTGGATACCATCACACTGTAATATAAGTGGAAACGAACGTGCCGACAAACTAGCTAAAGAAGGCGGGCGACTACCTCAGACTGATCACGAGATCAGTTATGAGGAAGCCCGAACAACCATCGGTTTGCACTACAGAGGCAAATGGACAAAAGACCATCCCCAGCATTCCAACAGCGACGGATACTATGGTCTGTCTCGTAGCGAACAAGTTGCCATACTTCGCCTCCGTACCGGCCACAACAAGCTACGCGCCCACATGTACAATAAATCCAAAGTAGGCACAACTAGCCTGTGCCCCTGCAAAAAGAGACATGACGGCAGAAAACATTCTGCAGGATTGTCAGCGGATAGCAGGTTTAAGAAACGAAACCTGGCCAAAAAACACAGAGCTTCGTGAAAAGCTGTACGGAGGAACGGAGTCCCTTAAAACCACTGTAAATATCATGATAAAAGTTGGTTCACCAGTCTAGGCCGGGATCGCGAGAGAGAGAAAAGATCGACATCCGAACTCAGTAACTGCACTTGGTAAAGAGAGTTGTGGAGAGACATGATTGCTACAACAAATGGCATTACGCTTGATTTATATATATATATATATATATATATATATATATATATATATATATAGTGGCGGCTCGTCATTAAGGGCCAATGGGGCTGGCCCCAACAAAAATAATGTATCCCGTGTATTTATTATTTAATAAATTAAAATATAACCTAACCCAACATCATGGTTTCACCGAAAATGTGTGTCTGGTCCCACCAACAAAAATGATCACGGGCCGCCACTGTATATATATATATTGTGAATCAGAGTAATGTCTAGTAAAATCATTAGTAACAACTGTCATAAGAGGGAGCAGATGGAAATATGTTAGACACACAGTGAGAGCAGTGGCGGCTCGTGATGGTTTTTGTTGGTGGAGCCAGACACAAATTTTTGAGAAAATTATGGCTTTAGAATAGGTTATATTTTAATTTATTAAATAATAAATACACGTTACATATTATTTTTGGTGGGGCTCGACCCCTGGCCCTTAATGACGAGCCGCCACTGCGTGAGAGGAATTTTCTGGTCATCTACTATCTACTAGTCAATTAAGTGCCATGCCTGCCGGCGTAGGCGATCATGTCTCTCCACAACTCTCTTTGCTTGGTGCATGTAATCAGTTCTGACGTCGATATTTTGTCGAACCATGATGTCAGGCCATCCAACATCTTCTCCCTCTGTCTTCCGCGATCTCTCCTTCCCTGAATTTTACCTGTAGTCACCAAATGTTCTAAACCTTCTCTTCGCATTATATGCCCGAAGAACCTTGATTGTCGGATTCTTATTCTTTTGATAAGGTTTCTTTGTGTGCAGGCCTGATTTAAAACCTCCACGTTTGTTTTCTTTGCTGTCCATGGAATTCTCAACATTCTTCTGTAAAACCACATCTCTGTGACTTCCAATGATCGTATTGATTGTTTGTTCAGTGTCCATGATTCGCTGCCATACATAAGAATTGGTTCAATATAGCATTGGAGTACTCGTTTTCGCAGTGTCATTGGTAGTGAGTTCACGCATAGTGTGTTCTTCATTTCCATAAAAGCTGCTTTCGTTTGAGCTATTCTACTCCTAATCTCTGTTGTACATCTTCCATCTGGTGTTAAGAATGTTCCTAGATACTTGAATCGATGGACTTGTTTCAGTGTTGTGTTATTTATTTTGATATTGCATGTTGGTGTTTCTTGTTTCTTGGAGACAACCATAACCTCTGTTTTCTTTATATTCATGCTTAATCCTTTCTTTTCACTTTCTCTACTTGTATGTCTATCAAGTCTTGCAGATCGTGTTCATTTGTAGCCATGAGAATTGTGTCATCAGCGTATTTTAGGTTGTTTATATTTTGTCCACCGACTGCTATTCCTGTCTTTTCTTCTATAGATCTCATGATGTTTTCGCTATATAAGTTGAATTGGTCTGCTGAGAGTACGCACCCTTGTCGTCTGTATCGCCTGATAGATTCCAATCTTACTCTCTAGTCTAATGGCTGCGGTTTGTTGCCAGTACAAATTCTTGATCAGTCTAAGATCTTTACCATCAATATTTATACTTTCTAACATGCTGATTATTTCTCCATGTTTTACTTTATCGAAAGCTTTTGAGTAGTCTATGAAACATAGGTATAAGTCCAACTTCATTTCTATTGATCTTTCCATTATTGTTCTTATTGTATATATTGCGTTGTTTGTTCCTCTGCGTTCAACAAAGCCACATTGTTCTTCCTTAATTTCTGGTCTTATTTTGTTTCATACCCTTCTCATAATAATGCTGAAAAGTAGTTTTGTTACGTGACTCATGAGGCTGATTGTGCGGTGTTCTTCGCATTCTATCGTTCCTGCTTTCTTTGGTAGTGCTATAAAAATGGATTGTCGTAAATCTTTGGGTACATATCCAGTGTTGTAGATGTCATTGAATAATTTTGTTAAAACGCCTATGCCCAATTCGCCTGTTGCTTCTATTTCTTCTGTTGTTATGTTGTCTGGTCCTGGGGTTTTTCCTTTTTCGTGTGTCTTATGGCATTGATAACTTCTGATGGAAGTATTTGTGGTCCTTCATGGTTGTAATTGATGTGTATTTCTTGTCTGTTATCACTGTATAAGTCATTAATGTACTCTGTCCATCTTTCTATTTTCTTGTCTGTTTCCATCAGGATATCTCCATGCTTTGATTTTAAACATCCAGTAATTGTGCGTTTACGTCTGCCAAGTAAGTTGTCTACGTTTTCGTATATTGATTTGGGGTTTTCTTTGTGTTCTGTTTCGATCTGTTTGCATTTTCATTTAGCCATTCTTCTTTTGCTGTTTTACATTTTTGTCTTATCTCTTTATTGATTCGATCGTATTCTGCTTTATTCTGTTTGTTTTTCCTTCTATTTTCCATTAATTCCAAAATGTCTTCCGTCATCCATTTCTTTTTTGATCCGTTGACATGTTGTGTGGGTTAGTTCCTTTGACGTTTGTTGGATTGATTCTTTAAGCATCTGCCATTGTTCTTCTATTGTTTCTATTTTTCCATAGCGTTATATCTGTTTTGTATAATGCGTTTAAATGAGTCTTTCACTTTTGTGTCAGTCTTGAGTGTTGAGGAGTTCGATATGATGTTTCTTGCGCCCTCTTTATCTTCTTCAGTTTTATTCTTACCTTTCCTATCAGTAGTGTATGGTCACTGTCGCAATCTGCACCTTGTCTTGTTTTTATATTTAGCAGTCCATTTCGAAATCGTTTATTTATCATAATATAGTCAATTTGATTGTGTGTGTTGTTATCTGGACTTCTCCATGTCCATAGTCTTCTCGGATGATGTTTAAACCAAGTGTTGCCAATTATCATGTTGTTTATTGTTGCCCATTCTATAAGTGTGTTCCCCTATCGTTTTTCTCTCCTAGGCCACATCCTCCAGTTGTCTCGTCTACCTTTTCAGAGCCTACCTTAGCATTGAAGTCACCCATTACAATTGTCACTTCATAAGCCTTGCACTGTTTTATAGCTATTTGTAACTGGTTGTAGAAATCCTCTAGTTCTTCTTCTGTGATATATGTTGTTGGTGCGTATATCTGTATGATGTTGATATCTACTGGTGTACCCTGTAGTTTTAATAGCATTACTCTCTCTGATATTGTCCAGAATCCTTTCACCATTTTTGCTCTCTCGGCGTCTAATATTATGCCTACTCCTTTTGTGTGATTGTTTCCTCCTGAATATATTATTCTAAAGTTGTCTGAATACATTTCTCCTGCACCTATCCATCTCATTTCACTTATTCCTAATATGTTAAGTCCTGTTCTTGTCATTTCTTGCTTGATGTTTTCTAGTTTGCCACTTTGTGCTAGAGTTCGAACGTTCCATGTTCCGATATTTAAGAGTTATTTTCTATCGGTGTTGTTTTGTTGGTCTGGTTTCATTTCGTTGTTACCGATACGGTTGTGTTGAGACATGAATTTACTAGGGATAATTACGACGGTAGGTTCCCTCTTGCTTTCCGTCGGGCAGTGACTATACTAGCCGGGGATCGTAGCCATTGTCTCTAACTGAGATCATCTGCCTACCATCTAGGAGTAGAGACCATAACTGACATTAATTGTCAGCTGCTCTCACATTCCATTCGCCACCTGCTTCCATGGCTTCAGTTGACCTAGTTCACAAGTTACCGGAAGAACACCGTGTTGTCTACTAGTACCAACTGTTATAAGAAAAAGAAGATGAGGATATGTTGGACACACCTTGAGAAGAAATGATCAACGAATATCAAAGCAGACATTGAAGTGGGATGCAGAGGGTTAAAAAAAGGAGAGGACGACCTAGGGAGATCCTGAAGCGAACTGTACTAAGAGAGGCAGGAAATAGCGGTCTCAGTTCCATGGAGGAGATTGAACGAGTTGCCCAGGATAGAGCGGTATGGAGAAATTGCTTGCAGGCCCTATGTAACGTATAACGGTACGAGAGGAATTATTATTATTATATTCTTATATATATTTGTTCCCATTTAATCTCTTTTCAGATGTCAAGGTCAAATCGCGAAAATGCGGAGACAAATTGATTGTCAGAAAAGATGTATGAGTACATATTAAGGACAAAATAAAAGAGTGATTTCTTCAAGAAATTCTGAAAAGAATTAAACATTCATAGAACATACCCATCTGGAGGGGATAGAAAATACCTTTCTTACGTTCATTGGTTTCTTGTTTCGAATAGACAGTTTCCAAGAATCACTGTAAGATCAAGGCTAAACATTACTTCTCGGAATACGAGTAATCACGGTCAAGGTTGAAGACACAGAAAGAAAGATGTTTCTCTGAATGAATGTTTACCGGTCTTCCAAACTGGAAGAAAAATGATGTAAAATACGATATGGTCTTACAGATTAGCAGCAGTAGATATTTTAAAAATTTGAGCTCAGTGGGCTCATGTGTCGGTATTAACTGCTACCCAGAAGAACTATTTGATATACTCGTTACAGTGACGTCTCTTATTGCCGTCTTTGGCACTATCACAAATATAATCTCTGCTATCGTAATACTAACGGGAAACTACCGCAAGTCGACTAATAGTATTCTCATCTGTCAACTGAATATTGTGGATGCTACCTTCTGCGCGACAGTGTTGCCGACTCAGGCGTCCATTTTTCATTTCAAAGTAAATGTTATTGGTACTACCATGTGTCAGATCTATGCCGCTTTCAAGTATTGGTTAGCAGGAGTCGACCTGCTACTCATCACCAACATTGCATGCTACAGGTTTGTTATTTAGATACACGTATATCAACTTATACTTAACAGTTGTAAAAGTAAGACAGTGGGGAGGCTGTGCTTATATCAACTTATACTTAACAGTTGTAAAATGAAGACAGTGGGGAGGGTTTGCTTATATCAACTTATACTTAACAGTTGGAAAATGAAGACAGTGGGGAGGGTTTGCTTATATCAACTTATACTTAACAGTTGGAAAAGTAAGACAGTGGGGAGGCTTTGCTTATATCAACTTATACTTAACAGTTGTAAAGGAAGACAGTGGGGCTTTTGCCGTGACTACGAGCAGTCTCACTATGGAAATCATGGCAGTAACTAAAACGATGGTCTGCGTGGAATCACAGACATTTATCCATGCATGTTTTTTTTCAGTGACTCAATGAGTATGCTCAGGAAGATTGAAACAGGATGGGCACGGAGACGACAGATGGAGTCGCTGGGGAGGTCTAAGCTGACAAAGGTCAGTTTTATTTTTGTGCCTGGGCATGCAGGTGTAAGGGGAATGAACGTGCGGATAGGCTTGCATGTATGGCTGCTGTACAAAGCGAGCGAGCAATGGACCAGGCTGATATTATAAATTCCTTAAGGGAGAGAGGACGTGTACATGATTCAAGTAATGATTCCTGCGCCAGGGTTAGAGAGGGGGCACTTATCAAGACCCTGTCCCCTACGTCCACGTGGTGACCCTGGAAACAGACTTTGGTTCCGGTCTGGCTAAGAGGGGCAGGGATCGGGGAGAAACTACAGGTAGTGGTAGCAGTGCCAACACGGAAAATAAATGCAAGTACACAAATACGAACAAAATGCACGAACCTCCTAGCCGATGTCCAATAAAATATTGCCCAAGTTCTCGAACAATAAGAAACAGCAGCGAAACGTCTCTGATAGAATCCCTACTCCCCGGAGTAAAGGGCCGAATACAAATTGCCATCTCCGGAACAAGAGTTTCCCATACACAAGATCGAAGTGTAAGTCAAAGGTACGGTCACAATTACCAGTTAACCTGCCGATGGGGATATTAGTAAACATGAAAGGATGAGAGGTGCACCCAGTGACGAAACGTGGGCCCACATAGGGCGAAACTCGAAGCTCTGAGGAGGGGCAAACATTGCCAGCTGTGGGGCAAGAATAATTAAGACAGATGCGTACCGAATAAATGTCTACACTCGTGTCGGCACGAGGGAAGATTGCAGCTCCGTATCGGTGGCCTTGCGCAGATACATTTACTTGGCAAGGTTGGCGGAGCGTAAAACATAAAGTTGCGTTCCAGTGCCTAACGAAACTGCTCTCCCTGGGAAAACCGTGCAAGGTGCTGTTGCGATAACAACTAACATCCCCGGAAGAACCGAGGCGGATGATGCCTAACGGAACTGCCATCCTTGGGACAACCGGGCAAGGTACTGTTGCAGTCACAACTAACATCCCCAGAAAAAATGGGACGGATGATGGTGGTGAGCGCAAAATCTCAGTTGCGTTGCTAACGCCGATTGAAACGACCCTCTACATTATTTGTGCTTGTCTCCAGTCTGGTGTTTTCCGAGGCTAGGGAAAATGCGAAGTAGAAACTGCAAATTTCTACGTACCGACACTCGCTTCGAAAAGGCTAAGAATGTTCCTCTCCGGAACAGACTCAAAGTGAACAGTAAAGTAAGACCGACAATTCAAAGATCGGACAGGCTGTCCGGATTCGAACATTGGCGAAGGCCGACACTTTACACGATGTGTTATACGTGTAAGACGCCGTCCGAGGACAAGCTTATAAGCCCCGAGAAATATTCCTAATCCGGAACGACCTCACAGTCAGAAAGGGCTGACAGTAGTAACTCACTGTTTGGCGTAGATCACAAATCCCAAATATACGGCAAAGCTGATCGAAAGGGCGGAGATCCGTTCCGAAATAGTCGGCAGAAAGGATCGTATCCTAGGGCAAGCTTTCCTAGTAAATCAAAAGCTCACTGAAACCGGGTGGGCGGGCTTAGTCACCATGGGCGCATAATCGTTCATCATAGATCAACGCGTTCTTGTCAAATGACCAATTATATATCACAAAAAGAATGATCAAATTGGCCGGGAAGAATGATCGCGAGAGAGAGAGACACCTCTTACGACATACGTGGCAGTTAGCAGTGGTTCTATTCTTTACACCCCAAATTTGGGCCCAGGTAACAACTCGGGCGAGATAGGTAGTATTTCATAGAAAGAAAGAAAATGAACACATAAAGAAGATCTAGAAAAAAACTAACAATAACACCAAGAATAGAGAGAGACACAAATGGGAAGGAAACAGCAAGAAATTGACACATTACAGTCTGGCAGTGCTGAACATTAAGTCAAGAGACAGGACATATTGAAGAGTCATTGTAGTCAACCTTCGATGTGTAGTCAACCTTCGATGTGTAGTCAACCTTCGATGTGTAGTCAACCTTCGATGTGTAGTCAACCTTCGATGTGTAGTCAACCTTCGATGTGTAGTCAACCTTCGATGTGTAGTCAACCTTCAATATGTAGTCAACCTTCGATGTGAAGTCAACCTTAGATGTGTAGAAGACAAATTGTAAGGATGACTGTCATCTACTCGGGTTGTTGTTGCGGTTGTTGCTGAGGATGTTGTTGATGTTGCTGTTGTTATTGCTAAAGATGACGTTGTTATCAATTATCAATAATGATAACATTTACTCTGCTCAGTTAAAAAGTTTATAAAAAATTTACTTGTGTGAAGTCAGTCTGTGGGTACGAAGATGAATCAAGGATCCCATGTGGGACTGGAATATATTAGGATACAATAGACAGAAAATGTTACATCACACATACAACATCATTACATTACACATACAACACGTTACATCACACACACAACACGTTACATCAGATATATAACACATTACATCACACATACAACACGTTACATCACACATACAACACATTACATTACACATACAACAAATTACATCACATATATAACACATTACATTACACATACAACAAATTACATCACATATATAACACATTACATTACACATACAAAACAATTACATCACATATATAACACATTACATTACACATACAAAAAAATTACATCCACATATATAACACATTACATTACACATACAACACATTACATCATATATATAACACAATACATCACATATATAACTCATTACATCAGACATACAACATCATTACATCATATATATAACACATTACATAAATATACAACACGTTAGACGACACATTACATCATAAATAACACATTGCATCCCATAAATAACACATTGCATCCCATATATAACACATTACATCCCATATACAACACACTACATCACATATACAACACACTACATCACATATACAACACATTACATCACATATACAACACACTACATCACATATACAACACATTGCATCACATATACAACACATTGCATCACATATACAACATCATTACATCACATAAACAACATCATTACATCACATATACAACACATTACATCACATATACAACACACTACATCACATATACAACACATTACATCACATATACAACACATTGCATCACATATACAACATCATTACATCACATAAACAACATCATTACATCACATATACAACACATTACATCACATATATAACACATTACATCACATATATAACACACTGCATCACACATACAACATCATTACATCAAATATATAACACACTGCATCACACATACAACATCATTACATCAAATATATAACACATTGCACGACACATTACATCATAGACAACACATAGCATCACATATTACTTCACACATTACACATACTGAACATATTACACCACATATCACACATTATTTAAAATACAATAGATTGCAGTAAATTTAAAATATGACACCAAAATAATACAAGTAAGATTAGCCTCAATAAAATAATTTATATAAGATTAGCCTCAATAAAATAATTTATATAAGATTAACCTCAATAAAATAATTTATATAAGATTAGCCTCAATAAAATAATTTATATAAGATTAGCCTCAATAAAATAATTTATATAAGATTAACCTCAATAAAATAATTTATATAAGATTAACCTCAATAAAATAATTTATATAAGATTAGCCTCAATAAAATAATTTATATAAGATTAGCCTCAATAAAATAATTTATATAAGATTAACCTCAATAAAATAATTTATATAAGATTAACCTCAATAAAATAATACATGTAAGATTAGCCTCAATAAAATAATTTATATAAGATTAGCCTCAATAAAATAATTTGTATAAGATTAGCCTCAATAAAATAATTTATATAAGATTAACCTCAATAAAATAATTTATATAAGATTAGCCTCAATAAAATAATTTATATAAGATTAACCTCAATAAAATAATTTATATAAGATTAGCCTCAATAAAATAATTTATATAATATTAGCCTCAATAAAATAATTTAAATAAGATTAGCCTCAATAAAATAATTTATATAAGATTAACCTCAATAAAATAATTTATATAAGATTAACCTCAATAAAATAATTTATATAAGATTAACCTCTATAAAATAATACATGTAAGATTAGCCTCAATAAAATAATTTATATAAGATTAGCCTCAATAAAATAATACATGTAATATTAGCGTGAATAAAAATGAAAGATATTACAATAGAATATTGTTTTATTATTTATCCTCAGGTTGGTTCAAGTTGTTTACCATGAACATTACCATGTTTACTCACAGAGCGAGTATTTCGTCACAACTTGTATTCTATGTTATCTTATTCCATTTATCTTCATGATTTTTCCTCTGACTGGCATTGGCGCACATTTCATCTTTGAGCAACGCCTTCTGGAATGTTTGGCTGGATATTCTCGCCACAAGAACCCGAAGACATTGACACTAGTTATATTGTCTCTGGTACCAGCATTTATCGTGTGGGTCTGCTACATCCGTATCGCAATATTTGTGAGGAAACAAAGATTAAACATCGCTGGGGAAAGCACGCATCATGATATTCGTATTAGAAGACAATCTATGCGACTTGTCGGTATGATAACGTTAACTATTACATGTTTCACGCTAGGAACGATGCCAGTCTTCTTGTTTACCGTCTTTGATCCTCAAGTGCGGAAAATCGTTGGGCAACTCTGGTCAAATTTAGCTTCCTGGACCACCTACATGATGAACCCAGCAATCTATTGTCTATTTGATGTTAGATTTCAACACGCTCTTCTCAGATTTTTCCGTTGCGAGAAGAAAGGAGCTCGGATATCAGGGTACGCAGCAACGCATTGATCAGCAATCTCTTTTTTTGCTTGTTCGATCAACCGTTTCCATCAACAGTATGATTTGTACATGCAAATTCAGTGTCTAATCGATTGATTGATTGATAGATAAGACTATCATTATTGCACTTCGGTGAGTAACCATGTGGGCTCCGATCTCTTTCTTACACAGGAAGATCTTAGCTGCAGTGCACGAACTCCGTAGCACCGGCGAAGGTTCCTAATGTAATTTTGAAGATTACGATTTTTTTTGTAGGAATTTTATTTTAAATCCTTTTCTAATGAATTAGGGCTAGTAAGCGGCTTTC
The DNA here is from genome assembly GCA_020796225.1 of Arion vulgaris. NCBI lineage: Eukaryota > Metazoa > Mollusca > Gastropoda > Stylommatophora > Arionidae > Arion > Arion vulgaris. The sequence continues at coordinate 24,825,534 of CM036773.1, read as the reverse complement.
CAACTTGCTCTTCACGATTTTTAACTGCCAAGGGTTCTTTCTTTTACGTGCTTAAATTGAACATGGAACCTACGTTTTATCGTCCATCTCCGATAGGATTAAGAACTCGATCTCACCTATAGTGAGATCACGGATCTCTGGAAAAAGTAAACCTATGACTTAATAAGGGAGCGAACCGTTTACCTTTGGCACGAGAGGCGAACACCTAGCCTCTACACTACAGAGATACACCTGTGTCTAATTTTCTTGTATGAATGCCCAATCAACTTCTTCCATCAACTGTATGACTCGTATATGTCAAATGTTTGTCTAATTTTCTAGTATGTATGTCCAATCAACTTCTTCCATCAACTGTTAGACTCGTATATGTCAAATATTTGTCTAATTATTTACCTTTAATCAGCGCGAACACACACAAAAAAAACAACCACCAACAATCGTGAGAAAAGACATTAGGAAACAATACCAGCAACATGCTGAAAGTAATTCTCATATTTCATGAAGGAGGACTTCAACATACTAGATCATGTTCCGGTCGAAGACGATGTTCTGCTGATGTTAGTTTTGGTTTGTGTATGACAACAGCTATTACAATAATATGAACTGTAATTTTAAATATAAATATAGACTAGGAATAAGTAAAACAGCTCTCTGCCAGTGTCAGCAGGCGGAACAGACACCAGAGCTGTTTCTGAAAGACTGTTCTCTCCTGTGTGAGCTGAGAAGTAACATGTGGCCACACACAGTCGAGATGGCTGCTGCAGCGGAGGGCAGAGCATGCATGGAAATGCCCAATGTGCCGTGAAATCGATCGCATAACATAACATAACTTAACAGACGACCTAAAAGCTTAGCTTTGGGGACGCCTGACAGACCTAAAGCTGACTGCCCAGTTTGTGGCCCACAGTAAATTAAGCGCATGACCAGAGATCGCTGAAGAAGGAAACCTGACAGACCTGAAGCTGACTGCCCAGTTTGTGGCCCACAGTAAATTAAGCGCATGACCAGAGATCGCTGAAGAAGAAGAATAAATAAAAATACACTTCTTCTTTTTCTTCAAACACCCAGAAATTATGGGTTGTCACCTTTTTTCCTATAACTAAACGGGGAAGACTACCTGGCTATCTTACATTTGGCTCAGAAGACTCCAATAACTCTAGATCTTTAGTGCTACTATGCTCAGTGTTGCTGGGACTCCTAGTCAGGTGGAATCAATTGGTTATCACTGTAGTACCCCCATCACTTCTAGCGCGGTAGACGCTCTAGAAACACCACTCATTTACCACACTGGACAACCTGCATATAGTCCAAAGAGCTACTTCCGTAATTGCGCTATAACAACCATTCGTTGATCACTCTGAGCTTTGTCTTGTTACGCTAGAGCCGATACTGTACGACCACCTACACGGATAGACAGAAGGTGTGCGTTCACTTAAGGGATCAATTTTTGGCTATTTATTGTGGTCTTTTACTGATCTGAGCCAGGGAGCGTTCGGGTACTGTGGCGTCATCCTACGCGTGTGAACATTTTGCGTCCGAAAAGTGTCGGCCTTTGTCACTGTTTGGGTTTGTACAAGATGACAATCCTTTACATTTCCGGCCATACTTTTATGGCTTTGCAGAGGTTGTTCCGGAGTAGGAAGATACTCAAGCGCTCCTGGCTGCACATCGGTACCAAGCATATGAAGTGTTTACTTTTATTCCATTAGAAGGACGGCAAACGCTGAGGCTGAGAACGAATAATTAAGAAGAACAGTTTCATTAGAATAGCTAAATGCAACTTTGGATTTTGCAATCGGTTGCATCACTTACCCTTATTGTTCCAAGGAGGACACTTTAGCAAATATCACCTACCATTGTTGTCCCAAGCAGGGCAGCTTCGTTAAGTAAACATCACCTACCATTGTTGTCCCAAGGACGGCAGCTTCGTTAAGCACACATCATCTACCATTGTTGTCCCAAGGACGGCAGCTTCGTTAAGCAAACATCACCTACCATTGTTGTCCCAAGGACGGCAGCTTCGTTAAGCAAATATCAGCTACCATTGTTGTCCCAAGGAGGGCAGCTTCGTTAAGCAAACATCACCTACCATTGTTGTCCCAAGGAGGGCAGCTTCGTTAAGCAAACATCACCTACCATTGTTGTCAAAAGGAGGGCAGCTTCGATAAGCAAACATCACCTACCATTGTTGTTCCAAGGAGGCCAGCTTCGTTAAGCAAATATCACTTACCATTGTTGTCCCAAGGAGGGCAGCTACGTTAATCAAACATCACCTACGATTGTTGTCCCAAGGAGGGCAGCTTCGTTAAGCAAACATCACTTACCATTGTTGTCCCAAGGAGGGCAGCTACGTTAAGCAAACATCATCTACCATTGTTGTCCCAAGGAGGGCAGCTTCGTTAAGCAAACATCACCTACCATTGTTGTCCCAAGGAGGGCAGCTTCGTTAAGCAAACATCACTTACCATTGTTGTCCCAAGGAGGGCAGCTACGTTAAGCAAACATCACCTACCATTGTTGTCCCAAGGAGGGCAGCTTCGTTAAGCAAACATCACCTACCATTGTTGTCCCAAGGAGGGCAGTTTCGTTAAGCAAACATCACCTACACCTGTAGCGCTGCGTTTCCGGTTGTCCCTTTTATTTACAGTACCTGTGATCCCCTCCATGTAAATCAGGAAATCAGTAAATCACACTAAAAATATTGACAAATCCAGACAATAATATCTTATATAGTCGACAAGTGGTTCGGCCATCTAATGAGATTGGAACCATATTTACTACCGTCACGTGCCTACAATAATCGACACGCAGGGCGCAGAGCACGAGGCAGGCCAAGAACACGATGGATAGATAACATCTCAGAGTCCCTGCGAAAGCATGGACTAACAACGTCAAGCGCAACACACCTGGCACAAGATAGGAAACTAACTCTCCCACGACGCTTCACGGCAAATGTGGTTAAGATAAGATAAGATAGTTGACAGAAGTATCAAATTGATAAACTGCTGTTTAGTATATTACGTCATATATGATTAAATATAAAAGTTTACATAGTAACTGTACGATCAGAATCACAACACAATGGATGGTCTTATCGGGATGTTCAGGATGAATAAGGTGGATGGTCTTCGGTCTCTTCACGGCTGCCTGATTGATCTTCTTCTTCTCTTCCCCCATTGACTTCTTTATAAAAGTGTTGCGGGTGAAACGTAGTGATCTTGTGTGTGCTTGTTTTAAGGCACTTTGTAAGCTGGTATTCATGTTCGTAAGGCTGTTCTTGATGCCGTCGCTCCATCTTTGCGTGGTCTTCCTCTTGCTTTGTACTCGTTATACTTTCTCTGTGTGGCTCTCTGTGGTAGGCGATACCTGGGCATTCTTGTCAGGTGTCCAAACCATTTAATCTGTTGTTCTTTTATGAATTGCATAACTGGTTTCACATCCAGTCTCCTTCTGATTTCTTCATTATTGATGAATACACTAAAATATATGTTGAATCGATACAGAAATTTAAGCAGTTTGGAGTTACCCGTTGTGCATGTAGAATTGGATACCCGAAGGGCAGAGTTAGAAGTGTGTTAAACCAGCGAGCCACAGAAACCATCAGTAAGCATACCCTTTGACATTTGTTGTGGAAGACTGAGCACCTATGGGTCTGTCACGAGTGCTATGATATCGGTTCAGTAATCAGTCACCAAGCATTAGAAACGAATTGTTAAAGTTCGCTTGCATTCATTCGTATATATAATTTGTGACTTTTCTTGGAAATCGACGTAACCAAATATTGTTATATTTGAGATTGATCTAACTAGAATGTGAGGAAATTTACTCTGAAATATCGAATTTGTGTGTGGAAACATCGAATTTGAGTGTGATCTTTACTGTTTTATTGTCGAAACTGCACATATTCGAACCATTACAACATCTATACAGTTTAATAGAAGATGTAAATAAAGCAAGAGACCATATAAGAAATGAGGAAATTAGAAGAACAGTCAGAACAACACCTGCTATTAGATTCGTTGAAAAACAGAGACTCGAATGGTTTGGTGACTTGGTGAGAATGAATCCGAATACACCAGTTGTAAGAGAGTGCAAACAAGAAAATTGAATCATCACGAGGAAGGGGCAGATCAAGAAAAAAAATGGATGGAAGAAGTTACAGACATCTTAAAACTCCAGAATACCACAGCATATCAAGCGACTGAGCGTGCACTATCTTGGAAACCGATCATCAGTTAAACCTGCTACGCCTAACAGCAAAAAAAAGCAGAGACAGACAAAATAAGAAGAAAAAATAGAAGATGAGATGAAAGAGAACATCAAGCACGTAGCAATAAAATCGTGGCATACATCAGCTGTAGCTTACATTTTTTATCTCGCTCCAGCAGCACTTGAACTTACAGCTCTTCGCTCGGTGCCATGGGTATTGTGACCCTTCGGTTCGGTGCCATGGACATTGTGACCCTTCGGTTCGGTGCCACGAACAACGGAAATCTGGACAACCTTTTTGCTTTTTTTGCCAGCCCGCGAAGTTAAACCGCACACACAGGGTGCTTGTCACCCGTAGTCCAACTCGTTACGAACACGCTGGGCAGATAGGCCTGAAGGTTACATAGTAATTGCTGTGTGCTGAAACTTGGAAGGAAATCATTGAATAAATGTTCGTGTAAGTTGGTAACAGATTTACTTGGTATTACCCAGTAGCCTAGTATTACAGCAGCCTCCCTCACAGTTTTCTCAAAATCTGATCTGATCCGGTCTGAGCACCTCAGATTTGTAGATTGCCGTGCGTCGCATGAAAGTTAGTTACAAGATTGAAGTTGCAAAAATGTGTCTAACATTAAATGTCTATTATTCATAGTGTTTTATTAATGCTAATTTTGTTGTTTCGATAACTAATCAATGATAGATTAAATGTCACCATCCAATCTATTTGTCACCATCCAATCTATTTGTCACCATCCAATCTATTTGTCGCATCCAATCTATTTGTGACATCCAATCTATTTGTCACCATCCAATCTATTTGTCACATCCAATCTATTTCTCACATCCACTCTATTTGTCACCATCTAATCTATTTGTCATCATCTAATCTATTTGTCACCATCCAATCTATTTGTCACATTCAATCTATTTGTCACATCCCCATCTATTTGTAACAACCAATGAATATTGTGTATAATTAGTTCGAGAATGTGCGAATGCGTTTGTTTAATGTGTACATATTAGAGTGTGTTAGTTCAATTTGTGAATGTGTACATGTTTGGGTGTGTTTGTTCAATGTGGGAATGTGTACATATTAGGGTGTGTTAGTTCAATTTGTGAATGTGTACATGTTTGGGTGTGTTAGTTCAGTTTGTGAATGTGTACATGTTTGGGTGTGTTTGTTAAATGTGGAAATGTGTACATGTTTGGGTGTGTTTGTTAAAAGTGGAAATGTGTACATGTTTGGGTGTGTTTATTAAATGTATGAAGGTGTACATGTTTGGTTGTGTTTGATGTGTTCAATGTGTGAATTTGTATATGTTTGGGTGTGTTTGTTCAATGTGTGAATGTGTACATGTTTGGGTGTGTTTGTTCAATGTGTGAATGTGTACATGTTTGGGTGTGTTTGCTCTAAACGTTAATGTGTACACAGTGTTTAATGTGTGAATATGTACATGTACCTGTTTAGCGTATGAAAGTTTGTGTGTATTTCCTTAACGCGGGGCGTTTGTATGTTGCTTGGTTGACTGGTAAGATCATCATCATTGCACTTGAATGAGTAACCATGTGTGCTCCGATCTCTTTCTCACACATGAAGATCTCGACTGCAGTTCACGAACCACGTTGCACCGGCGAGTGTCCCCGGGTGTAATTTTCAAGATGGTGAAGATATTTGTGTAGGAACTTTTATTTTTAATCTTTTCTAATTAATTTTGCCCAGGCAGCGGCTTTCCAGCCTGCTCTTCTCGATTTTGCACTGCCAAGGGTTCTTTCACGGGCTTAAATTAAATACGGGACCTACGTTGTATCGTCCATCTCCGATAGGACAGGAAATCGATCTCACTTACAACGATATCCAGATGGTTTGAAGAAGGAGAGAACCTGGTACCTTTCGCACACGAGACGATCACCTAGCCTCTACACTCCAGAGACCCGCTAGTATCATTAATTACATATGTATCTCTGTGTGTGTGTGTGTGTGTGTGTGTCTGTGTTACAATTGCTCAACACGTGTGTGTGTGCTTATGTGTTTCATATGTAATTATGCGTGTATATATGTTTAGCATGTGAATATGTGCATACGTCTGTTTTGATGCAGTGGAGCGAACGTATGTGATTGTTTAGTAAGCGGTAATGAGTGTATGTGTTTGTTTAGTGAACGGTGGTGAGTGTCTATGTTTGTGTCGTCGATCCTGTGATGGTTCGTGCCCTTTCTCCGTGCATATTTCGTCTTCCTCGTCCTTGTTATTGTTTTAAAATCTGTTTTATTGTATTTTCCAACACTTCTAGTGAGCACAAGCCATTGAACATAAGACAGCGAACACAAGACAGCGAACCCAAGTGAACAGAAGTGAACAGAAGGAGAGTTAACACAAGTGAACACAAGACAGTGAACATAAGTGGGCACAAGACAGTGAACACATGTGAACACAAGGGAGTGAACACAAGTGAACACAAGATAGTGGACATAAGACAGTGAAGAGAAGACAGTGAATACAAGACAGTGAACACAAGTGAACACAAGACAATGAACATAAGTGGACACAGGACAATGAACACATGTGAACACAAGGCAGTGAACACAAGTGAACACAAGACAGTGAACATAAGACAGTGAAGAGAAGACAGTGAATACAAGACAGTGAACACAAGACAGACAGTGAACACAAGCGGACACAAGACAGTGAACATAAGTGGACACAAGACAGTGAACACATGTGAACACAAGAGAGTGAACACAAGTGAACAGAAGACAGTGAACAAAGGACAGTGAACACACGACAGTGAGCACAAAAGAGTGAACACAAGACAGTGAACACAAGACAGTGAACACAAGACAGTGAACACAAGACATTGAACACAAGACAGTGAACACAAGACAGTGAACACACGATACGCTCTAATTCGAGTGTCAAAATTATAACTTTTGTTCTCGTCCTTGACATTTTAAATATTTCTGTTAATTCGCTAAACTCTTTTTTTACTCCATTCGTTCCTGTTTATTTTCCTATCTTTCTACTCCCCACTTTCTCTCTCTCTCTCTCTCTCTCTCTCTCTCCCTCTCTTTCTCCTTCCCAGTGTAAAAAAAAAAAAAGACCTCGTGGTATATAGGTCAATACAGTGTTAGGCCTGTATTTTCATTGACCGTCGGCACACGATGGGTGATGTGGTCAGCATCACGCCTGCCGCCTTTACTTTCCCAGAGCATGTCGGGTACCCAGTTGAAGCTGGGTCGTCATGAGAGCCGTCGCGGTCCTGAAGAATTCCACGCGCATTGCGGGAGCTGAACCCAGACCACAAGTCTTGCGAAGCGAGTTCACTAACAACTACGCTACAGCGGCTCTCCCTTCTTCCCAGTGTAGCTCTCTATTTTTTTATTGTTTCTCTGTCATTATTTCTATAACTATGTTTATCTATTCCTTTCTATATGTCTACAGATCTCTCTCTATCTCTCTCTATCTCTCTCTCTCTATCGCTCTCTCTCTCTCTCTATCTCTCTCTCTCTCTATCTCTCTATCTCTCTCTCTCTCTCTCTCTCTCTCTCTATCTCTCTCTCTATCTCTCTATCTCTCTATCTCTCTCTCTATCTCTCTCTATCTCTATCTCTATCTCTCTCTATCTCTCTTCTTCTCTCTCTTCTCTATCTCTCTCTCTCTCTATCTCTCTCTATCTCTCTCTATCTCTCTCTTTTCTCTCTCTTCTCATTCTCTCTATCTCTCTTTCTCTCTATTCTCTATCTCTTTCTCTATCTCTCTCTCTTCTCTCTATTCTCTCTCTCTTCTCTCTCTTATCTCTCTCTCTATCTCTCTATCTCTCTATCTCTTCTCTCTATCTATCTCTCTATCTCTATCTCTCTACTCTCTCTATCTCTCTCTCTCTCTCTCTCTATCTCTTCTCTCTCTATCTCTCTCTCTATCTCTACTCTCTCTCTATCTCTTCTCTCTCTCTCTCTATCTCTCTCTCTTCTCTATCTCTCTCTCTCATCTCTCTCTCATCTCTCTCTCTTCTCTCCTCTCTCTCTATCTCCCCTCTTCTCTCTCTCTTCTCTACTCTCTCTCTATCTCTCTCTCATCTCTCTATCTCTCTATCTCTCTCTCTCTCTCTCTATCTCTCTCTCTCTCTCTCTCATTCTCTCTCTCTCTCTCTCTCTCTCCCTATCTCCTCATACACCCTCCTGCCTGTATCGTCGTCTGTCTCACCACTCTCTCACTCTGTTTATACCACTCTGTCTACAGCTCGCTCTTACTCTACACATTTCTCTATCTTTCTTTCTGTTTACCGCTATACGCTTCACTCATTTCTTCAGTTACTTTTTAAAAGAGTTTAAAAGCCGAAGGATTGTCTTAATTGCACCGGGTTTTACTCCAAAGGCTCGGTCCCTCTCCGCAGAAATGGCACGCCATCTGCCGAGAGTATTGCACAAAGCACGAACTCCGTAGCAACAATCTTAGGGTCTCTGTCAAAACTGCACTCATGAACAGAACGGCGCTGTCCGGACTCGAACCCACGACCTTCGACTCATAATGCAAAATGCTTAACCACTAGCCACAGAGACAGAGAATGGGAGTGTTTAATGACACCCTTCTCCCTATATCTCTTTACCTCTCCATCTCTATCGCTATCTCACTATGTTTCACTCTTGCTCACTATTCCCTCTCTACTTCTGTCTCTCTATCTCTCTCTCTTGATATCTCTTTATAGGTCAACATCGATTAAATCACCTTCTCTTCTCTTTCTTCTTCCCGTCATTTCCAATTATCTCTCACTTCACAGTCTGTACTTATCCCTCTCTCACTCTTTCTATTAACATCTCTCTCTTCTCTCTCCTCTCTCTCTTTTCTCTCTTCTCTCTCTCTCTCTCTCTTCTCTCTTTGTTTCTATTTACATCTATTCTCCTTCCTTGTCTCTATTTCGCTATTTACAAGCATCTGTCGCAAAATCTCTTTTTTTTCTCTCTCTCTTTCTTTCTCTCTCTCTCTTTCTTTCTCTCTCTCTCTTTCCCTTTCTCTTTCTCTCTTTCCCTCTCGATCTCTCTTCTCTCCCTTTCTTTCTCTCTCTCTCTATCTCTCCCCTTTCTTTCTCTCTCTCTCTTCTTGCTCTCTTTCTTTCTCTCTCTCTATTTATCTCCCTTTCTCTCTCTCTCTCTATCTGTCTCCCGTTCTTTCTCTCTGTCAATCTCTTTCCCTTTCTTTCTCTCTCTCTATCTCTCTTCTTTCTTTCTTTCTTCTCTCTCTCTCTCATCTCACCCTTTCGTTACCTATCTATCTCCCTTTCTTTCTCTTTATCTCTCTCCCTTTTTTTCTCTCTATCTGTCTCCCATTTTTCCCTCTCCTCTTTCTCGCTCCCTATCTCTGTCTGTCTTTTTCCTCATCACTCTCCTTTCCTATATACCTCTGTAGTTTTGTTGTCCAAACTGACATGACAAAGATGCAATCGCCCTCATAAACAAACACACACACAAAACAACAGATTTTTCTATATCTTCTGCTATCATTTTATTGCAATCTTGAACACATGCTGTAGTATCATTTTATTGCAATCTTGTACACGCTGTAGTATCATTTTATTGCAATCTTGAACACCCTGTAGTATCATTTTATTGCAATCTTGAACACGCTGTAGTATCATTTTATTGCAATCTTGTACACGCTGTAGTATCATTTTATTGCGATTTTCAAAGTTGATTATATTTATAAATACCATTCAAAGGGAGACAACGCAGAATTCTAACAGGTAAACAAAACTAGTAGCTATGGTAATGAGAGTAGTTTTTTACTTCTGGGACTATCATCATGAGTAGAACAAACCAATCAACATACAAACCAACCAATCTTTAAGAAACAGATATGTTTTGTCAGTTCTTTTCTCCATTTCTCTCCAGATGTCTTCATGTAGCTCTATTTATAACAATTTCCCCCCAGTTCTCTTCATATATCTATATTTATAACAATTTCCCTCCAGTTCTCTTCATGTATCTATATTTATAACAATTTCCCTCCAGTTCTCTTCATGTATCTATATTTATAACAATTTCCCTCCAGTTCTCTTCATATATCTATATTTATAACAATTTCCCTCCAGTTCTCTTCATATATCTATATTTATAACAATTTCCCTCCAGTTCTCTTCATATATCTATATTTATAACAATTTCCCTCCAGTTCTCTTCATATATCTATATTTATAACAATTTCCCCCCAGTTCTCTTCATATATCTATATTTATAACAATTTCTCTCTAGTTCTCTTTATATATCTATATTTATAACAATTGCCCCCCAGTTCTCTTCATGTAGCTCTATTTATAACAATTTCCCTCCAGTTCTCTTCAGTTCACTTCAGTTATTTTCAATTTTAGCAATTTCTCTCAATTTCTTTCCAGATCTCTTCATTTTTTCCAGTTCACATTTTGTGGGTACACATCATTCACTACAGTTTTGTCTCCAGTCTTTCTCTAGTTTTCTAACTTTCTCTATATCTCATGTTCTCTCCATTTCTCTCAAATGTTCACCAGTTCCCCCCAATTCTTTCCAGGTGATTTCTTATGGTCTAATATCAGCCTCTAGATCGCTTGTCCGCGTGTTCTTTGATTTGCCAGAGGTTTACTGGTTTAATGTGGGTTTTATGACAGTTCACTTATGGTAATACTAAATAGGTGGGGAAGGAGGGGAGGGTGGATGCGATTGAAGGGATCCATCTATGGTCATGTCCTTCCCCATTATTCAAAATAAATTTCTACTTGTAAAAATCTGAGTATATCTCGTGATATATTGTTTGGTCATTCTCCGTATCTCCCATAAATCCAGAAGTGCTACAAATGTATTGGTTGTATTTCAATCTCAGTCAATATTTCAGATGATCCAAAATGTCAGGTTGAAGAATCAGTGGAGGTGATGTATTGAAGATTCCCACCTTCAGAGTCTTACGTTGATCTACTGTCCTGGTTTACATGCGTGTTTTTGCGACAAGGAGAGAGTGTATAGACTTGCAATAGCAGCATTGATTGTTGGAGAGTTGAAGATGGATAAAGTGGATGCTCTTCGATCTCTTGACAAATACATGTTAGATTAGGACACTAAACTTGATTGATGACTTCCCTATTTTACACTTTGAATAGTTCCACATATTACCCTCAGAAGTGTTCCATATATTACCCTCTGTAGAGTTCCATATATTACCCTCTGTAGAGTTCTATATATTACCCTCTGTAGAGTTCCATATATTACCCTCTGAAGAGTTCCATATACTACACTCTGTAGAGTTCTATATACTACACTCTGTAGAGTTCCATATATTACCCTCTGTAGAGTTCCATATATTACCCTCTGTAGAGTTCCATATATTACCCTCTGTAGAGTTCCATATATTACCCTCTGTAGAGTTCCATATACTACACTCTGTAGAGTTCCATATGTTACACTCTGTAGAGTTCTATATATTACCCTCTGTAGAGTTCCATATATTACCCTCTGTAGAGTTCCATATATTACCCTCTGTAGAGTTCCATATATTACCCTCTGTAGAGTTCTATATCACCCTCTGTAGAGTTCTATATATTACCCTCTGTAGAGTTATATATATTACCCTCTGTAGAGTTCTATATATTACCCTCTGTAGAGTTCTATATATTACCCTCTGTAGAGTTCCATATATTACCCTCTGAAGAGTTAAGTTTCATATATTACCCTCTGTAGAATTAAGTTTCATATATTACCCTATACAGAGTTCCATATATTACCCTCTGTAGAGTTCCATATATTACCCTCTGTAGAGTTCTATATATTACCATCTGTAGAGTTAAGTTTCATATATTACACTCTGTAGAGTTCCATATATTACCCTCTGTAGAGTTCCATATATTACCCTCTGTAGAGTTCCTTATATTACCCTCTGTAGAGTTAAGTTTCATATATTACCCTCTGTAGAGTTCCATATATTACCCTCTGTAGAACTAAGTTTCATATATTACCCTATACAGAGTTCCATAACTTACACTCTGTAGAGTTCCATATAATACCCTTTGCAGAGTTCCATATGTTTTATATCCTGCATTAACTATCATAGTATATATGCATATGTTGTAGTTGATATATGTAACTAAAATAGTATATATATATATATCGGTACATATATGATGATGATATATATGTGTGGTAATAGCAAGCCTTTATACATAAGCTGTAGAGTGATCATGAATAGTGTATGTGTGATATGGAGATCATGGGCGTCCATACGTTAAGGCAGGAGAGGGAAGGGGAAAATGGGGCTACACCCTCCCCATTCCTCCTAGAAATTGGTTCTTTGATAACATATTGGGATTGTCAGTTGTAAACTAGCCATGATTTAAATATTGAATCAGAAATTGATATTTCTAGACATAGAGCCAGCAATCTGGCCTGAATCTGGTCCTATTCATGTTTGCTACCAAACTATCTATGACATTGTTTACCCATTATCTCCCTTCCTACAGACTGACAGTTAGGGACAGGTCTTTAACCCTTTCGCTGCTACATACTTTTCGAAGGCTGAGCTAAAAATAGCTAATCTTTGTTTCTAGGTCACAAACGTGAATGTACGCCTATGGCAGTGACAGTAGAAATGTATAACGTGTTAATACGTCTTTAGCCCACAGAGGAGAGATAATAACAGACGTGTTAATGCGTCTTTAGAAGTGACTGTGAAAAACGTATATATACGTCCTTAGCAGCTAAAGGGTTAATTTTATCCCTCCAAACTGATCATTGTTAAAATCGATGCTCTAATGTCTTCTATCAAACTTATCGAAATTATTCGTTTTACTTATCCATCATTTGCTCATTGAATAGTTTTAGTTTATCTCCAGTCTTTATTTTTGTATGACTAAATTATGAACACAAATGTGCTTTTGTATATCTCATTAGAAAACTATATTCTTATATAATGTAGTAGATCAAGCGTGTCATACTTTGCAGATTGTGTTTGTGTGCTGGTCTGTCAAGAGAAATATTTGGAAGAAATGTGTATAAATGTGTTGAGGACTAAGCGAGGGCAGATTGGAGAGACGCATAAGTGCAGTTAGTTCTCGTGCAAATAGGTTCCTTCTTGAACATGGACTTGATGTTGAGTTCTTTGTTGCATGATTCACATGTTTCTGGGCACACCTGGGCATACATTGGTAGACCTGAGTCCTGGAGAAGAAAAAGAAATCACCATTTGTAACAATATGTGATTGTAGCGATAAGTGTGTGACGTGCCACAAGGTCACAGTAATTAATATATGATATATCACAAGGTAGCAGTATCTACTGTATGATATGGCACATGAAAACAGAAGCTACTTTATGGCTTGTCGCATGACAACCATAACTACTTTATAACAAGTCACATGGCAACAATAAATACTTTATATATATATATATATATATATATATATATATATATATATATATATATATATATATATATATATATATATATATACATATATATATATAGAATGAGTTGAATGTAATTGTATGTATGTCTGTTGATATTACTTAAAGATATATAACAGCCTACGAACTTGAAATTTGGCAAAAGGATAGCTTTCATTGATGGGAATATGTAAAAATTATAAAACAGACTATTGGTTCGTCTTTATATCTAAATTCCAACTTAACGAAATGGTCACGAAAACTAAAAAAAAAAACCAAAACGGGAATCCATGTTTTCACTTGCCGGTCACATGTTAAAGCGGTAGCGATAACTATTATTGTAACGTATTTTAACACATTTGCTAAGAGGAGTGCGTGGTTTAATTGATAACTGCACATTCCACCTTGTGGTAGACCCACGTTCGATTCACGCTCGTGCCATATTTTTTTTTAAAAACACATCTGGTCACTAGATAAGTTTATAATCTGAATAAATTAAATTTACCCATTGTTATTTTAGCCAATTTTGAGGGGACGGTGCATATTTCTTTAATATGCTCAGCCTAGCACTGTTTGGGACTTTAAAATTTCGGAAATTATACATTTTCGAAGATCGATGGAAACTAATGAAGTTAGAGATATGCTTTTGGAGAAAGATAAGAAAATAAAAATGAAGGCCAGAAACACGGAGACAGAGCGGGACAGATTAGTTATTAAACTTGACTACAATCGTTGGAGGAGTGTAAAGGCGATTGACAAGGAAACTAAAGAGGAATGACTTGGAAGATCAGCGGAAAATGATAACAAATGTAATCGTAAACTAAATATAAACTAAATATAAACTAAATATAAACTAAATATAAACTAAATATAAACTAAATATAAACTAAATATAAACTAAATATAAACTAAATATAAACTAAATATAAACTAAATATAAACTAGATATAAACTAAATATAAACTAAATATAAACTAAATATAAACTAAATATAAACTAGATATAAACTAAATATAAACTAAATATAAACTAAATATAAACTAAATATAAACTAAATATAAACTAAATATAAACTAAATATAAACTAGATATAAACTAAATATAAACTAAATATAAACTAAATATAAACTAAATATAAACTAAATATAAACTAAATATAAACTAGATATAAACTAAATATAAACTAAATATAAACTAAATATAAACTAGAAATATAAACTAAATATAAACTAAATATAAACTAAATATAAACTAGATATAAACTAAATATAAACTAAATATAAACTAAATATAAACTAAATATAAACTAAATATAAACTAAATATAAACTAGATATAAACTAAATATAAACTAAATATAAACTAAATATAAACTAAATATAAACTAAATATAAACTAAATATAAACTAGATATAAACTAAATATAAACTAAATATAAACTAAATATAAACTAAATATAAACTAAATATAAACTAAATATAAACTAAATTCCCGTGCAAAGAACGGGTACATCTGCTAGTAAACAAATAATAACACAAAAAAGAGAAAAGAAAGACTTTGAGAAAAAATGAAGGATTTCAAATAAGGGTGAGAAAGTTGAACAAAGTTTGCTCTGAGAACAATGTCAAAAAACCAACCTTCCACAGCTGTGTCAAGTTAGTGGCAAATTCATCCATCATTTCCTTAGTGTGGTGAGGTGTAGGTGCCACACGTAGGCGTTCAGTACCTTTAGCTACAGTCGGATAGTTAATTGACTGGACATAAACACCGTACTTGGACATTAGATCATTGGAGAGTTTAGCAGAAGCAGCAGCATCTCCGACCTGAAACGGTAAAGTTATAGCGTCTGTTTACAAATGTAACCTAACTTGACAACAACAGAATGTACACTAGGATGTATGTTGTAACAATATGCGCCACAACATACAATAGAATAAGGAATGATACAAAACAATTTACACATTTAGATAGGACATCATATGAGGATTAACGAAAAAACGAAGAAATGTAATATTGTAAATCACAAAAACAGAATACATAATTATATTAACCCTTTCGCTGCTACATACTTTCCGAAAGCTGAGCTAAAAATAGCTACTCTTTGTTTCTAGGTCACAAACGTGAATATACGTCTATAGCAGTGACAGTAGAAATGTATAACGTGTTAATACGTCTTTAGCCCACAGAGAAGAGATAATAACAGACGTGCTAATGCGTCTTTAGAAGTGAATGGGGAAAACGTATATATACGTCCTTAGCAGCTAAAGGGTTAAACAAGATATAAACAAAATGTTACAGAAAGATCCTACGAATACCATGGACAGAAAAAGAAAGAACACTGATGTCCTGAAAGAACTAAATGTTAAAGAGAATTGGTTAATAAACAACATACTAAACAGAAAAATTACATACTTTGGTCACATTAAGCGTCACAATGGCCTGGAGAGAACAATATTAGAGGGCAGGGTCCCTGGATGCAGAGGCAGACCAAGACGAAGATGGCTACAAGATATTAAAGAAACCATGAATATGACCATCGACGACGTGGGCGGACTGGCTAGAGACAGAGGGAATTTCAGATGCGCTGCAAAGAGAGCAACGTCCTAAAAGGATACGCACCTTGATGATGATACATAAAGCACGATATACAATACGATAGATGGAACATTGAGATAAGTGTTGAGATAACACATGATACACAATGATATTCAACAGGATAAGTAAGGATACAAAATATACAAAACAGGATAGATAACATTTTTGATTTCAAGGAAAGCCCCAAGATGACAACCTGGTTAGCTATGAAGAAGCAAAACCATCGCCAAAGGGTACTACAAAGCAAAATGGGATAAAGAACACCCAAAACACAACAAGGACGATGGATATTACCAACTGTCCAGAAGGTACCAGACAGCCATACTTCGCCTCCAGACGAGTCACAACAGAAGGAGACACCACCTGTACACTAAATTCAAGATAGGCATCAACGACCTGTGCCCATATGGCTTGGCAAGTATGACATGAGAACATATCCAACAGAACTGCCCCCAGTATGCAGACTTGAGAAGAAAGAGGTGGCAAACTTACACCAGCGTCCAAGACAAACTGTATGGTGTGTGTAGCTGATAATCTGAGACAGACGGCTGCCGGTATTAGAGAATCCGAAAACCCAATCTAGTGAGAACGCAGAAGACAAACTGTATGGCGTGGCTGATAATCTGAGACAGACGGCTGCCGGTATTAGAGAATCCGAAAACCCAATCTAGTGAGAACGCAGAAGACAAACTGTATGGCGTGACTGATAATCTGAGACAGACGGCTGCCGGTATTAGAGAATCCGAAAACCCAATCTAGTGAGAACGCAGAAGACAAACTGTATGGCGTGGCTGATAATCTGAGACAGACGGCTGCCTTTATTAGAGAATCCGAAATCTAAATCTAGTGAGAACGCAGAAGAAGAAGAAGATTTAAAGTAAAATAGGAAAACAATAGCAATAATACCCAGAGTAGACAATATAAAACGTATGCATGAAAATACAGTAGGGAGTTTACCTTACCATAATTGGAATAATATGGCTTGGACTATGCAAGGCAGGTAAGCCAGATGAGACTAGCTTCTCTCGTAGATATTTGACATTCTGTTGTTGGCGAGTCCTTAGTTGTCTCCCTTCGTCGCTAGACAGGACCTGAGGTGGCAAGGTAAGATAATCGAGTGTTAAATTTTATTTCTTATTTGTCAAATTATATGTCCTTTGTTCTGTAAATGGTATCTTCCGATGGGATCTGTCAGTTATGTCACTCTGACATCTCAATCTTATATCTGTCACTCTGACCTCTCAATCTCATATCTGTTACATGAACCTCTCAAACTCATATATGTCACTCTGACCTGTCAATCTCATGTATGTCACTCTGACCTCTTAATCTCATATATGTCACTCTGACCTTTCAATCTCAAATATGTCACTCTAACCTCTCAATCTCATATATGTCACTCTGATCTGACTCAGTTCTTTCTTTCACTTTGTTCTGTGTCCCACATATGTCAATGTTAACTCTCTCTCCCTGTGTTCTGTCACACACATATGTTAAAGCCAGTTCTCTGACATTTCTGTCTCACGCATATGTCAATGCTAGTTCTCTCTCACTCTGTTCTGTCACACACATATGCCAATGCCAGTTCTTTCAGACTCTGTTCTGTCACACACATATGTCAATGCCAGTTCTCTCTCACTCTGTTCTGTCGCACACATATGTCAATGCCAGTTCTCTCACTCTGTTCTGTCCCCACACACATATGACAATGCCAGTTCTCTCACTCTGTTCTGTCACACACACACATATGACAATGCCAGTTCTCTCATTATGTTCTGAGGATTTTACGAAAGGTAAAAATAGAAATCACCGTTCAGAAAGCAATGGCAAACTATTGAACGTCTAAGTGGTGAATAGAAAAATCAACGACTCGTTTACTGTAGTTGATGGCTACGTCCTGTAAAGGAGATGCCATGATTTTTCACTCACCTGTATGGATGCCAGGCAGCCACTTAGAACCGTTGGAGGCAATGATGTTTTAAAATACTTGCACTCACCTGTATAGAAGCCAGGCAGCCACTTAGAACCGTTGGAGGCAAGGATGTTGTAAAGTACTTGCACTCACCTGTATAGAAGCCAGACAGCCACTTAGAACCGTTGGAGGCAATGATGTTTTAAAGTACTTGCACTCACCTGTATAGAAGCCAGACAGCCACTTAGAACCGTTGGAGGCAAGGATGTTGTAAAGATGAATCCAGAACCAAAACTTCTGACCATGTCCACAAGCTTAGCGGAACCCACAATGTAGCCGCCCATGTTACCAAAAGCTTTACCTGAAATATGACAGTGGTATTGTGAATCGTTAAGATCATTGTGAAATGTTAGTCTGTAATCGATACCACTAGACTTATCCAATGTCTTTAAAGTATTGCTCATCTGTAATCGATATCACTAATGATTTTCTAATATATTAAAAAATATTGTTTTGTTCGACTATGGAGGCTCTAATTTAGAGAAGAGAACAAATAGATCTATCCAGAAAGAACTCTAAATCAAAGAAAACTGACTGATGCTACAAATAAGAAAGAGAAAATTGAGATATTTTGGACATATAAAAGACTTCTGGAGGTCCATCATGGAAAGATGTATATCAGCAAAGAGAAGAAGAGGACGATCACGGAGAAGATGGATTCAGAATGTAACTGATGGTTTGAGCATGGCAGCTGCAGAGGCAGGACATCTGGCCTATGAGAGAGAAATTCCGGAAGACTGTTGGGGTGGCAAAGTTCTGCTCAGGGTAAGCTATATGATGATGAGACTAAATTAGCCAAACTACTGGCTTTGCGTTATCTTAACCCTTTAGCTGCTAAGGGCGTATATATACGTTTTTCCTATTCCCTTCTAAAGACACATTAACACGTCTGTTATTATCTCTCCTCTGTGGGCTAAAGATGTGTTAACACGTTATACATTACTACTGTCACTGCTATAGGTGTACATTAACGTTTGTGATCTAGCAACAAAGAGATGCTATTTTTAGCTCAGCCTTCGGAAAGTATGTAGCAGCGAAAGGGTTAAAACATAATGCTAGCCAGTATATGAGCTTCGAAGAGCGAAAGGGTTAATTCACTGGTTAAAATCAATTTCGATTGTAGTGTCCATATCCAATAGCTTGTCGCCGAGAAGTCGCAGGTCCTCCCCAACATTTGCTTTCAATTCTCCGACGTGCGGTGCTGAGGGTGTACGTTTTTTTGCCTATCCTTGCGGCTAACAACCACATGTTCACATCTAACACTAACTAACAACCACATGTTCACATCTAACACTAACTAACAACCACATGTCGACATCTAACACTAACTAACAACCACATGTTCACATCTAACACTAACTAACAACCACATGTTCACATCTAACACTAGCTAACAACCACATGTCCACATCTAACACTAACTAACAACCACATGTCCACATCTAACACTAGCTAACAACCACATGTCGACATCTAACACTAGCTAACAACCACATGTCCACATCTAACACTAGCTAACAACCACATGTCCACATCTAACACTAGCTAACAGCCACATGTCCACATCTAACACTAGCTAACAGCCACATGTCCACACCTAACACTAGCTAACAACCACATGTCCACACCTAACACCAGCTAACAGCCACATGTCCACACCTTAATAACAAAAAAGTTCATTATAATATAGTGAAGTATGCCTGAGTAGAACAAAACCAGAGGAACCTATTCTGAAGTGCAAATCGATCTTCAAACTTGGGTATAGGGACGAACGACTAATCGAACTATCTAGTAGCTTGTTCCCTCTGATGTTTCCTTTAGGATAGCTGGTGATCGATCGCAGCTTCATCAGGAAAAGCGAATGATTAGAACACGTCTTCCTTTCCGATGAAAAGTCAAAGATGCCAAACAATACAAATTTGATTCCCGTGTGGTTTTAGGGGGGCCCGAATTCGGAGTAAAGAATAGAACCACTATTACCTAGCACATACTGTATAAAGTAAAAGTGGAGGTTTCACGTTTGATTAGCTACCCAACACTGTAAAAATACTTAACTATAAAAACCCACAACCAAGGGCATGAGAGCTGGCATGGCCTTGGTTGAGGGCCTATGCCTCCTTGGAGGCCAAGGGTAAAGAAGAAGATATATTCATTTCTCTGAGTCTCATCATCATCATCAGGTGCCGTCTCTACATCGAAGGTTGGCTGCAATGAATCTCCAGCATCCTCTGTCTTTTGCCTTGGTGTTGCACACTGCCAGACAGTAACCTGTCCATTTCTTAAAGTTTCTCTTCCACTTATTTCTCGGTCTTCCTCTTGTCTTCCCCCATCAACTTTTCTCTCTAGTAAAGATTTTATCATGGTGTCATGTCTTTTTATATGATCAGAATACTTTACTTGTTTGAATTTTATTTCTCTTAGTAATTGTTTCTTCATGCCTAGTTTCCCTAAAACTTGTTTATTTCTCTGTTTTTCTGTCCATGAAACTCTGTCTATTCTTCTATATATCTACATCTCCGCCCGAGTGGTTACCGGGGCCCATATTTTGAGTGTAAAAAATAGAACCACTGTTACCTGACGTAAGAGGCGACTAAGGAGGTTTGGCTGAAATCGGATGCACATGTCCTAAAGTGTAGAAGTTTATGCGTTTAGGGACCTACCAAACCAATGTGCAACGTATACATGTTCATGGCAAAGATCAAACATATCATAAAGAGTGATTAAAATTGTTCATAAGGAACAAACGCAAAGAAGGGAGGGAAGATCCACATCTCAAATGCATCAATTCTGTCTTCTAACTGCTTGTCTGAGTCTACCTATTTTATATTCAAGTGACATCAAAATTAACAGTTTACCTAGAGTCCCAGAGATGATGTCCATTTTGTCTAAACAATTGTCTTGTTCTCCGACGCCAGCTCCGTGGTTCCCATACATGCCGACGGCATGGACTTCATCCACAAATGTTAAGGCCCCATACTTGTGGGCCACATCACACATTTCTACAGTCGGACAAATTGTACCTGGAGAAGGAACAAACACACATTTCTACAGTCGGACAAATTGTACCTGGAGAAGGAACATTACATATTTCTACAGTCGGACAAATTGTACCTGAGAAGGAACATTACATATTTCTACAGTCGGACAAATTGTACCTGGAGAAGGAATATCACACATTTCTATAGTCGGACAAATTGTACCTGAGAAGGAATATCACACATTTGTACAGTCGAAGAAATTGTACCTCAGAAGGAACATTACACAGTTCTACAGTCGAAGAAATTGTACCTGAGAAGCAACATCACACATTTGTACAGTCAGACAAATTGTACCCGGAGAAGCGACAAGTATTGAAAGCTTTACAGTATTCTTAAGTTATGTAGCAGCTGCAGGACAAATTTCCTGACACAAATATTGCCGGTATCGTCAACCACAGAGAGACACACACTAATACATTGTTACGGTTTTATAGCAAACGGTGTCTGTGGGCGTCTGTATCTTAAGTGGTAGTGAGCTTGATTCCCAACCCAAGCGTTCCTAGCTCAAACTCCGCAGCAGGCAGTTTGGAATAAATTTGATTTTGTGGGCTTTTTACGAAAGGCAAAAATAGACCTCACCGTTCAGAAAGCAATGACAAACTACTGAACGTATAAGTAAAGGAACCCTTTCATACCTCGTGGTATATAGGTCAATACAGTGTTAGGCCTGTATTTTTCATTGACCGTCGGCACACGATGGGTGATGTGGTTAGCATCACGCCGGCCGCCTTTACTTTCCCAGAGCATGTCTGGTACCTAGTTAAGGCTGGGTCGACCTCAGAACCGTCGCGGTCGGGAAAAATTCAACGCGCATTGCGGGAGCTGAACCCAGACCACCAGCCTTGCGAAGCGAGTTCACTAACAACTACGCTACAGCGGTTCTCTAATAGTATAGGAACGTATAAGTGGTGCCTAGAAAAATCAACACAACGTTCACTGTAATTGATGGTTATGTTCCGTAAAGGATGTACTACGATTGTCATTGTTTTCATAGCAGAAGGATAACTAAGTTCAAGATGGAGCGACAACATCAAGACCAGCTGTTGAGCTGAAAGCAACATCAGTTACAAGATGGCATGTCTTCTGCGATCAACTTTTTCTATGCGACTACTCCGGTATGTGTCATAAACAAGGGCGGTGCGCTTGAGGTCTTCACCGGTTCCCCATAGTTTGTCTTGTAGTGTTGTTTCTGTTGGCCAGATCTCCAATCTCTCACTACTCAGACTAGGCAGTCTTGCAGGATGTGCTCTGGGGACTGCTTTGGTGCTCCACAGGTGCAAGCTGCCGAGTCCCTGAGACCCATTCTGTGAAGGTGTGCTCTGAGACTGCAGTGTCCTGTTCTAAGTCTGAAGACTGTGGTCTGTGCTTTTCTGTTTAGTGTATTTATACTGTCGTGCTTTGGGTTGTATCCTCTATTTGTTATTCTCCAGATCATTTTCCTGGATTGTTTCAGGCGAGTCTTTGCTTCTGTAAAACACAAGACGACATGGAAAAAGCATACATAAGATCCTCATCTGTTGTCTATCGACACATCAAATGAGGTAAACGACGGAAGAGAAGAAGAAGAAGAAAGTAACGAGAGATATGATACAAATATTAAAAGTAACACAGAATTGACAAGTTTTTAATCACGTTAAGAGAGAAGTACACTGTTGGGGAAACTATCATGGAATGAAAGATAGAAGTCAGGGGAACAAATAGAAGACAGAGATATAGAATTGAAAAGGAGACTTTAGGGACTACTTCTGGCAATGTGTACATTTAAGACATGGGACGCCCGCCTGCCCAGCGTGTTC
This sequence comes from Arion vulgaris, assembly GCA_020796225.1. Taxonomy (NCBI): domain Eukaryota; kingdom Metazoa; phylum Mollusca; class Gastropoda; order Stylommatophora; family Arionidae; genus Arion; species Arion vulgaris. Next base: position 24,802,534 of record CM036773.1, on the reverse strand, counting down.
GTAGCACTTTGGACGACGGGTGAGAAGCCCCCTGTGAGTGCGGTTCAATAGTAGAAAAGCCACAGGTTCTCCAGATTTACGATGTTCGTGGCACCGAACAGAAAGGTTACGATGTCCGTGGCACTGAGCCGAAGAGCTGAAAGCTCAAGTGCTTCTGGATAAAAAAAGACCTGGGACAAAACTTGGAGAGCCATTAAAATCACCATTAGATGCAGAAACGGGACATGATTGATTGATTGATTGATTGCACAGTAGCAAAAATATTTCCCACTCTCAAGATTTAGGATAAATGTGATTCGAACACTAACCATTACCAAACAAGATGCAATCCTGACACTCATCTTCACTTTTATCCTAGGTCATATAAATACAAGATGAAGTACAATAAGAAAATGGACATATTGGTAAGCAATGCTGCTAGCAAAAATCATCCTTCTATGGACATAAGCGATATCATCAATGCTTTAAGATAAAACACGTAATAACAAAGTACTGTAGTTTTACAAATTACAAAAACAATGACAAAATACAGCAACGTTTCGACCAACAAGGCCTTTATCAAGCAAACGAACAAACAGGAGTGACAAATTAAAATGAAACACAAATGGACGACCAAATACAAACGTATCTAAGGAAAATCTGGAATAAAAACGAATAACGAAATAAATGTAACACAAAAATAAGGCCTTGTTGGTCGAAACGTTGCTGTATTTTGTCATTGTTTTTGTAATTTGTAAAACTACAGTACTTTGTAATTACGTGTTTTGCCAATCAAATAGTTTTACTACAGTTCCATATATATATACTGAATGCTTTAAGACAGCGATTCCCAAACGTTGCGTTACCGTGGACCTCCTTTTAAATACATTTTGTTGCAGCGGAACCCAAAGTTTCTATATTTGACAATCTTCTAGCGATGGAGCTATTATTACATCACACCAACAGTCAAACTGGGTCCGATTCCTCAGACTGCAGGAAACTTCCAATGATCTTTCATTTTGTACTGTCAGACATTTATACTCCGGTCTGGTCCGGATCCTTTGATTTCGAAGCAGAACTAGTTTACCACTATTTTTATACATGTTTTTCAAATGTCTTTTCTGTTTGAAATGTCAAAGATCATAATATTTCTTCAATCGCTTGAGGACCCCTGTGAGTATCTTGTGGACCCCCGGGAGTTCGCGGACCTGAGTTTCAGAAAAGCTGCTCTAAGAGAAAGCATACCCTACGAAGGTTTTAATGATGAAGATAAAGGGTATTCTCTATCTTAGCTGCAGAAGATAGGCGTATAGGTTAATGCAGCAAGACGGGAAAACCATGCGAGAAACTCTAGTAGATACATCTTCTTCTTCTTCTCTTCCACCATTTGCTTCTTAATGGAAGTGTTGGGGGTGAAACGTAGTGATCTTGTGTGTGCTTGTTCTTCTTCTCTTCCACCATTTACTTCTTTATAGAAGTGTTGGGGTGAAACGTAGTGATCTTGTGTGTGCTTGTTCTTCTTCTCTTCCACCATTTGCTTCTTAATGGAAGTGTTGGGGGTGAAACGTAGTGATCTTGTGTGTGCTTGTTCTTCTTCTCTTCCACCATTTACTTTTTTATAGAAGTGTTGGGGTGAAACGTAGTGATCTTGTTTTAAAGCACTTTGTAAGCTGATATTCATGATCGTAAGACTGTTCTTGATGCCGTCGCTCCATCTTTTGCGTGGTCTTCCTCTTGTCTTGTACTCATTATACTTTTTCTGTGTGGCTCTCTGTGGTAGGCGATACCAGGGCATTCTGGTCAGGTGTCCAAACCATTTAATCTGTTGTTCTTTTATGAATTGCATGACTGGTTTCACATCCAGTCTCCTTCTGATTTCTTCATTTCTAATTTTGTCTCTTACTGTCACACCTGCAGCTCTTCTAAGACACCTCATCTCTGTCGTTATGATTTTCCACTCATTAGCTGCTGTTATTGACCATGTTTGACACTGGTAACATAGTGTTGGCCAGAAAATCGTTCTTATGAGATTTGCTTTAGTTGTTAGCGGTATCTCTTTATGTGACAACACTGGTGTTAACTACACAACAGTTAGTGTAGATACATCAACTATCACAAAACGGGAGTTGTTAATCTGAACCGTGGTCCCGTCTGAACACAATGAAGAAATGATTAAAAGGAGATCGAATCAAATATAAAATGACTGGAAACCTTTGCGAGACACCTCAGCAGATACATCCACATGTATAGAACGGGATCGCTCGCGTGGTGCCGGAGTCCCACAAGGGAAGCAAATAATAGTACCACTGCGACCTACAAGGCATGTAATAAGAGATGACTGATGTAGGAATAGGAAGCTATGCTAGTAAATAAAAGCATAGCAGAAATCGGGTGTGCTTGCCTACCTGTAGGCGTATAACTGGCACAACGTAAAATCGCTCTTTGGCTCAGATCATATACAAATCACACAAAATGTTTAACATTGGTCGATAAGGATTGTTCGAAGAAGAATCTGAGAATAACGGGATACACTGAAAGATTTGCCGATACGAAGATTGGTTCAATTATGGACATATACTACTATGAAGATGCTCCTCACATGAACAATCAATAATCAACTTTAATCGATGATAAATCAAATAAAACAATCACTTACCATCCATAGAGTGAACGGTCTCAAAAGCAACAACCTTAGGCACACTTGGGTCTGCTTTCTGAAGCAGTTCTTCCAAGTGATCAGGATCATTGTGGCGAAACACATGTCGCTTGGCCATGCTAGTTCGAATCCCTTGTATCATGGATGCGTGATTGCCGGCGTCAGAGAAAAAATGCATTCCTGACAGAAATGAACTGGTAAAATGATGTGCTCTATCTATCCATCCATCCATCCATCCATCCATCCATCTATCCATCCATCCATCCATCCATCCATCCATCCATCCATCCATCTATTTATCTATCTAGTCTATCTATCTATCTACTATATAATCGTCGAATTAAGTCATCAAGCGCGCTTGAGGAGAAATAGTTTATGGTCTATCACTCGGTCGATGGGGGCACTGCTCATAGTCATCGGTCGATGGGGGCACTGCTCATAGTCATCGGTCGATGGGGGCACTATTCATAGTCATCGGTCGATGGGGGCACTATTCATAGTCATCGGTCGATGGGGGCACTGCTCATAGTCATCGTTCGATGGGGGCACTATTCATAGTCATCGGTCGATGGGGGCACTATTCATAGTCATCGGTCGATGGGGGCACTGCTCATAGTCATCGTTCGATGGGGGCACTGCTCATAGTCATCGGTCGATGGGGGCACTATTCATAGTCATCGGTCGATGGGGGCACTATTCATAGTCATCGTTCGATGGGGGCACTGCTCATAGTCATCGTTCGATGGGGGCACTGCTCATAGTCATCGTTCGATGGGGGCACTGCTTATAGTCATCGGTCTATGGCGGCACTGCTTATAGTCATCGGTCTATGGGGGCACTGCTTATAGTCATCGGTCTATGGGGGCACTGCTTATAGTCATCGGTCGACGGCGGCACTGCTTATAGTCATCGGTCTATGGGGGCACTGCTTTTAGTCATCGGTCTATGGGGCACTGCTTATAGTCATCGGTCTATGGGGGCACTGCTTATTGTCATAGGTCGATGGGAGTTAGCACTGCTTATAGTCATTCCGTGTTATTGTATGATGTCTTTATTGTTCCTAATCCGTGTTATCCTTGTTCGTCGTTTTGATCTTGCATCGCATCAGATCTCTGTTGATGTAGCGCCCGTCGACGCTCCCAGCGTAGAAAACAGTTCTCTCATTATGCCAAAACACGCTGCCAACGGCTAATTTGAGTCCATGCACGTTTTGTTTTACTGTTCAGCTACTATACGTCCGACACTGTTTTTGTTTACAGAATTCAACGGGCAGATAACTCCCATTTCATTCATATACTATACAGCATGGTAAAATTTAGTTTCGAATTTTTAGTAAATAGTTATGAATAGTTTCCTGTTGTGAAAAAGTGAACTTTCGTGTGAAAAGTTTAGTTATAAGATATTGTTTCGTCCTCCACGTCGATAAAGTGCCAAACAAAACATGGATTTGTTCCAAAGTTCAAATAAACACACACAGTGTTTCATGTTTATGATTTCACCGACAATGATTGAGAATTCAGCAATGGCTAAGTATTGATTCAATTTTGAAAGTCGTAGTAGTTACTCTGAACATGAAATACAACAATAATTTACTAAATAAATACTGATTTACATATATAACTATTTATTATCAGATTGTTTAGAATTTAATTCTACATATTTTGATACCAAGAGTATAAATCTAGCTTACAAAGAACTTAAGTTATAGGCATATTTCAAAGATCATTCCATTTTGAAAAATTTTGCTAGAAATGTATTCTGGCAGAGCGTGATTACCACCCAAAATATTCTTGGACATTAAGAGTTAATAGTAAGATGTGATAATCACATACCACATAGCGTCGTAGGGCTACACATTGTGAGATACCTCGCAGTATTTAACTAGACCATATCTAAACGTGTTGACTAGGTTTTTGCTTGTTGAATGTGTTCCATCTAGTTTTCAGCCGCTAGGGTGGTCAACGGACCATTCTGGCTCTCTTCTGTGAATCCCAACTTCTGTTAAGTTCACTAACAGCCAGGGACGGCTCGTCATTAGGGGCAAGGGGGGCGTGGCCCCGTCAAAAAATCGAAAGGGGGAATAACTACCCGGAATAGACATATAATAGAAAATACTCCAAAAACCATGATTTTTCCGAAAATTTGTGTCTTGCCCCACCGAGAAAAATGACCACGAGCCGCCACTGCTAACAGCTATAAACTAGACTTAGAAATGACAAGTGATAGATAAACTCGATCGCCCATGTGTTGTTGGGACTCTCAAGGGGAGCAAAGAATAGTAACACTACCACCGGCAAGGCATATAGTAAGAGGCGACAGAGGTAGGTGGTGTAGGGAAGCTACCTTAGTAAATTAAAAACGCAAAAATCAGATGTGTTGGCCTACTTGTAGGCGCATAACTTGCGCAACATACAATCGATCTTTTAGGCTCATATCGCATACACATCACACAGAGTGGTTTGACAAGTTGTCGATATGAAGAAGAAGAAGAAATAGAAGAAGATGAACTAGTTTAAAAATAAAGACAAGAGATAGATGAAATAGTCTGAGTAATGACAAGTGATAGATTAACTTGTTTAAACTTACCAGGTAAACGCTTGCCGAGTGTGAACAGTGTAGTATCGTTTGCCACATAGCACGAAGTAAAGACCAAACCAGCTTCCTTCTGATGTAGTTTGGCCAGTTCTTTCTCTAAGGCCTCATGCAATGGGGAGTTTCCGGAAATATTACGAGTACCTCCTGCACCAGCGCCGTGTTTGAATAGCGCATCTCTGTGTAAATAGAAAATATTTAGATTAAATAGATGAAAATGATTTTTATAATAACACGATACGGGGATCATCAGCAAACGTATATATATATTTATAGAGCCGTCCATCGCAAGCGATGATGACAACAGTCTCAGACATGTGCTGCTGCACCTCTGGTGGTGTGGAGGTGAATCCAATCCTAGAACAAAACCCCCAACCACAGGTGGGGCATACATGAGCAAGGTTAGACATGTGGGTGTTGTGCGTTCTGTCTTTTCGCGCAGTTCGTTTTCTCTGTGCCTCAACGGCACGATGATTCTCAGCTATGCGGGTTCCTCTTGTGTTCTTTACAGTTCCACATTTGGTGATCTAGCTTCAGGTATTCCCAGCTCGTGTTTCTATATCGAACCATTTCAGAGAAACTTTAAGAGTGTCTTTAAAGCATTTCTTCTGTCCACCAGCAGAACGTCTGCCCCCTTCAAGTTCGCCATGCCCCCTTCAAGTTCGCCATATATCAACTGATGTGGGATGCGTTTAGCGGACATCCAATCAACGTGACCGACCAATCTTACTGCTTTTATCGCCAAAAATAAGGAAAATAAAATGCACATAAATTGTCCTCACCTGACTGCTTCTTTAACTTTGGGGTGCCAGCTCATACCCAGATAATCATTACTACACCAAACTGTGATGTCCTTCTCTTGCCCAGTGCTATGATCACGCGCATGAGGAAAAGCAGTGGCATCCCTCATCACTTTCTTAAACACACGGTAGGTGTGCTCGTCCTTCATCTTCTGAAGCTGTTTCCCAAAGAATGTCTCGTAGTTGAAGAACTCTGAGACTGGAATCTCTGAAACAAAACAAAACTTCATCATAAACTTCATACATTATTGCTTCAAGAAACTAACAGACTAAAACCACTGACATTATTACTTCAAGTAACTAACAAATCTATCTTATCTTATCTTAACCACATTTGTCGTGAAGCGCCGTGTGGAGAGTTAGTTTTCTATCTTGTGCCACTTGTGTTCCGCTTGACATTGTCAGTCCATGTTTTCGCAGGGACTCTGAGATGTTATCTATCCATCGTGTTCTTGGCATGCCTCGTGCTCTGCGCCCTGATTGTCGATTATTGTAGGCACGTGATGGTAGTAAATGTGGTTCCATTCTCATTAGATGGTCGAACCACTTTATGATTCTTTGCTTCTCGATGTACTGTATGCATGGTATAGTACCAACGATGCTTCTGATATTCTCGTTTCTCACTCTACCTCGCCTTGTAACGTTGACAGCTTTTCGTATAAATCTCATTTCACATGTTGTAATCTTTCTTTCTTGTGTCTTAGTCATGGGCCATGTTTGGCACTGATAGCAGAGAGTTGGAATAAATATGCAGTTTATCAGTTGTCGTTTGACTGCCATGTTAATGCTTGGATGTTTTAATAATGGTGACAGTTGATATGTCACTGCGTTTGCCTTCTGGCATCTAGTCTCCATTTCTCTGTCCATCTTTCCATCTGCTGTGAATATACTCCCGTAGAGGTGACTGTGGTAGATCTCCTAGTCCCCCTACCATAGCCACCTCTTACGACATGCCTTGTAGGTTACAATTCGTTGCTCCCACTAAGGCCCCTATCAACAAGAGATAGCAAAAGATAGAAAGAATTTACATGAATTATTTGAGCGCCTTTGTCCCAACCAATGTTAAAAACACACACATGAGAAGAGGAGAGAGAACTAGGTAACTTTCTGTGATGCAATGCACAGTGATAAAGCACACATATGAGAAAGAGAGACAGATAACTAGGTAACTTTCTGTGATGCAATGCACAGTAATAAAAAAAATGCAAGCTAGAGTTCATTGTACTCAATCCGCGCCATGTGATTTTCTGCTGGCCATGTCTAACTCTATCTGCTATATATCTATAAGTTATATTTTCTCAGTTTCTATTTAATGCCGTTCTACTTTCTTTCCAACCATAGAACATGGTTGTCTGTGCTAGGTTCTTTCCAACCATAGAACATGGTTGTCTGTGCTACTTTCTTTCCAACCATAGAACATGGTTGTCTGTGCTAGGTTCTTTCCAACCATAGAACATGGTTGTCTGTGCTACTTTCTTTCCAACCATAGAACATGGTTGTCTGTGCTAGGTTCTTTCCAACCATAGAACATGGTTGTATGTGCTACTTTCTTTCCAACCATAGAACATGGTTGTCTGTGCTACTTTCTTTCCAACCATAGAACATGGTTGTCTGTGCTAGGTTCTTTCCAACCATAGAACATGGTTGTCTGTGCTAGTTTCTTTCCAACCATAGAACATGGTTGTCTGTGCTACTTTCTTTCCAACCATAGAACATGGTTGTCTGTGCTAGGTTCTTTCCAACCATAGAACATGGTTGTCTGTGCTAGGTTCTTTCTAACCATAGAACATGGTTGTCTGTGCTACTTTCTTTCCAACCATAGAACATGGTTGTCTGTGCTAGGTTCTTTCCAACCATAGAACATGGTTGTCTGTGCTACTTTCTTTCCAACCATAGAACATGGTTGTCTGTGCTACTTTCTTTCCAACCATAGAACATGGTTCTCTGTGCTACTTTCTTTCCAACCATAGAACATGGTTGTATGTGCTACTTTCTTTCCAACCATAGAACATGGTTGTCTGTGCTAGGTTCTTTCCAACCATAGAACATGGTTGTATGTGCTACTTTCTTTCCAACCATAGAACATGGTTGCATGTGCTACTTTCTTTCCAACCATAGAACATGGTTGCATGTGCTACTTTCTTTCCAACCATAGAACATGGTTGTCTGTGCTACTTTCTTTCCAACCATAGAACATGGTTGTCTGTGCTAGTTTCTTTCCAACCATAGAACATGGTTGTCTGTGCTAGGTTCTTTCCAACCATAGAACATGGTTGTCTGTGCTAGGTTCTTTCTAACCATAGAACATGGTTGTCTGTGCTAGGTTCTTTCCAACCATAGAACATGGTTGTCTGTGCTAGGTTCTTTCTAACCATAGAACATGGTTGTCTGTGCTACTTTCTTTCCAACCATAGAACATGGTTGTCTGTGCTAGGTTCTTTCCAACCATAGAACATGGTTGTCTGTGCTACTTTCTTTCCAACCATAGAACATGGTTGTCTGTGCTAGGTTCTTTCCAACCATAGAACATGGTTGTATGTGCTACTTTCTTTCCAACCATAGAACATGGTTGTCTGTGCTACTTTCTTTCCAACCATAGAACATGGTTGTCTGTGCTAGGTTCTTTCCAACCATAGAACATGGTTGTCTGTGCTAGGTTCTTTCTAACCATAGAACATGGTTGTCTGTGCTACTTTCTTTCCAACCATAGAACATGGTTGTCTGTGCTAGTTTCTTTCCAACCATAGAACATGGTTGTCTGTGCTACTTTCTTTCCAACCATAGAACATGGTTGTCTGTGCTACTTTCTTTCCAACCATAGAACATGGTTCTCTGTGCTACTTTCTTTCCAACCATAGAACATGGTTGTATGTGCTACTTTCTTTCCAACCATAGAACATGGTTGTCTGTGCTAGGTTCTTTCCAACCATAGAACATGGTTGTATGTGCTACTTTCTTTCCAACCATAGAACATGGTTGCATGTGCTACTTTCTTTCCAACCATAGAACATGGTTGCATGTGCTACTTTCTTTCCAACCATAGAACATGGTTGTCTGTGCTACTTTCTTTCCAACCATAGAACATGGTTGTCTGTGCTAGTTTCTTTCCAACCATAGAACATGGTTGTCTGTGCTAGGTTCTTTCCAACCATAGAACATGGTTGTCTGTGCTAGGTTCTTTCTAACCATAGAACATGGTTGTCTGTGCTAGGTTCTTTCTAACCATAGAACATGGTTGTCTGTGCTAGGTTCTTTCTAACCATAGAACATGGTTGTCTGTGCTAGGTTCTTTCTAACCATAGAACATGGTTGTCTGTGCTAGGTTCTTTCTAACCATAGAACATGGTTGTCTGTGCTACTTTCTTTCCAACCATAGAACATGGTTGTCTGTGCAAGCTTCTTTTATTTTTTTATTTTTTTAACCGATCCAGAAGCACTTGAGATTTCAGCTCTTCGGCTCGGTGCCGTGGACATCGTAACCCTTCGGTTCGGTACCAAGAACACTTTGAATGTGGTGAACCTGTGGCCTTTCTGCCAGCCCGTGGAATTCAACCCGCACTCACAGGGAGCTTGTCACACGTAGTCCAACGCTCTACGAACACGATGGGAAGACAAACACAAGCTTCTTTCAAACCATAGATCATGGTTGAATGTGCTTGCTGGTTCCCAACCATATATTCTTAATTTGTGTCGCTCTGTATGATACCAGTTTGTATAGAAAATCTACTGGAGCGATATTACAAACCGAATACTACACATTATTGTACCCCCATCTACTGAACTATACTGAAAAATTGTTTCAAATCTTATTGGTAATACATAAAAAACGTTAGAGACGACTCATGGTATGCAGATTAGGATAGAAGAAGCATTTAAATAACACGCACACAGATGCTCACCCACAAACACACCCATAGTTTTCTTCTTCTTCTTTGCGTTCGTTCTTTACAACCAATTTTAATCACTCTTTATGATATGTTAGATCTTTGCCAAGAACGTGTATACGTTGCACATTGGTTTGTAGGCCCCTAAATGCATAGACTTCTACACGTTTAGGACACATGCATTCGATTTCAGCCAAAACCCATATAGCCGACATTGGCATGCATAAAGTGTTTTTGGTCCGATCCAGAAGCACCTGAGCTTTCAGCTCTTCGGCTCGGTCCCATGGACATCGTAACCCTTCGGTTCGGTGCCACGAATACCGTAAATCTGGAGAACCTGTGGCTTCATTTACCAGCCCGCGGAATAGAACCCACACTCACAGAGGGCTTGTCACACCTACGAACACGCTGGGCAGGCGGGCACATGCATACAATAAACTCATAAACAATCGTGTCTACCTTTCATGTACTCCTCAGGTGTATGCAGATTCTTCAGTTGTTGATGGCTAATTGTGTCCGCTTCAACAGATGGGCTGGTCATTTTGATGGTGACATCACCTTCCTTCAGAAATGGGCAATTGCCCACATCAGTGTTAGCAGCGGGGCTTTGAGCAGCTGTAGAAACATATGTAATGTTAGCAAGTATTCATATTGGAGGTATGCACGAAGAAGATAGAGGAGATTATGGAGGAAGGGGGGGGGATGTGTGTTTATTTGTTTCAGTCGTTCTTCTCCAACATTTTGATCATTCTTATTGTGATATATAAACAGGTTTTGTGCCAGGAACGGTTTTGAACATTGCGCCCCTGTTAATCCCCTACTAGTGTAGGACAGGCGCATCAGAAACCCAAGTTTTCGACTTTAGGAATTGTTCGAGTCTGTCTTGCCAGTAAAATATTTGACAGTTAAAAACTTCCCTCTCCTCCGCATGTACATTGTTCTATAATGATCAATTTAACGCCGTATATTTTGTGTGGATCTACGCCAAAAAAGTGTTTGTACTTTTCAACCTTTCTGACTAAGTGCGACGATCCATTTTGCATCGTATGATAAACACTTATTAATTATCCTTTTAATACCGTACATTTGGGTTTGGATAAACACTGAGTATTTACTACTTTGCAAATATTCTGACTGGGTGAGGTCGTTCCATAGATGTGTCACGTGCGCTAATTTTGGGGGTACGCACGAGTAAGAAGAATGAAATTATATTGGAAGGGTGGGGGGAGGGGGGTTATGTGATGTGTGTACATCTTGAAGGTACGCTAGAAAAATAATAAGAAGGAGACTATGTGGGGGATATGTGGTGCGCGCTCATCTTGGAGGTACGCACGAATATGAGAAAGGAGATTATGTGGGGGATATGTGGTGCGCACTCATCTTGGAGGTACGCATGAATAAGAGAAAGGAGACTATGTGGGGGATATGTGGTGCGCGCTCATCTTGGAGGTACGCATGAATAAGAGAAAGGAGATTATGTGGGGGATATGTGGCGCGCGCTTATCTTGGAGGTACGCATGAATAAGAGAAAGGAGATTATGTGGGGGATATGTCATGTGTGTTCATCTTGAAGGTATGCTAGAAAACGAAGGGGAATCTGGGGGAATATATGATGTGATGGGGATTAGTGGGAGTATGCAACAAAGAAGCTGTCATGCTGCGAACATGTAATGAAAAGACGTTATGTTGGGAACATGTAACAATGAGACGTCATGTTGGGAACATGTAACAATGAGACGTCATGTTGGGAACATGTAAGGATGAGACGTCATGTTGGGAACATGTAATGAAAAGACGTCTTGTTCTGAACATGTAATGATGAGGCGCCATGTTGGGAACATGTAATGAAAAGACGTCTTGTTGGGAACATGTAATGATGAGGCTCCATGTTGGGAACATGTAATGATAAGACGTCATGTTGGGAACCTGTAACGCTGAGGCGCCATGTTGGGAACATGTTGTAAATGACAAACTACTACACAGATTGACACAAACGTACAAGCATCACGATATATCCTTGAACTTACCAGTCTGACCTGATGTTGTGCTCTGCTGTCGAGCTATTTGCATCATCATTGGACATTTGTCGACGCTGTTCAAAAACAGTGGAGCAAACTGACGTATGCTGTGTATGGAGAATTTATTCAAAAACGGGCAAGCCATGGTCTTCCTTGTGATCGTGTGATCGAACGACTAGATCAGACAGATCAATATATTATTAAAATAAATCGATCAATCAATTTGTTATACATTTATTATAGTTGCATAACTAGTAGAAGAATTTCAGGAAGAAACAGATATAGATATATATAGATATACAGATTCGACTTAAACATTGAAAAAATGAAAATCGTGGCATATCCTTTACAGGACGTAGCCATCAACCCTTGTTAACGAGTCGTTGATTTACTAGGCAGTACTTATTCGTTCAGTAGTTTGCCATTGCTTTCTGAACGGTGAGATCTACTTTTACCTTTTGTAAAAATCCCACGGAAACGAATTTGCGTGTTCGTAGCGAGTTGGACGACGGGTGACAAGCACCCTGTAAATGCGGTTCAATTTCACGGGCTGGCAGAAAAGCCACAGGTTCTCCGGATTTACGGTGTTCGTGGCACCGAACCGAAGGGAAGCCTGCTGACTAGCAAGTTTGGCTGGTGACAGTCAAAGGTTGGCGGAGAGCGAACCTAGTAAACGCTGGTTGGAATCGAACACACCACCGAAGGATAAGCACCAGAGCTCCAAATGGTACTGAAGGTTATGAACGTACACCCGTTCTTGGGGTTAGGCTGTTTACATATCACAATTAGAATGATAAAAACGGTCGTAAAAGAACGATCGCATTAGAGAGAGAGAGAGAGAGAGAGATAGAGAGAACCGTAGGGTTACGATGCTCATGCACCGAGCCGAAGAGCAGAAAAGCTCGTGCTTCTGGATCGAATACAAAAAACAAACAAACAAGTCGCACATAAGATTTGTAAAGAACACTCGTATTGCTAATCGGGCCAATGGGTGCCGTAAGAAATGAGAGGAAATGGTTCGAATCCTGTGTTTGTCAATTTGTTTTTCCGGAAGCTCTACTTGTACACTTGTACGGAAGGGCGCAGAGTCTTTTGAGAAGAGACTTATGTACGAGCTGAACGACAAGAGAGAAAAGTGAAAACTCAGAAGTTGTCACAGTAAAACACTTGCCTATTGACCGTCTGTAAAGATGAAAAGGGCCATATATACCATATACTTGTACACTGTTTATTTGTTGATCATATTATTTGCTTCCGTTGCTTCCTCTGGGGCTCTTACAAAAATACCCTCCTTTTTCTCACCTAACATCTTAGCAACTGTGGTACAATGATGGAAAAGCACAGGAGTACGATTCGTACATTTCCCCCTAAAATCTTACTGACTATGGTACAATGGTGGAAAAGCAGATAAACAAAATCTTACTAACTGTGGTACAATGGTGGAAAAGCAGATAAACAAAATCTTACTAACTGTGGTACAATGGTGGAAAAGCAGATAAACAAAATCTTACTAACTGTGGTACAATGGTGGAAAAGCAGATAAACAAAAAAATACATCATAAAATTCAACAAATTATTGAGACAATCAATAAATAAAATCTGATAAGAACAAAAAATCAATCAAATTACATCACAATATTACAAAACTAACAACGGAATATTTCTAACATGAATTCCAACTTGTTTTACCAACACTTAAATATGCACTTGTTTTACCAACACTGAGATTTGCACTTGTTTTACAAATACTGAGATCTGCAATAGTTTTACCAAAACTAAGATCTACAATAGTTTTACCAATACTAAGATCTGCACTAGTTTTACCAACACTGAGATCTGCACTTGTCTTAACAACGTCAAGATCTGGACTTGTCCTGCACTTACGTAAAACTGATGTATATATCTTCAATTTCCATATTTTATTTTCTCCTTTAAATGTTACGTAACATACATACACACACACACACCCATTCACGTGCATACTTTCACCCACTTGGTCTTCAACTCGGTTTCCTTACTAGCGACCGTCATCCATTTTGGTTCCGACGGATCTAAAAATGCGACAAAATAACTTCGAAACAAACCAATAATTATGAATTTATGAAAATGTCTTTTTGATAATTATAATAATAGCCATCCATCGCAAGCGATGATGACAACAGCCTCAGACGTCTGCTGCTGCACCTCTCTTGCGTGTGCGAAGGTGAATTTAGTCCAATTATAGAACACAGTCCCATACCACTGGGGTGGGGTGGGGGGATACATTATCAAGGTTGTACATGTGGGTGTTGTGTGTTCTGTTGTATCGTGCAGCTCATTTTCTCTGTGCCTCAAAGACACGACATTTCTCATCTATGCGAGCACCTCCTGTGTTGTTACATCGTACATTTAACAATCTTGCGGCTGGGACTCTCAGCACGTGGTGTCTATTTCGAAGCATTTCAGAGACACTTTAAGAATGTCTTTAAAGCGTTTTTTCTGTCCACCAGCTGAGCGTCTGCCTTCTTTAAGATCAAAATACATCAACTGTTTCGGAATGTGTTTATCAGGAATCCAAGCAACATCAGTGGCCCATCTCACTTGGACCTACCTTCTGTAACCGTGTTGTCGTTTTGGAGATGATTAAAGTTGTATTATTAATAACGGTTGACATATAATGTCACCAGCAAATTTATGATTTAATAACGGTTGACAACAATGTCACCAGCAAATTTATGATTTAATAACGGTTGACAAATAATGTCACCAGCAAATTTATGATTTAATAACGGTTGACAAATAATGCCATCAGTAAATTTATGATTTAATAACGGTTGACAAATAATGCCACCAAGCAAATTTATGATTTAATAACGGTTGACAAATAATGTCACCAGCAAATTTATGATTTAATAACGGTTGACAAATAATGCCACCAAGCAAATTTATGATTTAATAACGGTTGACAAATAATGTCACCAGCAAATTTATGATTTAATAACGGTTGACAAATAATGCCACCGAGCAAATTTATGATTTAATAACGGTTGACAAATAATGCCATCAGTAAATTTATGATTAAATAACGGTTGACAAATAATGCCACCAAGCAAATTTATGATTTAATAACGGTTGACAAATAATGTCACCAGTAAATTTATGATTTAACAACGGTTGACAAATAATGTCACCAGTAAATTTATGATTTAATAACGGTTGACAAATAATGCCACCAAGCAAATTTATGATTTAATAACGGTTGACAAATAATGTCACCAGTAAATTTATGATTTAACAACGGTTGACAAATAATGTCACCAGTAAATTTATGATTTAATAACGGTTGACAAATAATGCCACCAAACAAATTTATGATTTAATAACGGTTGACAAATAATGTCACCAGCAAATTTATGATTTAATAACGGTTGACAAATAATGTCACCAGTAAATTTATGATTCAACAACGGTTGACAAATAATATCATCTGTACATATCTCCCTCCTTTCATCAGTTCATATTTCCCTCCTTTCATCAGTTCATATCTCCTTTCATCAGATCATATCTCCCTCCTTTCATCAGTTCATATCTCCTTTCATTAGTTCATATCTCCTTTCATCAGTTCATATCTCATTTCATCAGTTCATATCTCCTTTCATCAGTTCATATCTCCTTTCATCAGTTCATATCTCCTTTCATCAGATCATATCTCCCTCCTTTCATAAGTTCATATCTCCTTTCATCAGTTCATATCTCCTTTCATTAGTTCATATCTCCCTCCTTTTTTCAGTTCATATCTCCTTTTATCAGTTCATATCTCCTTTCATTAGTTCATATCTACTTTCATCAGTTCATATCTCCTTGCATTAGTTCATATCTCCTTTCATCAGTTCATATCTCCTTTCATTAATTCATATCTCCTTTCATTGGTTCATATCTCCCTCCTTTCATCAGTTCATATCTCCTTTCATCAGTTCATATCTCCTTTCATCAGTTCATATCTCCTTTTATCAGTTCATATCTCCTTTCATCAGTTCATATCTCCTTTCATCAGTTCATATCTCCCTCCTTTCATCAGTTCATATCTCCTTCCTTTCATCAGTTCATATCTCCTTTCATTAGTTCATATCTCCTTTCATTAGTTCATATCTCCTTTCATTAGTTCATTCTCCTCCTTTCATTAGTTCATATCTCCTTTCATCAGTTCATATCTCCTTTCATTGGTTCATATCTCCTTTCATTGGTTCATATCTCCTTTCATCAGTTCATATCTCCTTTCATCAGTTCATATCTCCTTTCATCAGTTCATATCTCCTTTCATTAGTTCATATCTCCCTCCTTTCATTAGTTCATATCTCCTTTCATTAGTTCATATCTCCTTTCATTAGTTCATATCTCCTTTCATCAGTTCATATCTCCTTTCATCAGTTCATATCTCCTTTCATCAGTTAATATCTCCTTTCATTAGATCATATCTCCCTCCTTTCATCAGTTCATATCTCCTTTCATGAATTCATATCTCCTTTCATCAGTTCATATCTCCTTTCCTCAGATCATATCTCCCTCCTTTCATCAGTTGATATCTCCCTTCTTTCATCAGTTCATATCTCCTTTCATCAGTTCATATCTCCTTTCATCAGTTCATATCTCCTTTCATCAGTTCATATCTCATTTCATTAGTTCATATCTCCTTTCATCAGTTCATATATCTCTCCTTTCATCAGTTCATATCTCCTTTCATTAGTTCATATCTCCCTCCTTTCATCAGTTCATATCTCCTTTCATTAGTTCATATCTCCTTTCATCAGTTCATATCTACTTTCATCAGTTCATATCTCCTTTCATTAGTTCATATCTCCTTTCATCAGTTCATATCTCATTTCATCAGTTCATATCTCCCTCCTTTCATCAGTTCATATCTCCTCGTTTCATCAGTTTATATCTCCTTTCATCAGTTCATATCTCCTTTCATCAGTTCATATCTCCTTTCATCAGTTCATATCTCCTTTCATTAGTTCATATCTCCTTCTTTTTCAGTTCATATCTCCTTTCATTAGTTCATATCTCCTTTCATTAGTTCATATCTCCTTTCATTAGTACATATCTCCTTTCATCAGTACATATATCCTTTCATCAGTTCATATCTCCTTTCATTAATTCATATCTCCTTTCATCAGTGCATATCTCCCTCCTTTCATCAGTTCATATCTCCTTTCATCAGTTCATATCTCCTTTCATCAGTTCATATCTCCTTTCATCAGTTCATATCTCCTTTCATCAGTTCTATCTCTCTTTCATCAGTTCATATCTCCTTTCATCAGTTCATATCTCCTTTCATCAGTTCATATCTCCCTCCTTTCATCAGTTCATATCTCCTTTCATCAGTTCATATCTCCTTTCATCAGTTCATATCTCCTTTCATCAGTTCATATCTCCTTTCATCAGTTCATATCTCCTTTCATCAGTTCATATCTCCTTTCATCAGTTCATATCTCCTTTCATCAGTTCATATCTCCTTTCATCAGTTCATATCTCCTTTCATCAGTTCATATCTCCATCCTTTCATCAGTTCATATCTCCTTTCATCAGTTCATATCTCCATCCTTTCATCAGTTCATATCTCCTTTCATCAGTTCATATCTACTTTCATCGGCTCATATCTCCTTTCATCAGTTCATATCTCCTTTAATCAGTTCATATCTCCTCCTTTTATCAGTTCATATCTCCCTCCTTTCATCAGTTCATATCTCCTTTCATCAGTTCATATCTCCTTTCATCAGTTCATATATCCCTCCTTTCATCAGTTCATTTCTCCTTTCATCAGTTCATTTCTCCTTTCATCAGTTCATTTCTCCTTTCATCAGTTCATTTCTCCTTTCATCAATTTGATATCTCCTTTCATCAGTTCATATCTCCTTTCATTAGTTCATATCTCCCTCCTTTCATCAGTTCATATCTCCTTTCATCAGTTCATATCTCCTTTCATCAGTTCATATCTCCTTTCATCAGTTCATATCTCCTTTCATCAGTTCATATCTCCTTTCATCAGTTCATATCTACCTTCATCTGTGCATGTCCTGTGTCAGAACCTGCCTACGTCATTGTATCTCGGGTCCCAGTAACTAGTCCTTGTCTGTTGTGCCAGATAAGCAATTTTGAAAAGCACGTGAGATACCCGGAACGCTGAGTTCAGCTTTTATGCTTTCAACCTTAACCTGAACATGACCTAGTTCTAAAGTCACGAGACAAATGTTTAATCACATGACCAGCGATAAGTCTTTTATTTTTCCACGCCCATTTTAATGTTTTTATTGTGTTTAGCTTTGGACTTTCTGAATGCCTTCTGACGTAACAGTGCACTAACTTACATAAGTTAAATATGTCAGAGACATTCCCATACTCATCATCATCAGGTGCAGTCACCACATCGAAGATTGGCTGCAATGAATCTCCAGCATCCTCTGTCTTTCGCCTTGGTGCTGCACACTGCCAGACTGTAACCTGTCCATTTCTTAAAGTTTCCTCCCACTTATCTCTCGGTCTTCCTCTTGCTCTTCCCCCTCAACTTTTCCCTCTAGTAAATGTTTTATCATGGTGTCATGTCTTTTTATGTGCCCAAAATACTTTACTTGTCTGAATTTTATTTCTCTTAATAATTGTTTTTTCATGCCTTTCTTTCTTTCTTTCTTTCTCGAAGCCTGTATGCCTCACAGCGTCAGGACAGCAAGAGATTTCTAAAACGGGCTCTAGTATGCACTTCGTAGATAGTCTCTTTCGTCGCCTCTGTTATCTCTGAGGTCCATCTTTGCGTGGCCGGCCTTTTGCTTTGTACCCATTGTATCGGAGCAGCATTGCTCTTTGGGGTGCACTGTCTGATGGTAATCTGCTTACGTGGCCAAACCATTTAATTTGTTGTTTCTTGATGAAGTCTAGTACTGATGTTGTACCCACTTTTTCCTGATGTCTTCATTTCTCAACCGGTCTCTTCTTGTTACACCCAGCATTCTGCGTAGACACTTCATCTCTGTTGTGACTAGTTTTCTTCTATCGTTTGTTGTCAGCGTCCAGGTTCTTCATGCCTAGTTTTCCTAAAATGTGTTTATTTGTCTGTTTTTCTGTCCATGAAACTCTGCCTATTCTTCTATATATCCACATCTCAAATGCATCAATTCTGTCTTCTAACTGCTTGTTCATTGTCCATGTTTCCGAGCCATACATTAATATAGGATAAATATAGCATTTGATCATTCTCATTTTTAGCCTGTTTGTAATTTGTTTGGATATCAGTAACTTTCTCATACTATTGAAAATATCCTTGGCCATTCCTATTCTCTTTTTAATTTCTGTTATACATCTGCCATCATCTGTTATCATCTGACCAAGATATAAGAAACTTTTTACTTGATGTAGTAATTCTCCATGTATTTTTATATTCATTTTAGGTTTCTCCATTTCCTTGTTGATTACCATAGTTTTTGTTTTCTGTATGTTAATGTCTAATCCATATTCCTTGCTATATAATTCTGTCCAATTGGTCCACTAGTTCTTGTAGATCGTGTTCATTTTCTGCTACCAATACTGTGTCATCTGCATATCTTAAGTTGTTTATTATTGTTCAATTGATCTTGAGTCCTGGCATTCCCTCTAGTTGTTTGAAGATTTTTTCTGTGTAGATGTTAAATAGGCTTGGTGACAGTATGCATCCTTGTCTCACTCTCCTCTCTTTATGTCTATGTATGGAGAGTAGCTATTTTCATATTTTATTATTGCTGTCTGTTCCCAGTATATGTTACTTATTAGTCTGATATCATCCCCATCTAGGCCTATTTCTTGTAGACATATGATTAGCTTTTCATGTTGGACTCTGTCAAAAGCTTTTCCCATACTATGGTCGTTCATAATAATATATTGCAAGGATGAGGGGCGGCGGGAAGATGGAGGGTGGACGAATTTAGACACATTTAGTTGTTAGTTTCCTATGCGGACAGATTGATAGATTGATAGATTGGTAGATTGGTAGATTGATAGATTGATAGATTGATAGATTGATTGATTGATTGATTGATTTTCTTCTTTTTCTTCCAACGCTCCATATCGACCACTTGTTAACCACTCTGTGTGATTTTAATGTGATCTGAGCCTAAGATCGATTAATGTTGTGCCAGTTATGCGCCTACAAGCAGGCTAGCCCATACGATTTCTGCGATGCTTTTTATTTACTAAGGTAGCTTTCCTATGTCCTACATCATTCATCTCTTACGACATGCCTTGAAGGTTGCAGTAGTGCTATTCTTTGCTTCCCTTGCCGACCCGGTACCACATGGGTGGATTGATTGATATCACAATCATCATTGCACTTCGATGAATTAACCATGTGTGCTCATATCTCTTTCTTATACAGGAAGATCTCAGCTGTAGCGCATGAACTCCGTAACACCGGCGAGAGTCACCGATGCAGTTTTGAAGATTCTGAAGATATTTTCTAGGAATTTTATTTAAAATATTTTTTCTAATGCATTTTGCCCAGGCTGCGGCTTTAAAGCCTGCTCTTCTCAATTTTGTACTGGTAAGGGTTCTTTTGTATGCTCAAATTGAACAGGCACCTACGTTTTATCGTCCGTTTCCGATAGGACATTGAACTCTACGCTGACATCAGAGATCTCTGGAAAAATGTTCCGATGGCTCCACGAGGGAGCGAACCGTTTACCTTTTGAACGAGAGGCGAGCCCTAACCTCTATGCTACAGTGATCCCCTAACGGAAATAGATATGATCAAATGTGCATAATACTTCTTCTTCTTTTGTTTTTCTTTGCGTTCGTTCTTTACGACCAATTTTAATCACTCTTTGTGATATGTTTGATCTTTGCCAAGAACGTGTATACGTTGCACATTGGTTTGGTAGGCTCCTAAACGCATAGACTTCTACACGTAAAGGACATGTGCATCCGATTTCAGCCAAACCATAATACAATTATACCAAGAAGAACATTTTCATATGGGTGGGGGACACTCTGACCCTCTCCTCGCTCCTCCCCACCTCCACCATCCTCTTGTCTTAGTTAATGGACACCCCTGTCAAAAATTGCAGACATTCTCCAACACGTGATTCCGCCGCAGACTACTTGTATCATATAACCGTCAGTTTTATCAAGCAATTTCGACACTAAGGAGTGACTTTATTGCCCGTAGTTATCCTCGTTTGTCTCTGTCGGTCTATGTCTCGGCCGTGCTATTTCTCGGTGGCTCTATGTCTTGGTCGGTCTATATCTCCGTCGGTCTATGTCTAGGTCGCTCTATGTCGCATTATGTCTTGGTCGCTCTATCTCTCGGTCGCTCTATGTCTCGCTCTATGTCTCGGTCTATGTCTCGGTCGGTCTATGTCTTGGTCTATGTAATGGTCGGTCTATGTCTTGGTCTATGTCTCGGTCACTCTATGTCTCGCTCTGTCTCGGTCTATGTCTCGGTTAGTCTATGTCTGTGTCGGTCTATGCACAGCAAACTCTAGATAACTAGGCCAGACAACTGACCAGGAATCCTGACCTATATCAGAGAAGGGGCTGGAATGTATATATATATATGTTTGATAGAACACTGCAAGCTTTTTTGTAATTTTACTCAATTCTGTGAGTCTATGGTTATTTATTGGTGAAAGATATTCATAATATTGATATTCCTTATTGTTAAACTTAACTTGTTGCATAATATAACCAATTTAGCATTTTGTGTTGATTTTAAAATGAATTCGTCTATATACACCAATACTGGAATGCGAGGTCACGTGGTGTAGTTGTGGTCTGATTTACCATAATTCTTACCTGAGTCCGAAGGCCCATAAATTTATAGTTGGCTCTGGTCTATGTCTGCGTTGGTCTATGTCTAGGTCGCTCTATGCATCGCTTTATGTCTCGGTCGTTCTATATCTCGGTCGGTCTATGTCTGCTTTTATCTATGTCTCGGTAGGTCTATGTCTAGATCGGTCTATGTAACGATCAGTCAATGTCTCCGTCGGTCTATGTCTCGGTCGGTCTATGTCTCCTTTTGTCGATGTCTCGGTAGGTCTATGTCTAGATCGGTCTATGTCTAGGTCGCTCTATGTATCGCTCTATGTATCGGTCGGTCTATATCTCGGTCGGTCTATGTCTCCTTCGGTCTATGTCTTGGTCGTTCTATGTCTTGAACAGTCTATATTTCGATCGATCTATATCTCGGTCGGTCTATATTTCGGTCACTCTATGTCTCGGTCGCTCACAGTAGAGAAAGCATATACTAAAAACTGCTTTGCTAAATCAACAATCGTTGGGATCTCTGGAAATAATACCTTCTTGAACCGAACGAAGAGATCAGGATAGAACCGACGACCGTCAGAACGAGGAGATCCGTGTCGAACAGACGACCGTTAGAACGAAGAGACGTGAATCGAACCGACGACCGCCAGATAAGAGATGTGAATCGAACCGACGACCATCAGAACGGCGAGACCCGAATCGAACCGTCGACTGTCAGTAAGAGAAACCCCGAATCGAACCGTCGACCGTCAGAACACAGATAGTTAAACGGCTTGACCACAGAGTCCTTCCATTCCTTCTTCCATACCCCCGCATCTCTGATGAGACTAGAAGTAATAATCAAAACTTTATTGTGAAAAATTATAAGACACACAATCAAATGTAACGATCTAAAGACAAAAGTTGGACTTCACTGCACCGACCTTCCTGAAGTATTTTTTTCCCACCCAAACCATTAGTGCTGTAAGATTTTCATTCTCTGTTATTACTAAAATAACAGCGATGTTGTTTGGGTATACTTGTAGAGGGTTAGCAGTGCGATTGTCAAATTTGTCAATAATTAACCATTTCCGCACTCCACATTCAATTCAGTGCAAGTCAAAATCGGGAATCCCGTGGAATTAAACAGTTCACAATGTATCCTAGCGACTGTCATTGGTGTAATGTACGCAACATTTACTTTCATTTATAGAAGTGGAAGGTATCATTTGTTCACTATGCCACCTTTCTTTTTATAATATGTAATAGGGATACACCTTTGCAAACATTCGCAACCATTTTGTCTATTACTGTAAATTTTAAAATGTGGTTATCATTTTGTTGTGCTTATGCAAAATTGTATAAGAAAAACGTTTTTTGCATCCACCAAGCTACCTACCAATTAGTTAAACATAAATTAGTAAGGTCGTGATGTATAACTTCTTCTTTGCGTTCGTTCTTTACGACCCATTTTTTTTCACTCTTTGTGATATGTTTGATGTTTGCCAAGAACGTGTATACGTTGCACATTGGTTTGATAGGCCCCTAAACGCATAAACTTCTACACGTTTAGGACTAAAGGCATCCGATTTCAGCCAAACCTCCTTAGACGCCTCTTACGACATGCGTGGCAGGTAACAGTGGTTCCATTCTTTGCACCCCAAATTTGGGCCCCGATAACCACTCGGGCGGTGAGGTATATAAGACTGCCTGCCAAAAAAAACACTTTTATCCATCCGGTAGATTTAGTATAAATTAAACCTTAGTATGTTCACGAATTTGGAACGAACTATAGCAGTAATATATACGGTTTTAAGTGTTAAATAATAATAACAAAATTGTATTTTTAAT
The DNA here is from genome assembly GCA_020796225.1 of Arion vulgaris. NCBI lineage: Eukaryota > Metazoa > Mollusca > Gastropoda > Stylommatophora > Arionidae > Arion > Arion vulgaris. Next base: position 24,779,010 of record CM036773.1, on the reverse strand, counting down.
TTAAAAAAAAAAAAAAAAATTATTAACCGACGAAATGGGGCGATAACCAAACTATATCAAGAAATTATTTCAATACATAAATGTACATTACTTCCCCTGCTCTGGTAATGGGTGTTTTTTTCTGTAACAACGTAGTCAGTTGCTTCTGTTGTGTTGCTGGGTCCCACAAGAAAAGCGATGTATAGCAGTAATTCTGTTATCTACACGGCATGGTGTAAGAGGTGATCAAGGTAGGGTTCGTCTTGGGACTGTCTATCACATTCAGTAACCTCTTGTGTGGTATGATAACAGACAAGACGGAAGAGAGAAGGACGGGAAGACAAATGAGAATATGAGTACCAAATGTTATAGGTGAGTTAAGTATAGCCCCACCTCTCAGTAGTGTTTTTTTCGATCCAAAAGCACTTGAGCTTTCATCTCTTTGGTTCGGTTCCAAGGCCATCGTAACCCTTCGGTTCGGTGCCACGAACATCGTAAATCTGGAGAACCCGTGACTTTTCTGCCAGCCCGCGAAATTTAACCCTCACTCACAGGGTGTGTCTCATCCGTCGTCCAACGCACTACGAACACGTTGAGCAAGCGGGTTCTCAGTGGTGTAAACCGGGTAACTGTGACCAAGTTCCTAGGAGAACGGTGCTCGACTCGTCTAGCAGAATTAACTCTCCTTGATCATATTTTGTGTATGTCCTCAATCTGCATCTTGTGAAGGAAAATCGGAATGTTAAAAAGCATGCCGAAACAGGATTAAGTGGCCTTCTTCTCTTAACTAGACGCCCATGTGGTACCGGAGCCCGCAAGGAAGCAAAAATAGTACCTTTGCGACCTACAATGCATGTCGTAAGAGGCTGCTGGGGTAGGGTCCTAGAGAAGCTACTCTAGTATTATAGTGGATGATGGAAAGATAAAGTAGATTATAGTGGATGATGGAAAGATAAAGTAGATTATAGTGGATGATGGAAAGATAAAGTAGATTATAGTGGATGATGGAAAGATAAAGTAGATTATAGTGGATGATGGAAAGATAAAGTAGATTATAATGGATGAAGGAAAGATAAAGGAGATTATAGTGGATGAAGGAAAGATAAAGGAGATTATAGTGGATGAAGGAAAGATAAAGGAGATTATAGTGGATGAAGGAAAGATAAAGGAGATTATAGTGGATGATGGAAAGATAAAGTAGATTATAGTGGATGATGGAAAGATAAAGTAGATTATAGTGGATGAAGGAAAGATAAAGTAGATTATAGTGGATGATGGAAAGATAAAGTAGATTATAATGGATGAAAGAAAGATAAAGTAGATTATAGTGGATGATGGAAAGATAAAGTAGATTATAATGGATGAAAGAAAGATAAAGGAGATTATAGTGGATGAAGGAAAGATAAAGGAGATTATAGTGGATGAAGGAAAGATAAAGGAGATTATAGTGGATGAAGGAAAGATAAAGGAGATTATAGTGGATGAAGGAAAGATAAAGGAGATTATAGTGGATGATGGAAAGATAAAGGAGATTATAGTGGATGATGGAAAGATAAAGTAGATTATAGTGGATGATGGAAAGATAAAGTAGATTATAGTGGATGAAGGAAAGATAAAGTAGATTATAGTGGATGATGGAAAGATAAAGTAGATTATAATGGATGAAAGAAAGATAAAGTAGATTATAGTGGATGAAGGAAAGATAAAGGAGATTATAGTGGATGAAGGAAAGATAAAGGAGATTATAGTGGATGAAGGAAAGATAAAGGAGATTATAGTGGATGAAGGAAAGATAAAACGTTATAATAGTGGATGAAAGAAAAATAAAAGGAGACTATAGTGGATAGAAGAAAGATAAATGGAGATAATGGTGGATGGAAGAAAATTAAAAGGATATTATGATTAATGAAAGAAAATTAATACAATAATTAACAATAACGGTGACTGCTTCAAAGAGATCTCAAGAAGATAGGCAATAGCAATCAAGAAGTTAAACACAATGAAGAACATGTGGCAAAGCACCAGCACAATACTAAAAATTAAAAATATTGAGAGCATGCATTTTCCCAGTGGCTACTTATGGTTGTGAATCATGGACTATTACACAAAAATTAAGAACTAAAATCCAGTCCTTCGAAACTAAATGCTACAGAAAGATCCTACTAATACCATGGACAGAAAAAAGAAAGAACACAGATGTCGGGAAAGAACTAAACGTTAACGAGAATTGGCTGATAAACAACATACTATACAGAAAAATTACATACTTTGGTCACATCAAGCGTCACGATGGCCTGGAAAGAACAATACTAGAGGGCAGGGTCCCAGGACGCAGAGGCAGACCAAGAAGAAGATGGCTACAAGATATTAAAGAAACCATGAACATGACCATCGACGAAGTGGGTGAACTGGCAAGAGACAGAGTGAATTTCAGATGCGCTGCAAAGAGAGCAATGTCCTATAAAGGATACGCACCTTGATAATGATGGTAGAAAATAATTAAAAGGAGATTATGATTAATAGAAGAAATATAAAAGGAGATTTTGATTAATAGAAGAAAGATAAAAGGAGATTATGATTAATGGAAGAAATATAAAAAGGAGATTATGATTAATGGAAGAAAGATAAAAGGAGATTATGATTAATAGTAGAAAGATAAAAGGAGATTATGATTAATAGAAGAAAGATAAAAGGAGATTATGCTGGATGAAAGAAAGATAAAAGGAGATTATAATTAATGGAAGAAATATAAAAAGGAGATTATGCTGGATGAAAGAAAGATAAAAGGAGATTATAATTAATGGAAGAAATATAAAAAGGAGATTATGCTGGATGAAAGAAAGATAAAAAAAAAGTTTAAATATTTTAGGCTGATCTGTAACCATAGATGGGGATAAAAAAAATAAAATCAACACATCGAAAAATTGTACTTAAGTTCTTGTAGTTTTTTATTGCTATTTACAACGCATTCCTTTTACAGCAGGTATCTATTCTATCGTGTACAACACATTCTCCCTACTGCAGGTATCTATTCTGTCGTGTACAACACATTCTCCCTACTGCAGGTGTGTTGGCGTTATTGTAAAACTATATCCTTTGAGTATGAAGTTTTTTGTCAGCCATGTGAAACATAATTCCGTATTAACTTGAAAAAATGTCATACTTGTTTAATATTTGTTTTATTTATTGTTATTTACCCAGCACATGTCCATTGTTTCAGTTTTAACACCGGTCCTGTTTTCACAGATCCGAAAAAACATCATGAATATTAATCAACAAATAATTGTATTATTAATCTTCCTCCTCCCCCCTAGAGAGGCATAGATCCGTAACCAAGACCTTCCAAGACCGCCTATCCAAGGCTATCTTTTGCAGATCTCTCCATTCTCTCCACATTTTCTTGCATTCCGTCTCCAACTCCTGTTTCCAGGTGTTCCTGGGTCTTCCCTTACATCTATTACCATGTGAGTTCCATCGGAGAACCTATCTTGTGATGCTGTTAGGGGTTTCCTCAGTGTGTGTCCTATCCATCGCCACCTTCTGCTCCTTATCTCTTGCTCCTGTAGTGGATAGCCAGTGGATAGCCAGTTCTCTCTCCCCAGGTGGCAGCTGAGGAACCAGACAGTTAGCTTTAGTGTGTAGTTTGTATATAATTAGATATTTAATAGCAGAGACTTAGTGTTTGCACTCTCTAAACAGATGGCAAACACTAATACGAGACATTTGACGTAATAAAAGCAAAACGACGTAGGTGTTGGGTAGTGACGAATAGCAACAGTAATTGAGTAAACAAGAGACGACATGAACCATTGGCACGGACATACGTGTTTTGACTTGCCACATGAATCTAACATCACTTAATAAAGAAACACGAACTTCACGATGGAGTTTGTCTTATTATTATAATCTGTATCATCGTTTGTTATCGTTGGAGATAATATATAAGAAATGACAACATGCTCATGGATGAGAAACCAAACTGTCACAGTAATAACATTCACCATTAGAAACGGGAACATGTAGAAACCAAACCAAACCAAACCACAAGAACAATAATTATCCAAAAGATACTACGACCAAAGGGGATCAGGTAGCTGACACTACTACACTCCACCTGCCGTTGTCCTGCTCTATCCAACAGTTCCCTGTTTGTAGTTCTGTCATACTATCGCAGATGGAGTATCCTGCGCAGGCATCTATTGACTGCAACTTTTGGTGTTCCCTTAATTGTTCCCCATGTCTCCACTCCATATAAGACAGCCTTGACATTTGAGTTAAATGTCATTATCTTAGTTTTATTCCTGATCATTCTTGAATTCCATATGCTCTACAGAATATATATTCAGAAATAGTATCAATATTTTGGTAATATTTTTGATAATGGAATCACCACCACAAAGCATAAGAGAGTTGACATAGAACATGCTTGAATTACATTGAGAAACAAAGAATGAAGTTGTTTTCTCTACTTAATAAAATGCATCCAAACTCAACAGTATACAGAGTCTTCTACAACAGAACATCAGGGAAGATGGCGAGAGAAAGACCACGACAAAGATGGTTAATTATATAGCAGAATCATGTCAAAGAGTAAAAGTAACAATCACCCAAGCCACCAGACCTAAGACCCCCACTGCGAAGAACTATCCTACAGAAAAGTAAACTATTGGGATGTAAAACCATACAAGATTTCCAACTGCTAGCAACGAAGCACATCACATGGAGCTCTAAAACCTCTGCCCTATCTGCCTCCTTTGGCACGAAAGGAACAAACTAACCAACTAAGCCACCAGAACAGCGCAAAACAGAAACAGAAAACCACGACACTGGACAACAACCCAGTAGCAGTGTGACGACAAAATAGGAAGACAATTTTTTACAGTAATTTCCCCCGATTTCCAACGAGATTTATGATTCAGTTAGAACCAGGTGTTTTCAACGATTATGTAGTTGAGATTGTGTGTAGTCAGTTCATGTGTTGTGTGTAGTCAGTTCATGTGTTGTGTGTAGTCAGTTCATGTGTTGTGTGTAGTCAGTTCATATGTTGTGTGTAGTCAATTCATGTTTGTGTGTAGTCAGTTCATGTGTTGTGTGCAGTCTATGTGTTCTTCTCGCTATTGTATGTTGATATCAGCTGTGTTGTCACTTCGCTGTTTAACTTTTCATTGTTAGTCTACACCAGTGTTTCCCATAGTGGGCGGTACCGCCCCACAGTGGGCATTTAAGTGTTCTAGGTGGGCGATAGTGGGTTCAGAAAAATTGGGCGGGGGTGTTCAGACGATTTGGGTTCAGTGGTTCCTTAAAGAAGAAATTCATTATAAATATTTTAAAATTAATTATTTTCTGATTTTGCGAATGAATAATCATTTAAAATTTGAATTATGCATTAAAATTCATCTTATGACCGTCTTACACGATCCATTTTTCATCAATTTTCTATTTCATGCATATAATCATTTAGAAATTGACCATGTAGGACAGAAATATATATCAATATCAAAAATGGATCATGTTAGACGGGCATAAGAATAATTAAAATTCTTCAGCACCCACTATCGCCCCCGAACGCTTCAGCGCCAACTGGGGCGGTACTGCCCACTTTGGGAAATGCTGGTATAGAATATGCATGCACTATATTCACGATTAGACCTAAGCAGATAGTGCAGAATGTGACTATGAGCATCATTCTGGAATGCACCAAAGATACACCAGGAGTGGCAATGAGATTCCTTCTTCACTTTCCCACTATTTTGGGTGTGTACCGAGGTGATTGTAGAGTACAATTCTGGAACACAATCCTCTGCCTGATGGCGAGGCATGCACGATCAAGGAAGGACATGCAGGTCTTGTGTGATCTGTATTTTCAAGGAGCAAACTTTCTCTGCGGTCAAACAGTACGACGATTCTCAGTTATACTAGACTAAGTCATTATATTGGTAGTTGCATGTCTCGTCCATAACTTAGTGAGTATGTTGGTAGTTGCATGTCTGGTCCATAATTTAGTGAGTATGTTGTTAGTTGCATGTCTCGTCCATAACTTAGGGAGCATGTTGGTTGTTGCATGTCTCGTCCATATCGTGGTGAGTATGTTGGTAGTTGAAGGTCTCGTCCATATCGTGGTGAGTATGTTGGTAGTTGCATGTCTCGTCCAAGTAGCTGCAAAGAATGTGAACACTGACACAGTTATTGTTAATTTTGGTCGTCTGGAACACATGTGTTTGAAAGTAAAAAATTTTTTACAACTATATGCTGGCATATATGAGTGAGTGTATATGAGTTTCTGTGAGTGTATGTGAGTGTATGTGAGTGTATGTGATCACAAAGACATGTTTAGAATACAGGACACACTCCATTCTTACATATTACATCAGAGAAGCTATAACGGCGATATATCATATGAGGTCAGCAGTGGCGGCTCATGGTCATTTTTATTGGTGGGGTCAGAAAACAATTGAGGAAAAATCATGGGTTATTTTGGTTAGGTAATATTTTAGTATTTACTGTTATTTGTATATTCCGGGAAGATTTGGTGGGCCCGGCCCCACTGGCCCTTAACGACCAATCGCCCCTGGAGGTCAGATCACCAAGAGAGGTGAGTCTCGTAGGGTAACAATCCAACATGAGGAAGAAGGAATGTTTTTGATAATCCACTGTTTATCCGAAGACAGAAGCTGAAGATATATATATAAGGTATGAACCAGTATGTTAGTAAGTTGATCATAAAGATAATACCTAGGAAAATATTCTACAAATATATCATTGTTGGTAAATCTACAAAAGTTAAAGTTAATTGCATATCCTTTACAGGACTTTGCGAATGAACCCCAGCTTTTAACGCTGTTTGTGATTTTTCTAGGCATTATTACGTTCAGTAGTTTGCCATTGCTTTCTGAACGGGTGGCGCCATCGTGCTTTTGTAAAAATCCACGCGAAACAATTTGTCACCAAACTGTCCGCAGCGTGATTCGAACTCGGAACGTCGGGGTTAATAGACCGAGTGACTATCTCCTAAGTCACAGACGCCACGGTAAATCTACAACAGTCACAAAAACAGGGACCAAACCTTCCATGATTTGGAGGAGCACTAAAGCACTCCCCAGAGCACATCCTGCAAGACTACTATAGCCTGAGCAGAGTGAGAATGGAAATCTGGCCAACAGAAACAACACTACAAAACAAATTATGAGGGACCGGTGAGGACCTCAAGCGCACCGCCCGTTTTATAATACATATTGGAGTAGTCGCATAGCAGAAGTTGATGAAGAAGAAGAAGGTAACATTCCAGAAGCCCTTCCTCCCAAATATTCATCCCCTCCACCACCTAATCCCCGAAGAAAAGCTGAAATTACGCCCATGGGCTCGGTTGATAACAAATACAGAGTTGTGGGTAGAAAACAGGAGAAGCAAATACAAGGTGGTTAGGGAGGTGTGCGGGGGAGGGTTATATAGATACATCGGGAATATATAAGACACACTGTTATGAATAAACATAACTAGAGATGCACTTGACTGGAATACACATGAGGAGAAAAGAAGACTGGGAAAGCCACACAATACAGGGCGATGAAATGTATAGGATGATTTTAAAATATTTGGAGTCTCGTCTGCAGAGCCGAAGCAGACATCACAAAATAGTCAGATCGATACAACGATAGTTGCAATTCTATGCTCCAATGCGGACAGGAAAGTTTAGTGGACTAAAGCATATCATAGGGTGCGCGATCACAACACAATCGTACCTGTTTCAAACGCAATGATAGGTACTTTGGAGGCAATTTCGTTTCCGTGGGATTTTTACGAAAGATAAAAATAGACATCACCGTTCAGAAAGCAATGTCAAACTACTGAACGTATAAGTGGTGCCTAGAAAACTCAATGACTCGTTTACTGTTGTTGATGGTTACGTCCTGAATAGGATATGCCACGATTTTTGAAAGTTTATTGCCAATTCAAAGATCATATTGAAGATACAGTACAGAAAAATGTTTAAGCGGAGACGTCTTTGGTTTGATATAAATAGTTAACGTAAGCTGTGGTTATCGATATTGCTTTATTAGCATCGGCACGGCTCTTGCTGAACGTCAAAGCCAATCACTGCAGAAGTTGTCACCCAGTCTGCTGATAGTTATGAGCGCGCACACACACAAACGAACAATCCGTAGTCTGGTTGGTGACATGACGGGTAGGTTGGGAAACAAAAGCTAACCTATGGCGCGTCGGTGAATGACTTTCAATGACTGAAGATGAAAGTGTGCCTACACTCAACAGTTGTAACATATTACTTACAATCTTGTTGACGATCACATCCTCAAGATATCTAACCAAGGTATTCTTATGTTTATTTGTTGTTAATTGTTTATTACAGTTTTCTAAATATAGCACAGACAACAATGTACAATTTCGTTATTCGTTTTTACTCCCAGATTTTCAATAGAAACGTTTGAATGTCTCCGTTTGTAGTCGTCCATATGTTAGTGCTTTTTTAAATTCGTCACTCCTGTTGTTAGTGTGCTTGATAAAGGTCTTGTTGGTCGAAACGTTGCTGTATATTGTCATTGTTTTTGTAATGTGTAAAACTACAGGACTTTGTTATTACGTGTTTCGCCATTTAAATAGTTTTACTGTAGTCTCATCTATATTGTTACAATTGTAAAGAACGCTTAACGATGCACTGAAAGTCACCGGTGTTGTTGAAACGTAATGCACCATAAAATATGTACATATAATATTACATGCGTGTGTTGTATTATTATATGGTAGGGTTGTTGAAATTTAAATACCTCGGAGTCTTGGTAACATCAGATGGCAGATGCAGATCAGAAATAAGGAGCAGAATATGGCAGGCGAAAACATCATTCCGGAAAATGAGAAGCATTATCTACAACAAGTTCTGATCATTTGCGATAAGAATGTGAGTTGTTCAGTGCTACATAGAACCAATACTGACATACGGATGCGAGTCATGGACAATGGACACACAGATCGACAAATCTCTTAGAGCCACAGAGATGTGGTTTTATAGAAGAATGATGAGAATACCATGGACTGCGACTATGATTAATGTTGAGGTGTTGAATGAGATGAAGACACAGAGAAAGCCTATCATCAATATAAGAAAGAGGCAGTTATCATTTTTTGGGTATGTAATGAGGAGGGGAGGTTTATAACACATTGTCACAACCGGTAAAATTGAGTGTAGACGAGACAGAGAAAGACACAGAGAGAGAGAGAGAGAGAGAGAGAGAGAGGGGGACAATTTTCGACAGCCTGACTTCATAGCACAGTAGAGCGTCAACATCTGAGTTGATAGCAAACACCAAAATAGAGTTTTGTGAAGATCAATGATCGCCTACGCTAGCGGACACGGCACCTGATTATGATGAGGGTTGTTGCAGAGTGAAGTGGAGCGTACAGGACAACTACTTCTAGTATGAGGATGGAGGTTGAGGCCGTTACTTCTGCCCTTCATTGACTTTCTGGGACTCCATTTACTGGGGCCGTTTTTGTATCTGACTCTCAGTCGATGCTTCACAAGATCCAAAAGGGCAGGTTTCGGTATGAGTGGGTGTCGTCTATAGAAGTTTCTAACCTCCAGAGACTTACGGGGATCTACTGTCCTGGGCATGCGGGTGTTTGCCGTAATGAGAGAGCGGACAGGCTTGCATCCACAGGATTGACTGTTGAGGAGTTGAAGATGGATAAGGGGTATGTTCTTTGGTCTCTTCGCGACTGTCTATTGGATGAGGACACTAAAATAGATGTTGAATCGATCCAGCGATTTAGCAGTTTGCAATTACCCGTTGTACAAGTCGAACTGGATGCCTGAGTGGCAGAGTGAGAAATCGAACTGGATGCCTGAGAGGCAGAGTGAGAAATGTGTTTAATCAGCAAGCCACGGCAACCATCATTATGCATTCTCTTCAATATCTGTTGGGGGAGACTGCGCACCTATGAGTCTGCCCGGAGAGCAATGACTTCAGTTTAGTACCCAATAACCAATAAGTGTGTATGTCATTTGCAATATGTATGGGCTAGGAATTAAACATATATTTTCAAATGTGCTAGAAAACAGTAACATATTGTTTCGTATGTTTCTTTAACAAAAAATATATATAATTCCAGAAAGAGCGGAGACATATTTTGGATCCAGGCTGGAATGTCTGGTCTGAGAACAATCAGCGATAGCACATCGCGGAGATGTCATGAAGCTTAGACATCATTCAAGTCAAAATCAGCCAAATCTACTTGACTTAGACCAGCGTCTCTACTTGACTTAGAACAACGTCTGTACTTGACTTAGAACAACGTCTCTACTTGACTTAGACCAACGTCTCTACTTGACTTAGACCAACGTCTGTACTTGACTTAGAAAAAACGTCTGTACTTGACTTAGACCAACGTCTCTACTTGACTTTGAACAACGTCTCTACTTGACTTAGACCAACGTCTGTACTTGACTTAGACCAACGTCTGTGACTTAGAACAACGTCTGTACTTGACTTAGACCAGCGTCTCTACTTGACTTAGAACAACGTCTGTACTTGACTTTGAACAACGTCTGTACTTGACTTAGAACAACGTCTCTACTTGACTTAGACCAACGTCTCTACTTGACTTAGAACAACGTCTGTACTTGACTTAGACCAGCGTCTGTACTTGACTTAGACCAACGTCTCTACTTGACTTAGAACAACGTCTGTACTTGACTTAGACCAACGTCTCTACTTGACTTTGAACGTTTAACCTGACTGCTAGTGTGGTTACAACAGCTGGGTTATATTCGGAGTATTTCTAGCTGAACAGCAGCACCACCAGCAGCAACAGCAGCATTAGCAGTAGCAATGGAAACATGCTTACTGAAATTAATGGCACTGTCTGCACTATTTCATTGTAAGTTTTAACGTTGTGCTGTTTCTTGTTTAGTAAATGTTGATATTATTGTACTGGTCTTGAAGATATGAGTGAGACACTGCTGTTGTTGTTGAGGTGGTGTGTGAAATATTCTATTGTGTTGAGGCGGTGTGTGAATCGCTGCTGTCGTTGATGCTGTGTATGAAAGGCTGCTATTGTTGAGGCTGTGTATGACAGGCTGCTGTTGTTGAGGCTGTGTGTGAGAGACTGTTGTTGCACAGGCTGTGTGTGACATGTTCTGCTGTTGTTGAGGCTGTGTATGACATGTTCTGCTGTTTTTGAGGCTGTGTGTGAGAGGCTGCTGTTGCTGAAGCTGTGTGTGACAAGTTCTGCTGCTGCTGAGGCCGTGTGTGACATGTTCTGCTGTTGTTGAGGCTGTGTGTGACATGTTATGCTTCTGCTGAGACTGTGTGTGACATGTTCTGCTGTAGTTGAGGCTGTGTGGGAATCGACACTCTTTACAAAATGACCTAAAATATTTTGTTTTAAATTTACGTTTATTAACAACTTTTTTAGCTTGCTATAAATTCAGATTTCGTCGTGTCTTCTAATATGACAATTATTACTGAGGTTTTTGTGTGAAGGATTGCTTTTCTTGTAACCACTGTACTTCGCAATCCAGGCTAGTCTTGCTCCGACATTGTACAACAAGCATGTTTTTGATATCTTCCTCCAACCCCCACCTTAGCTTCAGTTGTGAACAAATGCCAAAAGATTGCTCAATCTGTGACCTTTGCCCTTCAGTGTGAAAGTGCACTGACATTTTCTATTATATTCCCAACCAAATCAGCTTTATTTTATCCACACTGTTAATGTACGCAGTCATTTTGTCACTCTGCCATCGACTTGTATTGCTAGCTATATTTACGTCGACTGTCGTAGTTTACACGGGCAAGTTAATAATGTACTCAGTCATTTTGTCACTCTGTACCATAGACTTGAATTGCTATACCTTACGTCGACTGTAGTAAAAGGGGTTTTTAAGCCGAAGGATTGACTTAATTGCACTGGGGTTGACCCCATATGGCTCGGTTCCTCTCCGCAAAAATGGCGCGCCACCTGACGAGAGTAATGCACAAAGCACGAACTCCGTAGCTCCGGCAACAATCCTAGGGTCTCTGAAAAAATGCACTCGTGAACAGAACGGCGTGTTTGAGATTCGAACCTACGACCTTCGACTCATCAAAGAGCTTAACCTCTTAGCAACAGAGACCCCATACGACACCTTCGACTCATCAAAGAGCTTAACCTCCTAGCAACAGAGACCCCATACGACACCTTCGACTCATCAAAGAGCTTAACCTCCTAGCAACAGAGTCCCCATACGACACCTTCGACTCATCAAAGAGCTTAACCTCTTAGCAACAGAGACCCCATACGACACCTTCGACTCATCAAAGAGCTTAACCTCCTAGCAACAGAGACCCCATACGACACCTTCGACTCATCAAAGAGCTTAACCTCCTAGCAACAGTCCCCATACGACACCTTCGACTCATCAAAGAGCTTAACCTCCTAGCAACAGAGACCCCATACGACACCTTCGACTCATCAAAGAGCTTAACCTCTTAGCAACAGAGACCCCATACGACACCTTCGACTCATCAAAGAGCTTAACCTCTTAGCAACAGAGACCCCATACGACACCTTCGACTCATCAAAGAGCTTAACCTCCTAGCAACAGAGACCCCATACGACTGTAGTAGTTACACGGGACTCTCAGGCATTTCTCTATATTTATATTATAGCCCTGAGTAGCACTATTTATATTTTATATTATATCACTGAGTAGCGCTATTTATATTTATATTATATCACTGAGTAGCACTATTTATATTTTATATTATAGCATTGAGTAGCACTATTTATATTTATATTATAGCACTGAGTAGCACTATTTATATTTATATTATAGCACTGAGTAGCACTGTTTATATTTATATTATAGCACTGAGTAGCACTATTTCTTTATATTATATTATAGCTCTGAGTAGCACTATTTCTCTATATTTAGAAATAGTGATGGAGACTACAGTAAAGCTATGTAGAATGGCGAGCTATGTATATTTAGCAAGAGGACACTGTGAGCAATATAGAGGAATAGCTCTACGTCACACCGAAAAAATATTTTGTAAAGTACAAGAAAAAAGACTCCGCCTTATCATCGAGCCACAGCTTAACGACTTACAAATGGGATCCTGGAAGAACAGAAGCTGTACAGACGCAATAATCGCCCTCATGCAGTTAGTAGAAAGAACTGTTGAATCCGACAAACACCTGCACGTTGCTTTTGTAGACCAGGAATAAGCCTTCGACAGGCACAAGGTGTGGAAACTATTATCAACCTAAGGATCACCTAATCAATCTTTGTAAGAGCTTTTATATAAACAATCAGTGTACGATTCGAGCAAGCACAGGGCTGTCAGACAAATTTCGCGTTGGGTCAGGAGTAAGACAAGGATGCGTACTATTACCGCTGCTGTTCATCACATATATTGACCAAATCTGTAAAACAGCTAAAATCAGCGAAGGAAACAACCTTGGGGAACTCTTAAACGAATTTCGTTTTTGCAGACGATCAGACAGCCATATCAACAACAGAAGAACAGCTACATCAACACATTAACAGACACCAGTACATGTAATGAATACAATATGAGAATAAACATCGACAAAACCGATGTAAGGACATTCGTTAGAGAGGAAAACGCTACCAATATCTCCAACGATAATCACCCATTAAATCAGGTCAAAGACTTTACATATCTAGGGAGCATTTTTTCAGCAAACGGAAGAATAACTAATGAAATCCAACACAGATGTAACAAAGATAATCAAATGATAGGACAAATGGCACCAATTTTAAAATGCAAACACGTCACCATGAACACAAAAGGAGCAATGTTCAACACAATCTTTCTCCCCACATTATCCTGCAAGTGTAAAACCTGGAAGCTGACAACAAATGATAGAAGAAAACTAGTCACGACAGAGATCAAGTGTCTACGCAAAATGCTGGGGGTAACAAGAAGAGACCGGTTGTGAAATGAAGACATCAGAAGTGCGTTCACTATCAGTACTGAACTTCATCAAGAAGCAACAAATTAAATTATTCGGTCACATAAGTAGATTACCAACAGACAGTGCAACTTAAAGAGCGATGTTGCTTCGATACAATGGATACAAAGGAAAAAACCGGCCACGCAAAAGATGGACCCCAGAGTTAAAAGAGGCGACGAAAGACATTATTTATGAAACGCACACAAGGGCTCGTTCTAGAAATCTCTTCTTATCCTGACGCAGTAAGGCAAAAAAAAGGATTGGGGAAAGGAAATAAAGATGGACTTGTATAGCTATTATCTCACGTCGGCTGTAGTAGTTACACGGAACAAGTTGATAAATGTATTGTGAGAATCTGATCCAAGGCTATAGCTATTATCTCACGTCGGTTGTAGTAGTTACACGGAACAAGTTGATAAATGTATTGTGAGAATCTGATCCAAGGCTATAGCTATTATCTCACGTCGGCTGTAGTAGTTACACGGAACAAGTTGATAAATGTATTGTGAGAATCTGATCCAAGGCTATAGCTATATCTCACGTCGGTTGTAGTAGTTACACGGAACAAGTTGATAAATGTATTGTGAGAATCTGATCCAAGGCTAAAGCTATATCTCACGTCGGTTGTAGTAGTTACACGGAACAAGTTGATAAATGTATTGTGAGAATCTGATCCAAGGCTAAAGCTATATCTCACGTCGGTTGTAGTAGTTACACGGAACAAGTTGATAAATGTATTGTGAGAATCTGATCCAAGGCTATAGCTATATCTCACGTCGGTTGTAGTAGTTACACGGAACAAGTTGATAAATGTATTGTGAGAATCTGATCCAAGGCTATAGCTATATCTCACGTCGGTTGTAGTAGTTACACGGAACAAGTTGATAAATGTATTGTGAGAATCTGATCCAAGGCTATAGCTATATCTCACGTCAGCTGTAGTAGTTACACGGAACAAGTTGATAAATGTATTGTGAGAATCTGATCCAAGGCTATAGCTATATCTCACGTCGGTTGTAGTAGTTACACGGAACAAGTTGATAAATGTATTGTGAGAATCTGATCCAAGGCTATAGCTATTATCTCACGTCGGTTGTAGTAGTTACACGGAACAAGTTGATAAATGTATTGTGAGAATCTGATCCAAGGCTATAGCTATTATCTCACGTCAGCTGTAGTAGTTACACGGAACAAGTTGATAAATGTATTGTGGGAATCTGATGCAAGGCTGGTCCGGAATTTCCGGCAACGTTTATAAAATATAAACAACTTTCTGCAAAATATCAACATTAGTTGATACGTCCGGTCTTAATTAGGCGGTCTGTAAATGAAGAATTACAATGTGTAATCTTGTATGAGAGATATATACAAGACATCTGGCATTGTTGTAATGTTAATTACATGGCAACGGGTGAGGAGTTATCAATAATCATAGAGGCCAGATAGTTTATAATTAGAATATAGCCGTTACCGGTTCAGGCACATGCTATATTGATAGTATTATTATCTACCGTCTTTAGCTTAAGCAGTAGTGAGCTCGATCACAACCCAATCGTAACTGGTTCAAATCCGCGGTGGGCAAGTTTGGAAGCATATTAGTTCCCTTGGATTTTTACGAAGATAAAATTAGACCTCACTGTACTGAAACCAATGGCAAACAACAACGTGTAAGTGGTGTCTAGAAAATAAATCGACGTTTCATTTACTGTTTTTGATTTGCTAAATCTTGTAAAGGATATGTCCCGATTTTCATTTCATTTTCCAAACTGTTCATGTCAGCAGTATCGAACATAGAAGAAGAAGAAGAAGAAGATGAAGAAGAAGAAGAGGAAGATCTGAAACAGAAAGAATCATTTTTACATACAACAACAACAAATCATTAACAATAATTCCTTCGTATAACTTGTTTATTATTTCAAAATCTAGCCACCACCTGAGGTGGCATCTGTGGCTTAGGGGATAGTGACTCGGTCTATTAACCCCGACGTTCTGAGTTGGAATCACGCTGTGGACAGTTTGGTTGCAAATTGTTTCGCGTGGGTTTTCACAAAAAAGGACGATGGCACCACCCACTCAGAAAGCAATGACAAACTACTGAACAATGGAAACTAATGCTTAGAAAAATCACAAACAGCGATAAGAAAAGCTGGGGTTGATTCGCAAAGTCCTGTAAAGGATATGCAATTAACGTTTTTAGCCACCCCCTGATGTTACTTAATTATTCAATCAGTGAAGACGTTTAGTATCATACTATGATCAGAAAGAAAATAAACATCACCATGTATCATGCCGGCTAGCGTTTATGATCATGGATCTCCACAAACATATGTCAATGGTTCTGATATCTCTGTGATATCAATGGTTCTGACATCTCTGTGATATCTATGGCGTAGAGGTTTAGGTGCTCGTCTTTCGTGTCAAAGGTACCAGGTTCGCTCCTCGTTGAGTTATTGGGATATTTTTTCAGTGATTCCTGATCTCAGTTTAGGTAATTTCGAGTTCCTAGTCCTATCGGAGACGAACGATAAAACGTAGGTCTCGTGTTCAGTGTGAGCAGGTAAATGGACCCTTGGTAGTTCAAAATCGAGAAGAGCATGTTGAAAAGCATGTCATCATCATCATCAAGTAGCTTGTCCGGAGCAGAACTTTGCCTCTCCAACAGTTCTCCTGAATTTCTCTCTCTCATATACCAGATGTCCTGCCTCTGCAGCCATCATTTTCAAACCATCAGATACATCCTGTATCCATCTTCTCCGTGGTCTTCCTCTTCTTCTCGTTGCCGGTATTATATGTCCATAATATTTCAATTTTCTCTTTCTTATTTGTAGCATCAGCCAGTTTTCTTTGATTTTGAGTTCTTTCTGGATAGATCTATTTGTTCTCTTCTCTGTCCATGATATACGTATGACTCTTCTGTAACACTTATATTCGTAAGCAGCTGCTCTGGAAAATTCATTAGAAGAGATTAAAAATAAAATTCCTAAAAAAATATCTTCAAAATTACATCGATGACCCTCGCCGGTGCTACGTAGTTCGTGCACTGCAGCTGAGTTCTTCCTGTGTAAGAAAGAGATCGGAGCACACATGGTTACACACCGAAGTGTAATGATGATGGTACTATCAATCAATCAATCAGTTCGGACTGTGACACTCTTTCGTCCAATGAAGCCAAACTGTTCATAGTTATATTTCTCTGTCCTAACCTGTCTCGTCTCCTATTAATTTTACCGGTTATAACAATGTTTTATAAACTGTCATTTCTCATCACGTCTAAAAGAAAATACATGGACTTGTTAAAAGAGGAATGGTTCCCGTGGTGTTAACTAATTTATAAATCCGTGCCAAGTCGAGCAGTGAAACAAACTAATTCTACTTAACGTTTGTGTGGTCTGTCACGATCAGGCTCCAGAAGAGGACAAATCTGACAGAAAGATTCTATGACGAATTATGGCATGTGTCATTTAAAACTGCAAAAGACGTGCCCTACCTATGGTTCTTCCTCTGAAATGGTTAATGGTTATTCATCTATACCAATGCGGGATCACGTATGTCGTCTTGGACTTCCGCTGAATTTGCAGAAAAAATGTATTGTTTAATGCTATGAACTTGTTTAATGCGTACATTAACCAGTGTGTTCTTACGCTTTGTTTGAATAACTTGTCAAGTCAAGTGATTGTGTTTTTATGCTTGTGTCAGCATTATGACAACTTGGTTGCTTCTTTAGTCTTCTTCTTTTCTCGTCACATTGCTACCAGGTGGTTGCACAGTGTCGTGGTTTTCTGTTTTTGTTTTACGTTGTTCTGGTGGATTGGGTGATTCTTCTTCTTCTTTGCGTTCGTTTTTACGACCAATTTTAATCACTCTTTGTGATATGTTTGATCTTTGCCAAGAACGTGTATACGTTGCACATTGGTTTGTAGGCTCCTAAACACATAGACTTCTACACGTTTAGGACGCATGAATCCGATTTCAGCCAAACCTCCTTTGTTGCCTCTTACGACATGCGTGGCAGGTACAGTGGTTCTATTCTTTACACCCCAAATTTGGGCCCCGGTAATCATCATCAAAGTGCGTATCCTTTATAGGACATTGCTCTATTTGCAGCACATCTGAAATTCACTCTGTCTCTTGCCAGTTCACCCACTTCGTCGATGGTCATGTTCATGGTTTCTTTAATATCTTGTAGCCATCTTCTTCTTGGTCTGCCTCTGCGTCCTGGGATCCTGCCCTCTAGAATTGTTCTTTCCAGGCCATCGGGACGCTTGATGTGACCAAAGTATGTAATTTTCTGTATAGTATGTTGTTTATCAGCCAAATCTCTTTAACATTTAGTTCTTTCAGGACATCAGTGTTCTTTCTTTGTTCTGTCCATGGTATTCGTAGGATCTTTCTGTAGCATTTAGTTTCAAAGGGCTGGATTTTCGTTCTTAATTTTGTGTAATAGTCCATGATTCACAACCATAAGTAGCCACTGGGAAAATGCATGCTCTCAATATTTTTAATTTTAGTATTTTGCTGGTGCTTTGCCACATGTTCTTCATTGTGTTTAACTTCTTGATTGCTATTACCAATCTTCTTGAGATCTCTTTGGAGCAGTCACCGTTATTATTAATTATTGAGCCCAGATATTCGTAGCTCTCTACACATTGTAGTTCTTCATTGTTTACTTGGATGTCAGGTGCGCCTTGTGCTTTCCCCCGGTAACCACTCGGGCGCATTGGGTGATTGTTATTTGTGCTCAGGATTCTGCTATGCCATAAAACAACCCTTTTGGTGGTCTACCTCTTGCCTTCTTTCCTGATGTTCTATTGTAGAAATCTCTGTATACTGTGGAGTTTGGATGCATTCTTATTAAGTGGCCAAACCACTTCATTCTTTGATTCTCAATGTAATTCAAGCAAGGTTGCTTATTTCCATTTTTAAATTATTTGTGTTTTTTCTGTTATACGAGTATATTGCACGTTTTCTCTTGTTTATTAACATACAAGCTGCAAATACACGCATATATCTTCTTCTTCATCAAACTCTCCTTGTCCACCACTTGTTGAATACTATGTATGATTTCTATGTGATCTGAGCCTAAGAGCGATTGTACGTTGTTCAGTTATGAGACTTAAAGTAGGCCAGCACATCCGATTTCTGCATTACTTTTTATTTACTAGGGTAGCTTCTCTATTTCTACATCAGTTGCCTCTTATGACATGCCTTGTAGGTCGCAGTGGTACTATTCTTTCCTTCCTTGCGCGTCCCGGCATTACATGGGCGGTACACCCATATAAGATGATCTTTATATATTGTACGTTTTCTCTTGTTTAGACTCGGTATATAAGCTGCAATAAGATGATCTTTCTCACTCTTATAAGATGTTCTTTCTTGCAAACTATACTACTTCTTCGTCACCATTATCTTGTCCTAATCTTCATCCAATATGGACTAAAAACGACAGTCAGCTTCATGTTTGTCAGGTTTCCCAGAAATTAGTTTTCAGATCGAATGGGCGTGACCGCATGTTGTTTCTCAGCTCATCCAGTAGAGTACAGTCTTGCAAGACATGCTCCTGTGTCTGTTCCGTCTGTTGACACTGGCAGAGAGCTGTTTGACGTATTCCAGGTCTGTGCTGAGTCTGCAGTGTCCGGTACGCAAGAGAAATGTAATGACCTGGTGTGTTCTGCAGAAGCATTTGACGAAGTCTTTTCCATAATCATATCAAGTGTTGTCTATTTGTTGAACGTGTTGACCGCTGGACGCTGCTAGACTTGTTGAGGCGGAGATCGAAGCACCTATGGACGTGTCCTCCCAAGTGGAGGACAGTTGTATTCGCTTCAGTATGTTGCTTACATGGTCAGTCATCTCCTAATGCTAGAAGCTTTTATGAACAACACATTCTCTGTACAGCTTTATCATTTTAAAAGAGGCGTTTGAAGGCCTAGTATGGATTTTATTGCACCAGGTTTCTCCATATGGCTCCGTTCCTCTTTACAGAAATTGCACTTTACCTGTCGTGAGTATTCTACAAAGCACGAACTCCGTAGCGGCAGAAGCAATCCAAAATTAATGTACTCCGAAAAAATGTACTTGTGAATCGAACGATGCGGTCTGAGTTCGAATCCACGATCTTCGGACCACAATGGGAACGGATTGGCATCTTCACTATGTATACACTCCCCCACCAATAGTTGTGGACATGGTTAACGTATTCAAGTTGTGAAACCAGGGCCATGTAAAACACAGCAGGTAAAACACACCAGGTAAAAACACACCGGGTAAAACACACCAGATAAAAGACACCTGGTAAAAACACAGCAGGTAAAGTACACCAGGTAAAAATACACCAGGTAAAAACACACCAGGTAAAAACACACCAGATAAAATACACCAGGTAAAAAACAAATCAGGTTAAAAACACATCCGGTAAAAACACATCAGGGTAAAAACACATCAGGCAAAAACACATCAGGTAAAAACACATCAGGTAAAAACACATCAGGTTAAAACACATCAGGTAAAAACACATCAGGTAAAAATACATCAGGTAAAAATATATCAGGTAAAAACACATCAGGTAAACAATACATCAATTTTTGTAGACAACTAGCATGTTCTGTTTAAATGTAACGTGTAGCACATGCTAAATCTTGAACTTAACACTCAGTTTCTATCTATATTCGCAGGTATATGTGCTCAAGGAAGACGACATCATACGTGCGAGCAAGGCAGCTGTTACCCAGCCACTGGTGACCTTTTGATAGGCCGTGAGTCAAACCTGACTACCTCTTCCACATGTGGTCTCGAACGTCCTCAACGTTATTGCGTGGTCAGCTACCTAGAGAAAAGCACAAAATGCTTCACTTGTGATTCCCGACAGCCTTGGATGGCCGGTGTATTTGAACAGAGTCATCGTATCCAGAACATTGTGTCCTCGTTCAAAGACCGAAAGTCCCGATGGTGGCAGGCTGCGGCCGGTGAGGAGAAAGTTTATATACAGCTGGATCTAGAGGCCGAGTTCCACTTTACACATCTTATTATGACATTTAAGACTTTCAGACCCAAGGCCATGCTTATTGAGAGATCGTTTGATTTCGGCAAAACCTGGCGAGAATACCGCTACTTTGCTGAGAACTGTGAGAAATCTTTCCCGAGCATATCCAAGCGTGTGATCAGTAGGATTTCGGACATTATCTGTGAACAGAGGTACTCTTCAAAAACGCCATCAACATCAGGAGAGGTCAGATCATTTCTAAATATATGTTAACTTTTGTTGGCACTTGTATATTTGTCTGTTCCATTTGATTTGTTTTTTTAACCATTTCGCTGCTATATACTTTCTGAAGGCTGAGCTAAAAATAGCTACTCCTTGTTTCTAGGTCACAAACGTGAATGTACACCTATAGCAGTGACAGTAGCAATGTATAACGTGTTAACACATCTTTAGCCCATAGAGGAGAGATAATAACAGACGTGTTAATGTGTCTTTATAAGTGAATGGGGAAAAACGTATATATACGTCCGTAGCAGCTAAAGGGTTAATATATAATTGCCAACAATGGAGGTTGTACGAAAATAGTTAGAAGAAGACTATCCATGGCCTTCCAGAGGTTGGTGAGCATGAAGAAACTATGGCACGACATAAGCAAAGAAACAAAAGTAAGACTTCTGAGGACATGTATATTTCCTGTAGCAACATATAGATGCGAATCGTAGTCCATAACACAAGCTTTAAAGAACACAATTGAAGCTTTTGTAACAAGGTGCTATATAAAAGTTCTTAGAACATCCTGGACAGAGAAGAGAAGAAACAAAGACATCCTACAAGACCTGAATATCAAGGAGCATTGTCTCATAAATAACATCATGTCCCGGAAGATGAAATATTTTGGCAACATTAAACGCCACAGTGGTTTGGAGAGAAAGATAATGGACGGTATGGTTCCTGGAGTACGAGGCAGGGGACGACCAAGACGAAGGTGGCAACAGGACATCAAAGAAACCTTGAACATGACGTCGCCCGAGTGTTTACCGGGGCCCACATTAGGGTGTAAAGAATAGAACCACTGTTATCTGTCACGTATGTCGTAAGAGGCGACTAAGGAGGTTGAGCGTGGGGCTAGCTACCCAACACCGTAAAAAACACTAGATGGCTACATAACAGAGAGCGAACCGAGTAAACGCAGGCTGAAACCGGGCACATCGCCGAAGGATATGCATCAGAGCTCCAAATGATGCTGAAGATGTGACGTAAAACACACCAATGATAATGGTGCATGAATCAGATTTCCACATGAATAGAATTTATGGGAGATCTGGTACATCGGTCTGGGCGGTGATCGTGAGAGAGAGAGAGAACATGACGTTATAAGAGGCCGGAGAACTTGCAAGAGACAGAGAGCTTTTCAGGCGGGCTGTGATGAATAAGACGTTCCGCTAGGAACATGTTACTACTTAAATCTAACGTGTGTCTGTTTGACCAAGTGTGTAGCGGTAACTATCCGTGTATACGTAGTATACGCATTCGTATCTCCTTTCTTGGATTCTGATTTCAAACAAATGTTGGTGTTAGATTAATTAAAGATCACGGAAGTCTTGATTTGATTGATTGATTGATTGATTGATTGATTGATTGATTGATAGAACCACCATCATTGTACTTCGGTGAGTAACCATATATGCTCCAATCTCCTATTTACACACAAAGATTTCAAATACATCCATGTTATCCTTGACTTGTCCTTCATGCTCACAAATACATCCAAGTTGTCCTTGACTTGTCCTTCATGCTCACAAATACATCCAAGTTGTTCTTGACTTGTCCTTCATGCTCACAAATACATCAAAGTTGTCCTTGACTTGTCCTTCATGCTCACAAATACATCCAAGTTGTCCTTGACTTGTCCTTCATGCTCACAAATACATCCAAGTTGTCCTAGACTTGTCCTTCATGCTCACAAATACATCAAAGTTGTCCTAGACTTGTCCTTCATGCTCACAAATACATCCAAGTTGTCCTAGACTTGTCCTTCATGCTCACAAATACATAAAAGTTGTCCTAGACTTCTCCTTCACGCTCATAAATACATCCATGTTGTCCTAGACTTGTCCTTCATGCTCACAAATACATCCAAGTTGTCCTAGACTTGTCCTTCATGCTCACAAATACATGCAAGTTTAAAAATAAAACAGAAGTACTTGAATGTTTACAGGTTATCTTCCGTGTGTTACCTCCTTCCATTCCTATTGCTGACCCATACAGCCAGGAAGTGCAAGATTTATTGAAACTGACCAACTTAAGGATCAACTTTACTGGACTGCATGCTCTGGGTGAGTTACCTGACTTCGCCATGATTCGATTCTGAGCTAGATCTATGTGGGAGGGGACCTGGGTAGCGATTCTCCGACTTGGTTTGTTTATCGTGGTGACTACTACAAAGGATTGTTTGTGTTCAGTGGGTATTGGTATCCACTCTTCTCCATGGTCGATGTCCTGAATGACACATACGCGTTGTATGACCTCCTCTGTTCGGCCCAGCCACGACTGGTCATATTTAAGTCTATTTCCTTTGCAGATGTCTAGCTCATTGTGTAATGGATGCGTTAGGTCTTGAGTGATTTTAAGGTAGGCAACTGTTCTACGCAGCCCAACTTTACTATTTATGTCTGCAAGGTCCAGCAGGTATCTCATTGCTCTACATACTGTGTCTTTGGTGCATCCAAGTATGATACGCATTGCTCTACATGCTGTGTCTTTGGTGCATCCAAGTATGATGCGCATTGCTCTACATACTGTGTCTTTGGTGCATCCAAGTATGATGCTCATTGCTCTACATACTGTGTCTTTGGTGCAGACAAGTATGATGCGCATTGCTCTACATACTGTGTCTTTGGTGCATTCAAGTATGATGCGCATTGCTCTACATGCTGTGTCTTTGGTGCATCCAAGTATGATGCGCATTTCTCTACATACTGTGTCTTTGGTGCATCCAAGTATGATGCTCATTGCTTCGTTCTGTATCTTCTCTAGCATGTGGATTTATGTCTTGCTGAGAATGAGTATTGCCAATGCGTATTCCATGACAGACATGATCAACCGCTGATAGAGAATGACTAGCAGACGTTGTTGGTAACATGTCTTTCTGGTCCCTTTCTGGCCTTAGTGACCATGGTATCCACATTATAACTGTTATAATAATGAGAAGATGGAGATATGCTGGACATACATTCAGAAGGTGGCTCTCTGTGGCTAAGTGGTTAAGCCCTTTGCCTTGTGAGTCGAAGGTCGTTGGTTCGAGTCCGGACCGCGCCATTCTGTTCACGAGTGCAGTTTTTTCCAGAGATCTCTAGGATTGTTGCTGGAGCTACGGAGTTCGTGCTTTGTGCAATACTTTCGGAAGGTGGCGTGCCAGTTCTGCGGAGAGGGGCTGAGCCTTGTGGGGTAAAACCCGGTGCAATGAAGTCAATCCTTCGGCTTTAAAACACTTTAATACATTGAAAATAAATGATCAAAGAATACCAAAGCTTGCATTGAAGTGAGATGCAAAGGGTTCAAGAAAGAGAGGACGCACTAGGGAGACCCTGAAATGAACTTTGCAGAGAGAGACAAAAACTATCGGTCTCAAGTCCAAGGAAGAGATTGAGCGAGTTGTCCAGGATATAGCGGTATGGAGACATTATTTGCAAGCCCAATGTAGCGTTTAACGGTACGAGATGCATTAATATTATTTAATAGCTAGTGTTAAGTTTGGCACAGGCAAACAGGGAACATAGTGTCTTGTATGTGTGTTGGTTGATGTTTTAAGACAGCTGGTGGTGTGACCTATATAATGTGCCAGGTAGCAGTATTAGGTTGCATAATAGGAGACAGTTTAGGTAAAGTTACAGGCCCATCGGTACATGGGCGGCATCATACATTTTTCAAGGGATGGCAAAATTAAAAAATATTGTAGTTAATAGTTTGAAATAACTAAAATTTCAGGTAGCCATTTCTGATCTGTGGGTATGGAGTGTATGTCACTTCACAGTTCTAGACCTTAGTGCAGGAGGTAGGATTGTCAATTCATTTTCTCACTTGTAGAACGATGAGCGGGAGATTGAACCTACACACCTCTCGAATCCGAGTCGATAAGAGAACGCTTATGTATTACGCTAATCCGTTCCTGAGTTGGCAGTTTCATCATCAACATTCATTAAGTAGCTTGTCTTGAGCAGAACGTCTATTGTCTATTGTGTATTCCCAGGCGGGAGATGGAGTTGGCTGTCCACTCTTGCCGTTAAGCATAGGAGTCATGTGTCTTATAGTATGGATGCCAGATTATAAGAGTAGGCTGCAAGATTGCTGCCAATGCAAAATGTATTAAAAGTATTAATGTAAAATTCCTACAAAAAACAGCAGTCGAAAATAGAAATGGAAAGAGGATAGAAATAGAAGATCTGGACATGTGTTGTTGTATGCCCATAGGGGCAATAGCTTAGACATCTGTCCGATAGACAGCAGATAGAGAAAGAAGGCATGCACATGTGTTGTTGTATGCCCATAGGGGCATTAGCTTAGATATCTGTCCGAGAGACAGAAGATAGAGAAAGAAGGCCTGGGAGTCTAATAGAAATAGGAACACAAGTTGTGGGTGAAGTTGAAAGGTGAAGAAGAACAGAAAAACTTACAACTACAACCACAACTACAACTACAACTAATATATTTTCATTTTTGTTTACTTCTCAAATTACTACTACAGCTAATGTTATTACGATTACAGTTACATGTGGTGCTAATCCTACCATTATTGCTATTAGTACTACCATTACTAAACCTTTACAACTACTACCACCACTAAACCTTTACAACTACTCCACCACTAAACCTTTACAACTACTACCACCACTAAACCTTTACAACTACTACCACCACTAAACCTTTACAACTACTACCACCACTAAACCTTTACAACTACTACCACCACTAAACCTTTACAACTACTACCACCACTAAACCTTTACAACTACTACCACCACTAAACCTTTACAACTACTACCACCACTAAACCTTTACAACTACTACCACCACTAAACCTTTACAACTACTACCACCACTAAACCTTTACAACTACTACCACCACTAAACCTTTACAACTACTATCACCACTAAACCTTTACAACTACTACCACCACTAAATCTTTACAACTACTCCACCACTAAACCTTTACAACTACTACCACCACTAAACCTTTACAACTACTACCACCACTAAGCATATGCAACGCAATTTTTGGTGTACGGTCACAAAAGTAAACATATCATAACACTACCATCATACCATAACACTACCATCATACCACACCACTACCATCATACCACATCAATAACATCATACCACATCAATACCATCATAATGACGTGTATACACCTCTTGAAATAACTAATATCTACCTGCTGCAGGTGATAACCTCCTGGACCACGGAGCACAGGCCAAGGAGAAGTACTATTACTCTCTTTACGATGTCGTAGTACGAGGAAGCTGTTCCTGTTACGGCCACGCCTCCAGATGCCTACCGGTTCCAGGCTACAGTCGCAGTAAGGGAACACTTCAGAACATGGTAACCAAATCTAATAGTCATTTTGGTCACAGGGCTTTCTTTCTTACCTTTCTCGAATCCTGTTTTGTCTCACAGCGTCAGGTCAAGAAGAGATTTCTAAAACGTACCCTTGTATGCGCTTCGTAGGTAGTGTCCTTCGTCGCCTCTGTTATCTCTGAGGTTCATCTTTTGCGTGGCCGGTTTTTTGCTTTGTACCCATTGTATCGGAGCAACATTGCTCTTTGTGGTGCACTGTCTGTTGGTAATATGCTTATGTAGCCGAACCATTTAATTTGTTGTTTCTTGATGAAGTCTAGTCCTGATGTTGTACCCACTTTTTTCCTGATGTATTTAATAGATAGAAGAACAGTTCACCTATTTAGGTAGCAATTTTGATTGTAAAGGAAATGTTAAAAAAGAAGTTATGATACGAATTGTCAAAGCAACATCAGCTTTTAAAAGTCTAAATAAAATATGGAACTGCAAGTTATATAGTATTAAAACTAAATTACGAATTGTCAAATGTTGTATCAATCCTAACATATGCCAGCGAGAGGTTGAAAATAACTAAAGATATAGAAGACAAGTTGAATGCAATAAATGTCTGCGAAAAATAATGAACATAAAATGGAACGAATTCAGGAGAAGTGATGAAATCAGAGAAATATCTGGTCAACCACTGAACAAGAGAGCCGCTGTAGCGTAGTTGTTAGTGAACTCGCTTCTCAAGGCTGGTGGTCTGGGTTCAGCTCCGCAATGCGCGTGGAATTTTTCCCGACCGCGACGGCTCTCAGGTCGACCCAGCCTCAACTGGGTACCAGACATGCTCTGGGAAAGTAAAGGCGGCCGTCGTGATGCTGACCACATCACCCATCGTGTGCCAACGGTCAATGAAAAAAACAGGCCTAACACTGCATTGACCTATATACCACTAGGTATGAAAGGGTGCCTTTACCTTTTTTACTTTTACTAGTAACAACTGTTATAAGAAGGAGAAGATGGAGATATGTTGAACACACCTTGAGAAGAAAGGATCAAAGAACATAAAAGCAGGCATTTAAATGGGATTCAAAGGGTTCTGGTTTTTTTCGTGCAGCTCGTATTCTCTGTGCTTTAGCAGTACGACGATTCTCAGTTATGCGTGTTCATCTTATGTTGTTCATGCGTTACATCAGTGAAGACAACAGCATTTTTCTCCGGTGTGTAATCATTTATTATCGCTTCGACTTCTGCGTTGACTATTGTAGGCAGCGTATCGTGACTTGATTTGTTTACCGTGGTGACTACCCCAAATTATTTTATATGTTCAGTGAGTATATGCAGTGGCGTCTCGTAATCGTTTTTTGTTGATGGGGTCAGACATGGAAAATCATGGCTTTGGGTTATGTTATATTTTTATTTATTAAATAATAAATACACGTTAAATATTAATGTTGATGGGGCCAAGCCCCTCTGGCCCTTAATGACGAGCCGCCACGTGATCATTTTTGTTGGTGGGGCAGACACATATTTTCGAAAAAATCATGATTTTTGGGTTGGGTTATATTTCAATATATACAATAATAAATACATGTTACACATTATATTTTTTTGGGAGGGGGCTGGGCCCACTGGCCCCTAATGACGAGCCGCCACTGGATATATGTGTCCACTCTTCTCCATGATCTGCGTCCTGGATGGTATGTACTCGTTGTATGACCTCCTCTGCTCGTCCCAGCCATTACTGGACACATTTAAGACTATTACACAGATCACAAAGAGTGGTTAACTTTGATGATAAGAAATGTACAAGATAAATAGAGATCAAGTACTAAAGTCAAGGGAAAACCAAGTAAAAGATGGATAGACAATATTTTTTTTTTTCGATCCAGAAGCACTTGAGCTTTTTCAGCTCTTCGGCTCGGTGCCATGGACATCGTAACCCTTCGTTTCGGTACCACGAACACCGTAAATCTGGGGAATTTGTTGCTTTTTCTGCCATCCCGCGGAGTTAAACCCACACACACAGAGGGATAGTCACCCGTAGTCCAACGCGCTACGAACACGTTGGGCATACTGGCGGATAGACAATATAAAGACCACACTACATAAACACGGTTATTACACAAGAAGGATGACTCATCTGACCCTGAACGCAATTAATACTCCTACCCCTACACTTAACGGCAAGAGTAGACAACCAATTCCATCATCCATCTAGGGAAAGATAATAGACAATATATACGAACAAACAGCACAGATCATGAAGGATGAGACGAAACAAAGCAAAGAAGAAGAAGAATCAATCAGTCAATCAATCAGTCAATCAGTCAATCAATAGTATGCAATCAAAATATACTTGCCTATCCTAGGTTCATGGTATGTGTGAGTGCACACACAACACAAAGGGACTTAACTGTGAGAGATGTCAAGACTTCTACCATGATCACCCTTGGAGACCAGCCAGACCATTTAAACCAAATGTTTGCAAAAGTAAGTCACGTGTTGGTAAAAGTATGTCACACTTTTGTAAAAGTATGTCATATTTTTATGAAAGTATGTCACATTTTTGTAAAAGTATGTCACAGTTAATGTGTAATTATTTTAACCAGTTAATGTGTAATTATTTTAACCAGTTAATGTGTAATTATTTTAACCAGTTAATGTGTAATTATTTTAACAAATTAATGTGTAATTATTTTAACCAGTTAATGTGTAATTATTTTAACAAATTAATGTGTAATTATTTTAACCAGTTAATGTGTAATTATTTTAACCAGTTAATGTGTAATTATTTTAACCAGTTAATGTGTAATTATTTTAACCAGTTAATGTGTAATTATTTTAACCAGTTAATGTGTAATTATTTTAACAAGTTAATGTGTAATTATTTTAACCAGTTAATGTGTAATTATTTTAACAAGTTAATGTGTAATTATTTTAACAAGTTAATGTGTAATTATTTTAACCAGTTAATGTGTAATTATTTTAACCAGTTAATGTGTAATTATTTTAACAAGTTAATGTGTAATTATTTTAACCAGTTAATGTGTAATTATTTTAACAAGTTAATGTGTAATTAGTTGAAATAATTAATTATGTAATCAAGATCAATTTACATATCAGAAAAAAACTCATTTTGATTATTATTTTTACATTCTGAGTTTAACCAATAGTTATTATTCAGTCACAAAATGAAGCAATGAAATTGTGTGTAACATGCCGGACATGGAGGTGTGAACCTCTTAAATATGCCGGACATGGAGGCGTGAACCTCTTAAATAGCCCTACCATGGAGGTGTGAACCTCTTAAATAGCCCTACCATGGAGGCGTGAACCTCTAAAATAGCCCTACCATGGAGGTTTGAACCTCTTAAATAGCCCTACCATGGAGGCGTGAACCTCTTAAATAGCCCTGACATGGAGGTGTGAACCTCTTAAATAGCCCTACCATGGAGGCGTGAACCTCTTAAATAGCCCTGACATGGAGGTGTGAACCTCTAAAATAGCCCTACCATGGAGGTTTGAACCTCTTAAATAGCCCTAACGTGAAGGCGAGAACCTCTTAAAAGTCCTGATATGAACGGGTGAAAGTTTTAAATAGTCCTACCATGTAGGCGTGAACCTCTTAAATAGCCCTGATATGTAGGCGTGGACCTATTAAATAGCCCTGATATGTAGGCGTGAACCTCTTAAATAGCCCTGATATGGAAGAGCGAACCTTTTAAATAGCCCTACCATGGAGGTGTGAGCCTCTTAAATAACTGTATTTGATATATAGTTACTTGACAAATGTGACTATTTCTAACCTTTACTTGACAAATGTGACTATTTCTAACCTTTACTTGACAAATGTACTATGACTACTTGCAACTTTTCTAATCTGCAGGATGTAACTGCAACAACCATGCAACATCTTGTCACTTTGATGCAGCCCGCTTCCAGGCTTCTGGAGGAATGAGTGGTGGTATCTGTGACAACTGTATGCACAACACAAGGGGAATTAACTGTCAGGAATGTTTAACTTTTTATTTCCAAGATCCAAATAGGGATATTAGAGACCCTTCGATTTGCCAGCGTAAGACCTCATATTATGTCCTTCTGTTTTTTTTTTTTTTTTTTTGGTTTTGAGATAGTACTTAACTGTAACATTTATAGTCGTAAAATCAATATGTGGTTTTCTTTTCCTTTTCACTTCTTTATTATGTGATTTTTCTAACGGGGGATATATGAAATTGGCGATGTATACACGTGACCGTATGTTAATTATTGGATACTCAGTACTAGTGCAAAATGTCATCAATATCCGTGCACTCTAGCACGCGTGGTGTAACGAGTCCCGTTTTCATTTGAATACGCCTCCTACATAAGTCTTACAAAAACATGATCGCTCCAGAGGCAAGACATCTGGCTTACGAGAGAGAGAGAGAGAGAGAGAAATTCCGATATGAACTAGGAGATGTATACGGAAGTCTTATAAAAACAAGGAAAACGAATAATTGTTCTTCTTCTTTTGTCGACATACTGTTACCGGATTGTTGCCCAGTGTTTTGGTTTTCTGTTTTTGTCTTGTGTTGTACTGGTGGCTTGGGTGATTGTTATTTTTGCTCTTTAGCAGGATTCTACTATGCCATATTTTTCCGTTACTTTTCTTCACAAATGCAAGGAAAACGTTAAAAATGTCTTGTCTCCTAGCTTCTAGTATGATCTTTAAGGGGAAGAAGATTAATCAAATCTTCTTATACTATAAAATTCGAAACAGTCATCTAATAAATGCAAACAACTGTGTCCACGATGTCGGTGCTTTCATCTAATTGAAATGACAAGTATGCACACGACTGCAAGTCGTGATATAACTGAGAATGCAAAATATTATAAATCTTTTTAACTCTTCCAACTACAATTTGTTGAGAGAATTTAATACTCTGAATAGAAAACATACGTACAGATTTATCTTTATGATGGTCGAACAGTTACAGTTGCAGTGATAATTCATTCTTTAACTATCTCTCCATCACTGACATGTTTCTTCAGTTTCAGTTTGGAATATCTTCATTGCATTCCGGACATGTCCATGGTACTCCGATATCCTTCGAAATATCTCCAATAGCGTCCAGCGACTGACCGTACCAGTTCTATTTTGATTGATGAGCCGACTCGTATACCTGTTGTGCTGTTCTTTTCTTGCTACTCCAATCTTCAAACCCACCTCCTGTAATCTAGTAGTTGACGTGGATTGGTTTAAATGAAAATCTTCTTTGCGGTCATACTCTATGAGGGCGTTCAAAATATCAGCTCTATCCATTGGTGGGCCCTCTGATATGGTGGCAGAGCCAGCCAGCCTGTCTGCTCTCTCATTGCCAACGACATCCATGTGCCCTGGAACAAAGCTAAGTGTAATTCTGTAAATTGTTGAAGCTTGTAGTGATTCAGTCCATTGCCTGCCTCCACCTTGCGGATCATACTCAATGAGTCACTCAGAATGCACGCATGAATGTTGTTTTGTGACTCAAGCCAGAGTAGTACACTAGTCACCGCCAGAACCTCCATTGTCATGCTGCTTGTTGTCATACGAAATGCACCACTGGCATCTTGGACCATTCTGCCACATGAGCTTGCAGAGAAGGCCCTGCGGACTTATCGTTGCGAACTACTGATCCATCCGTGTAAATCACAACGTCACCTTCATTGCAGTTTCTTACTTTTAGCTAATAAGTGACATATTATGTAGAACATTATTATCATGTTACTAAACTGTTTAAACAGGTTTTGTAAATACACTCTGTTGTACTGTTAATTTAGATTTACTATCACTTACTTTATATTTTCAGAGTTCAGAAATCACAGGCTATTCTCTATCGAAGCTGTTATGAATATTGAAGCACTGTCGTTCTATATTATTTGTCTCACTAATAGATACACCGCTATCATTAAACAATAAACATACCGATTTCTCTCTATATTCAGCGAAAACACGGTTCCTTAAAATGAGAAGTATTATCTGCAACAAGTCCTTGTCAAACCCGATCAGAATGCGAGTTATTCAGTGCTACATAGAACCAATACTGACATACGGATGCGAGTCATGGACAATGAACACACTGATCGAAAAATCCCTGAGGGCCACATAAATGTGGTTTTACAGAAGAATGATGAGAATCCCATGGACTGCTAAAATGACTAATGTTGAGGTGTTGAATGAGATCAAGACACAGAGAAAGCGAATCGTCAATATAAGAAAGAGGCAGTCATCATTTTTCGGGCATGTGATGAGGAGGAGGTTTAGAACACATTGTGACAACCGGTAAAATCGAGGGTAGACGAGACAGGGGAAGACAGAGAGAGAATGTTGGATAGCCTGACTTCATGGCACGTTAGAGCGTCAACATCTGAGTTGATAGCAAACACCAACGACATAGATTTATGGAGATTAATGGTCGCATCCGTCAGCCGGCATGGCACCTGATGATGATGATTCAGTAAAACACTACAAATCCTTCCATTGATAATTAAAAGTGTATTTTGGTTGCCGTTTAGCCATATTTGTACATGACAGATGATATACTTAACAATTGTTACACTTCTATCACAGCTAGCACATATCAAGTTATAATAACAAATTAAATAATAAATAATATCGATTATAATTAACACATAAATAACGTTTAGGAAAACTAGACATGAAGAAACAATTATTAACCCTTTAGCTGCTAAGGACTTATATATACGTTTTTCCCATTCACTTCTAAAGACGCATTAACACCGTCTGTTATTATCTCTCCTCTGTGGGCTAAAGACGTGTTAACACGTTATACATTGCTACTGTCACTGCTATAGGCGTTCATTCACGTTTGTGACCTAGAAACAAAGAGTTACTATTTTTAGCTCAGCCTTCGGAAAGTATGTAGCAGCGAAAGGGTTAAGAGAAATAAAATTCAGTCAAATAAAGCTTTATGGGAACATAAAAAGACATGACACCAAGATAAAATCTTTACTGGAGAGGAAAGTTGACAGGCAAAGATAAGTGGGAGGGAAACTTTAAGAAATGGACAGGTTACAGTCTGGCAGTGTGCAACACCAAGGCGAAAGATAGAGGATGCTGGAGATTCATTGCAGCCAACCTTCAATGCGGAGACGGCACTCGTGATAATAATAACTAACACATTGTTCCTACTCTAAACGGAAATTCGCTGCTCCACTTCGTCAAGCGAGGTGGCAGATAGATCAAAGAATCAGCATGAACATGTTAGTTGATTGAAGATATACGTTGAAAGATTAAGTCGACGCTTCATCAATGTAAAACATGAAATTAGTTGCAGTAGAATGATTACCTGACCATCGATGAAGTGGGTGAACTGGCAAGAGACAGAGTGAATTTCAGATGAGCTGCAAAGAGAGCAACGTCCAATAAAGGATACGCACCTTGATGATGATGATGAGAATGATTACAAAAGAAAACAAAAGATTGCAATAGAGAGAAGACAGTGTTCTTGTGAGTTAGTTAGTTAGTTTGTTCCTTTCGTGCCAAATGCGGCACATAGGGCAGAGGTTTTAGATCTCCATGTGATGCAGTTCATTGCTAGCAGTTGGAGATCTTGTATGGTTTTACATCCCAATAGTTTACTTTCTTGTTGGATTGTTTTTCGAAGAGTGGTCTTTGGTCTTCCATATTTTCTTTTCCCAACTGGTGACCACATAAGAACACATTCTGTTATTCATAAATTTATGATTTTCTTCTTAAAGTCCTGATTAACGTTAAGCACAGCGAGGTGACTTCTGGGAGCCAGAAATGCATAACGAGGTGGCCATGGCGCCCGCGGTACTGCATTGGACACCACTGCTTTATGCCATTAAGATTTTAGTATGCTACCTCTATTCAGTTAGTTTGTTTGTTCCTTTCGTGTCAAAGACGGCACATAGGGCAGAGGTTTTAGAGCTCTATGTTGCTAGCAGCTGGAGATCTCGTATGGTTTTACATCCCAATAGTTTACTTTCTTGTAAGATTGTTATTCGAAGAGTGGTCTTAGTAATATTTAGTAGTTATATTTCATTTCTACTACTGTAAATGGAAACTTATATACGTTTTCAGCTTGCGACTGTGATACATTGGGCTCTCGGAATTATGGGGAGTGTCAGCAGGTTACTGACGAGACTGCTAAAACAGTTGCAGGAAGATGTATTTGCAAGTCGTTTGTCACTGGTGCTCGTTGTGATACTTGTATGGACAACTATTGGAACCTGCAGAGTGAGAATCCACTTGGTTGTGAACGTAAGTTGGAGACAGTTAATACTTGTTTTAAAGACGTGACAATGTAAGTTAGAGACAGCTAATTATAGTCTTAAATAAAACTATGAATGTAATAGAGACTGCAAATACTTGTCCTCATAACTGGGAATGTAAGTTAGGAACAGTTATATAGTGTCTAAAGTGTATTGTATTGTATAAGACTGAGAATGTAGGTCAGAGAAAGCTAGTTATTGTCGTAAATAAAACTGAGAATGTAGGTCAAAGACAGTTATTGTCTTAAATAAAACTGAGAATGTAGGTCAAAGACAGTTATTGTCTTAAATAAAACTGAGAATGTAGGTCAAAGACAGTTATTGTCTTAAATAAAACTGAGAATGTAGGTCAAAGACAGTTATTGTCTTAAATAAAACTGAGAATGTAGGTCAAAGACAGTTATTGTCTTAAATAAAACTGAGAATGTAGGTCAAAGACAGTTATTGTCTTAAATAAAACTGAGAATGTAGGTTAAAGACAGTTATTGTCTTACAAGACTGTGAATGTAAGAGAGAGCTTGTATGCACAACTAAGGTACGATAACAACGTGAGGTATGAGCAATTATAGTAAGATAGCAACGCTTGGTATGTGCAACTATAGTAAGATAGCAACGTGTGGTATGTACAACTATGGTAAGATAGCAACGTGTAGTATGTACAACTATAGTAAGATAGCAACGTGTAGTATGTACAACTATAGTAAGATAAGAACGTGTGGTATGTACAACTATGGTAAGATAGCAACGTGTAGTATGTGCAACTATGGTACTGATAAAACAGCAGCATAAGAACCTGTGGTAAATGTGTCTAACGTATGAACATAACGAGATATATTTGACAATGGACACTCCCTATTCTAAGACAAGGTGCATGAAGATATCGACAATGTTAGACTGACCACTAGTTAGACTGACCACTATTTAGACTGACCACTATTTAGACTGACCACTAGTTAGACTGACCACTAGTTAGACTGTCCACTAGTTAGACAGATCATTAGCTAGACTGACCACTAGTTAGACTGATCATTAGCTAGACTGACCACTATTTAGACTGACCACTAGCTAGATTGACCACTAGCTAGACTGACCACTAGCTAGACTGACCACTAGTTAGACTGACCACTAGTTAGACTGACCACTAGTTAGACTGATCATTATCTAGACTGTTCACTATTAGACTGATCATTAGCTAGACTGACCACTAGCTGGATTGACCACTAGCTAGACTGACCACTAGTTAAACTGACCACTAGTTAAACTGACCACTAGCTAGACTGACCACTAGTTAGACTGACCACTAGTTAGACTGACCACTAGTTAGACTGACCACTAGTAGTTTTCTCTCCAATATATTCATATTGATATAGAAAATAAAGAGAGAAAAAGACATAAATTAACCATATAAACACACACACATAAGTTGTGGAAGTCAATAAACTAGCAAGAGTCTCAAGATGAAATATTGACTTCATTAGTTCCAGTTATCGAATATGGTTTTATCCTTCTCCGCGGACAATGTACATTACTTGTAGAGAATTTTGCAGAAAGCAAGACCTCCGCAGCTCCTACAAGCAATCCTATTGTTCGTCGGGAAAGTAATGCTCTTGTGCACAAAGCTGCATGATCAAGATTCGATCCCACGACTGTCGGAAAGCAACACAAACGGTTTAACCGCTTTTTTCGATCCAGAAGCACTTGAGCTGAAAGATCTTAGGCTCGGTGTCATGGACATCGTAACCCTTCGGTTCGGTGCCACGAATATCGTAAATCTGGGGAACCTGTGACTTTTCTGCCAGTCCGCGTAGTTGAACCCGCACTCACAGAGGACTTGTCACCCGTAGTCCAATGTGCTACGAACACGCTGGGCAGGCGGGCTTTAACCGCTTAACGCACTTCACCGCCCGCATAGATGCTGAGAGACGCCAATAGTATGCAAATATATTCACAATATCCAATATTTTTTGTGTTTCAGCATGCAGTTGTAATGCACTTGGTACAATGCCTGGTGTAGGGTGTAACACAACGACAGGTCTATGCACATGTAAGCGGTTTGTGACAGGACAAAACTGTGACAGTTGCCATGTAAGTTATCATTAAATAACTACTTGGGGAACGAGAGAGAGTGAGGGAGAGAGAGAGAGAGAGAGAGAGAGACAAATAACCACTTGAATCTGGACTTATTCCTGCGGACATAAAATAACTTGAGAGCCGCGGTAGCGTAGTTGCGAAGCAGGACTTTTAGCGCCGCCGTTTTGGCGCGACCGTTTTGGCGCGACCGTTTTGGCGCTGGATTTTTTAGCGCAGAGCCGTTTTGGCGTCATTTAAAAATAACTTCATATTTAACTTAACGTTTATAAATAACTGTTTTCAATAAATTATAAATTTTTAATAAATCCAATGCAATGCAAAATATATAAATTAAAAAACGTTTAACGAATACTGTTAAATATTTTACTTTTAGCCAATGCAAATAATCAACTTATAAAACTTGAATAAAGTTTAACGAATCTTGTCCAATATTTTACCTTTAATAAGTTTTCCGAAAGTCCGTGTTTATAATCCACCAAAAAACTATGCGAAAGTGACAGGATTTCTGACATTTGCGATGGACAAGATGTGACATGCACATAACACCAAATACTATTACGTAAGTAAACGGGTCAAGCTATTAACATTTGGAAGGGACAGGATTTCTGACATTTGCGATGGACAAGATGTGACACTCAGTCGGACAGCGTGTCAATTCTCGATCATCTCAAATGGCTGATGATATAATTCAGACACCTGGCATTTCTTCCAATAAACGCTGATGTATAAGTATATTGTTTCATTAGAGTTAATATACATGTACACTCAAAATTAAAATAATATTAAGGTTATTGAAATTTATTGAGGAATCTGTGCGCCAAAACGTCCTGCGCCAAAACGTCCTGCACCAAAACGGTCGCGCCAAAACGGCGGCGCCAAAACGTCACGTACCGGCGTAGTTGTTAGTGAACTCGCTTGTCAAGGCTGGTGGTCTGAGTTCAACTCCCGCAGTGCGCGTGGAATTTTTCCCGACGGCTCTCAGGTCGACCCAGCCTCAACTGGGTACCAGACATGCTCTGGGAAAGTAAAGGCGGCCGGCGTGATGCTGACCACATTACCCATCGTGTGCCAACGGTCAATGACAAATACAGGCCTGTATTGCCCTAGATATAGCCTGTATAGCCTGTATTGCCTATTATACCGCGAGGTATGAAAGGGTTCCTTAACTTTTTTTACTTTTTACAAGATAACTTACATCTTTTAATGTTATCTTAGTTTAATGTCACATACAATCGCGACTACGTTCATTTTCTCTCAATAATTGTATTTTATGCCACATAAAGTGGTTTACCAACAGTCTGTGTTTGATATCATATTGAAT
This sequence comes from Arion vulgaris, assembly GCA_020796225.1. Lineage (NCBI taxonomy): Eukaryota > Metazoa > Mollusca > Gastropoda > Stylommatophora > Arionidae > Arion > Arion vulgaris. The sequence continues at coordinate 24,740,828 of CM036773.1, read as the reverse complement.
TGTGACTTGTTAATTCATTTCTTCCCTTCCACTTCCCCATTCCTGAGCAGTCTGGGTTTTATGGTCTCAGTGCTGACAACCCTTACGGATGTAGTTCATGTGATTGTGATATAGGAGGTGCTGTGAAGCCGAGCTGTGATCGGCACACAGGTTCTTGTGAGTGTCGGCAGCACATTCGTGGGAAACAGTGCAAGCAGGTAGGATGTGTGTGTGCAGTGGCGGCTCGAGATCATTTTGTTGATGTGGCCAGACATTTTTTCCCCGGATAAATCATGGTTTTGGGTTGTTATATTTTAATTTATAAAATAATAAATACACGTTATACATTATTTTTGATGGAGCCTAGCCCTACTGGCCCTTAATGACGAGCCGCCACTGTGTGTGCGTATCAGTTATTTGTTCGTAATTACATACATTTTACTGACTATTCATGGGGAAAAAAACACAGATCGTGAGATTAAATGCTAATTCCAGAGACCTGATCATATTGAGAGGAGCACCTTTAAAGGAGGTGGACACATTTACATATCTGGGAAGTGTTATCAGCATTCAAGGTGGCACAGATGAAGAAGTTAGGGTTAGAATACAAAAGGAAAGGTCAGCCGTTGCCATTCTGAAGAACATATGGAGTTCAAAAATGATCACGAATAAAAGTAAGATAATGATATTTAACTCAAATGTCAAGACTGTCCTATAGGGAGTGAAGACATGGAGAACAACTAAGGGAACACCAAAAGTTACAGACATTCGTCAATAGATGCTCACGCAGGATACTCCATCTGCGATGGTATGACAGGACTACAAACAGGGAACTCTTAGATAGAACAGGACAACGACAGGTGGAACAAAAGATAAGGAGCAGAAGGTGGCGATGGATAGGACACACACACTGAGGAAACCCCTAACAGCATCACAAGACAGGCTCTCCGATGGAACCCCAGGGCAATAGAGGTAGGGAAGACACAGGAACACATGGAGACAGGAGTTGGAGATAGAAAGCAAGAAAATGGGGAGAGTGGAGAGATCTGGAAAGGATGGCCTTGGATAGGCGCGCTTGGAAGGCCTTTGCTGCGGACCTATGCTTCCTAGGGCGAAGGGGAAGATGAAGACATACATTATACAGTCGCTATGTGTATATGTGTATAAGTGTATATGTGTATATGTGTATATGTGTATATGTGTATATGTGTATAAGTGTATATGTGTATATGTGTATATGTGTATAAGTGTATATGTGTATAAGTGTATATGTGTATATGTGTATATGTGTATATGTGTATATGTGCATATGTGTATATGTGTATAAGTGTATATGTGTATATGTGTATATGTGTGTGTGTGTGTATGTGTGTATATGTGTATATGTGTATGTGTGTATGTGTGTATGTGTGTATATGTGTATGTGTGTATATGTGTATGTGTGTATGTGTGTATATGTGTATGTGTGTATATGTGTATGTGTGTATGTGTGTATATGTGTATATGTGTATATGTGTATATGTGTATGTGTGTATATGTGTATATGTGTATATGTGTATATGTGTATATGTGTATGTGTGTATATGTGTATGTGTGTATATGTGTATATGTGTATAAAATAGAACTTTCAATTCTGACATTTTTGATATAAAAACATTATATTAGCACTCAGTGGCGGCTCGTGATCATGTTTGTTGGTGCGGCCAGACAAAAATGTGCTGAAAAAATCATGATTTTAGGTTAGGTTATATTTTAGTTCATAAAACAAATACACGTTACATATTATTTTGGGGGGCCCGGCCCCACTTGCCCTAATGACGAGCCGCCACTGTTAGCACTACAAATATAGAAAATATAGATACAGATTATTAATGTCAGTCACACCTCTAAATATATTGTGAAAACTCAACACGTAAAAATGTGGTTTCTTATTGCGTATACTAAGAGTTAATGATGCCATATTCTCAATAACAGTAGATGCCAGTTTGTGTGACTACATGGAAATGCGAAGGGAAAATGTGAGCAGGAGGAGATCTGAGCACCAGTGGACATGTCTGGTGTGCAATGATGGTGTTCCTCAGGAGGAAGAGATCTGAGCATAAAAGGACATGTCCGGTGTGCAATGATGGTGTTCCTGAGGAAGAAGAGATCTGAGCACAAAAGGACATGTCCGGTGTGCAATGATGGTTTTTCTCAGGAGGAAGAGATCTGAGCATAAAAGGACATGTCCGGTGTGCAATGATGGTTTTTCTCTAGGAAGAGATCTGAGCATAAAAGGACATGTCCGGTGTGCAATGATGGTGTTCCTCAGGAAGAAGAGATCTGAGCATAAAAGGACATGTCCGGTGTGCAATGATGGTTTTTCTCTAGGAAAAGATCTGAGCATAAAAGGACATGTCCGGTGTGCAATGATGGTGTTTCTCAGGAGGAAAATATCTGAGCACAAATGGACATGTCCAGTGTGGAGTGATGAAGATCCTAACTAATCACATATGTTTTACACACATATCTGGGACGGAGATACAACAGACGTATCTGGGACGTAGATACAACAGACGTATCTGGGACTGAGATACAACAGACAATACAAATAGACCATTTGCAATGCGTACCTGACAACTTTTTGATTTATCAATGGGGCTACTTTTATCTTGAACACCCTGTACTATAGTTATGCTGTGTTTTTCAAACCTAATACTGTAAGTATGTTCTCCTATTGTACAGGTTGACCGACATTACTTCTATAGCCATCTGGACTACTACAAATACGAAGCAGAATATGGCCGAGGTCTTGGTGTAAGTTGTATTCTTTTGTATTCTTCATTTGTTTGTACCATCAGCTATGATATGCTTCTTCCATGGTTTTAGATAACATAATACCGGCGGACTCAGGTAAAAATTCTAGGAAATCAGACCACAGTCGTCTCGTGTCCTCGCATTCTAGTATTGATAGAAAAAGACAAATTCACTTTAAAAACAGCACAACATACTAACAGACGTGGTAATGCGTCTTTAGCAGTGTATGGGGAAAAAACGTCTATACACGTCCTTAGCAACTAAATGGATGCCGCAGGTATGCAAGGCCCACCTCCATTTTCATTCAGTGAATGTGATATCATTAAATCAAACAGATATGTCCATGTTCTGATATCTCGATGAGTTGTCTTATCTCTCTCTTATTAAATTAGTTTGTTATTTTAGGAATTGTTATTTGCGCTTTCTTATTTGAAAATATGTTGCCTTAAATTGAAAGGCTGGGAGGGTGGGGCTGTTGAATGCTATAAATTCATGCATAGTCAGGTCACTTAATTATGACGTCTCCGACTGATTTTTGCGTTAAGGCTTGTTTTCTTCATCCCCAGAATACATCTCCATTCAGGTTAGTCTCACTAGGACTTCAGAGATAATTCTAATTTAGATCACGACGTCAAGGATCAGGGTCTCCTGCAGTTTAATACGTACCTTGTCTACTCAGAGAATATTGTTTAGACCAAGCTGGCTTTGAAAGCCTGAAATATCCACGGCACGCCGTCATTAGCTTTGAGTGTGTAGAATGTTGTTATCAGTTTCACTATCACTTTGTCCTTTAACTTATGATGTAATAATATTTATTATTATTATTAATAAAAATAATTCCTCTCGTACCGTTATACCTTACATAGGGCCTGCAAGCAATTTCTCCATACCGCTCTATCCTGGGTAATTCGCTCAATCTCTGGAATAAGACTGATATTCCTTGCTTCTCTCAACAAGGCTCGGTTCATGTTTATAACTATATATATATATATATATATATTACATAATACATATATTTTACGAGAGGAGACTTAACATCTTTCACATTCGATGTCTCCGCAAGATTATGAACATCAGGTGGTACGACAAGATAACCAACTGTGAAGTACTGCAACGTGCAAAACTGCCTTCCATCATGGGCATGCTCAGCAGTAGACGACTAAGATGGTTGGGGCATGTGAGAAGAATGGAAAATTGTCGCATACAAAAACAACTGTGAACTATCGGAGGGGAAGAGGTACCAGGTCAGACAACTGCTCAGAAATAAAGATGTCTGCAGGGCCTCAATGAAGAACTTTTCTATGGGTTCCGACACAAGGGAAAAACTATCTGATGAGAGAGCTGCGTCAAAAGCGATATTGGGCAAGGGCGCAGAGTCTTTTTAGAAGAGACGTTTGTATGAGCTGAAAGACATGAGAGAAATGCACAAACGCAGAAGTTGTCACATCGATAAAGGGGGAGACTGCAGTAAAACTATGTTAAATGGCGAAACACGTAATAGCAAAGTACTGTAATTTTACAAAATACAAAAGCACTGACAATACACAGCACCGTTTTAACTAAAAGGCCTTTATCGAGAAACGATACAACATGAGTAACGTATTTCACAGCACACTACATATAAACTAAGACAGAGACATTTGTCACTCCTGTTGTATAGTTTTCTTGATAAAGGTCTTTTGGTCGAAACGATGCTGTGTATTTTCATTATTTTTGTATTGTGTAAAACTACAGTACTGTGTTATTACATGTTTCTCCAGGGGTTGTCACAGTAAACACTTGCGAACTGACCGTCTGTAAAGACGAAAAAGGCCATTTATATGTCACCGCATTATTAGGTTTGTCTGACAATAATGTTCTATTGACAGAATGCTCGTGTTGACATCAGAGAACCAACGTCCGACTCCTCCAGCCACTGGACAGGGTCTGGTTACATGAAAGTCATGGAAGGAGACAGTATTGAGATCACTATCTCAGATCTACTAGTCGGTACTTATTACGATATTGTCATCCGATACGAGACCAAGGTAAACAACAGTTCACTTTACTTTTACACGTAAACATTAATCCTGACAGTACACTTTTGCAAGTAAACATTAATCCTGACAGCACTCTTTTGCAAGTAAACATTAATCCTGACAGTACACTTTTGCAAGTAAACATTAATCCTGACAGTACACTTTTACAAGTAAACATTAATCCTGACAGTACACTTTACTTTTACCCGTAAACATTAATCCTGACAGTACACTTTTACAAGTAAACATTAATCCTGACAGTACACTTTTACAAGTAAACATTAATCCTGACAGTACACTTTACATGTAAACATTGATCCTGTCAGTACACTTTACATGTAAACATTGATCATGTCAGTACACTTTTACATGTAAACATTGATCCTGTCAGTACACTTTTACGAGTAAACATTAATCCTGTCAGTACACTTTTACGAGTAAACATTAATCCTGTCTGTACACTTTTACATGTAAACATTGATCCTGTCAGTACACTTTTACATGTAAACATTGATGCTGTCAGTACACTTTTACATGTAAACATTGATCCTGTCAGTACACTTTTACGAGTAAACATTAATCCTGACAGTACACAGTAAACATTCTTCTTCTTTACGATCAATTTTAATCACTCTTTGTGATATGTTTGATCTTTGCCAAGAAAGTGTATACGTTGCACATTGGTTTGGTAGGCCCTAAACGCATAGACTTCTACACGTTTAGGACATATGCATCCGATATTAGCTAAACCTCTGTAATCGCCTCTTACGACATGCGTGGCAGGTAACAGTAGTTCTATTCTTTACACCCCAAATTTGGGTTCCGGTAACCACTCGGACGACAGTAAACATTGATCCTGACAGTGCTCTTTATTTTACAAGTACAAGATTTACTCATCATCATCATATAGATTGTTCTGAGCGGAACGATGCCAGCATAACAACACATTGAAATTTCGCTCTCACGTAGTCCCTGCCTACGCAATCGTCATGTTTAAACCATCATCTGCATCCTTTTTTTTTTTTATTTCCCTATCCAGAAGCACTTGAGCTGAAAGCTCTTCGGCTCGGTGTCATGCACATCGTAACCCTTCGGTTCGGTGCAACGAACACCGTAAATCTGGGAACCTGTAGCTTTTCTGCCAGTCCGCGGAGTTGAACCCGCACTTACAGAGGACTAGTCACCCGTACTCCAACGCGCTACGAACACGCTGGGCACGTGGGCTCATCTGCATCCTAAATCCATCTCTCCGTGGTCTTCTACTCCTCTTTCCTGGTTTACCTCCTTCCATGATGGTCTTCTTCAGCCCTTTGTGTTTTTCTATATTTCCAAAACACCTTAATTTTCTCTTTCTAATTTATAGTATTAGCCAGTTTTCCTACTCAGACCGCCACGGTTCATACAGTCTCATTTGGGTATCAGAAAAGCACTGGGAAGTAGAGGCGGCCCACGTGAAGTTTACCGCCTCACACATCGTGTACCGATGGTCAATGAAAAATAGTCGTCTAACACGCTATTTTTGAACACATCACGTTGTATGAACATTATTTTCTGTCTTCTATTTATTATTGCAACCAAATTGTGTATTTTAATGTTATTAAGCTGCTGTTGTTTTTACTTTAGATGTCTGATGTGTTTAGAGATGTGCGAGTTACGGTAATCAGACCAAGACTAATTGACCCGCATGGGTCATGTGCTGACTTCCGACCTAGGGATGATATGAAGTTAATTTCTTTACATCCAGGTAATAGTAATATCATAAGAAAGTCTCGATCTACACCAGGTAATAGTGACACTCTACACCAGGTAATAGTGACACTCTACACCAGGTAATAGTGACACTCTACACCAGGTAATAGTAACATTCTACACCAGGTAACAGTGACACTCTACACCAGGTAATAGTGACACTCTACACCAGGTAATAGTAACACTCTACACCAGGTAATAGTGATACTCTGCACCAGGTAATAGTGATACTCTACACCAGGTAATAGTGACACTCTACGCCAGGTAATAGTGGCACTCTACACAAGGTAATAAGGGCACTCTACACCAGATAATAGTGACACTCTACACCAGGTAATAGTAACACTCTACACCAGGTAATAGTGATACTCTGCACCAGGTAATAGTGATACTCTACACCAGGTAATAGTGACACTCTACGCCAGGTAATAGTGACACTCTACACAAGTAATAGGGCACTCTACACCAGATAATAGTCAATTGTTAGTAGAAAAATACCTTTTATGATCTTTTCCCTGTGATCTTGATCTTTGTAGTAATTGTGCCAGCTGGTAGGTCAGACTTTGTAACATGTTTTTATAAGTAAATAAAGCAAGACATAACAATCAAAGGGATATAACTACTGAGGAGATGCCGACAAAAGAGTACTTGCGGGAATATAAATACACTATAACTACACTACACTATACACTCCACTATACACTACACTATACACTCCACTATACACTCCACTATACAGGGTTTGTGTGGTTTATTGTTGTTTGACGTGAGAAGTGGCGTCTGTGGACTAGGGGATAGGGATTCGGTCTATTAACCCCGACGTTCTGAGTTCGAATCACGCTGCGGACAGCTTGGTTGCAAATTGTTTCGCGTGGATTTTTACAAAAGGAAGATGGCGCCACCCGTTCAGAAAGCAATGGCAAACTACTGAACGTAATAATGCCTGGATAAATCACAAACAGCGTTAAAAAAGCTGGCGTTTATTCGCAAAGTCCTGTAAAGGATATGCAATTAACTCTTTTAATGTGAGAAACAGAATGAGTTCTCTTTTCTTTTTGTTATAATCGAGAAGATTTAAGGGGGCTAACTCATACCTTGCTTAGTATTTTGTTAATACATGGTTTGCTTCCCGTATCAGTACCTGTGCACAAATTAATGATAAGTGTGTTAAGTTATTATATATATATCAGTAGACCACATCTCGTACTCAGAGAGTGGTTATCTAAAGCAGTGGCCCACGTCTCGTACTCAGAGAGTGGTTATCTAAAGTAGTGGACCACGTCTCGTACTCAGAGAGTAGTTATCTAAAGCAGTGGACCACGTCTCGTAGTCAGAGAGTAGTTATCTAAAGCAGTGGACCACGTCTCGTACTCAGAGAGTAATTATCTAAAGCAGTGCGGGCGATTCAATCCCGCGGGCTGGCAGAAAAAGTCACAGGTTCTCCAGATTTGCGGTGTCGTGGCGTCGAACCGAAGGGTTACAATGTCTATGGCCCGAGCCGAACAGCTGAAAGCGCAAGTGCTTCTGGATCGGGAAAAAAAATAAATATATAAATATATCAGTACCTGTGCACAAACTAATGATAAGTGTGATAAGTTATTGTATATATATATCAGTACCTGTGCACAAACTAATGATAAGTGTGATAAGTTATTGTATATGTTTCAATATAAGGTAACTGTATGAATCTTCATGTGATCAGGTGTTGGACATCAGGTAGCGTCTCCACCTTCGTGCCTGGAACAAGGTAAAACATACACGATTCGCTTGGACTTCAACATGTACATCGCAGGACAAAGACATCCTCAAGCTACTCTTTTAATTGATTCAGTAAGTATAACCACTCTATTTTTCTCTCACTTGTTCTTCCTTATTGTGTGACCACTTGCTTTTAAAAGGCTCTTCAAGTTGCTGCCTTGCAGGTCGGCTGGGGACAGCCAAAGGCTCTTCAACCTGCAGCCTTACAGGTCGGCTGGGGACAGCCAAAGGCTGATGGAGAGCGAACCCAGTAAACGCTGGCTAAAACCGGAAACATCGTTGAAGGATAAGCACCAGAGCTCCAAAAAGGCGCAGAAGATGTGACGAAACACATCCATGTTAAGGCTGCGTGAATCAAGATTTTTACCTTAATAAGAGAATTTATGGGAAGATCTGGAACATCAGTCTAAGCGTTGATCACAAGATACAGAGAGAAAGTCTTTCGCCCGTGTAGTTCCGGAGCCCGCAAATAATAGTACTACTGCTACCTACAAGGCATGTCGTAAGAGGCGTCTAATGTATGACCTAGGAAGCTACCTAGTAAATAAAAAAGCATCACAGAAATTTGAGGTGCTGGCCTACTTGTAGGCGCATAACTGACACAACATACAATCGCTCTTAGGCTCAGATCACATACAAATCACATAGAGTGGTTAACATGTGGTTGATATAAAGCGTTCTTAGAAGTTTGTTGATTAGCTACAGATGCCTGTTTCATTTCTATTTGATTAGCTACAGATGCCTGTTTCATTTCTATTTGATTAGCTACAGATGCCTGTTTCATTTCTATTTGATTAGCTACAGATGCCTGTTTCATTTCTATTTGATTAGATACAGATGCCTGTTTCATTTCTATTTGATTAGCTACAGATGCCTGTTTCATTTCTATTTGATTAGCTACAGATGCATGTTTCATTTCTATTTGATTAGCTACAGATGCCTGTTTCATTTCTATTTGATTAGCTATCGATTTACTGGAAGACTACAGTAAAACTATGTAAAAAATTAAGTAATGCAGTAGTTTTACAAAGTACGAAAACGAGATAGAGCGACGTTTCGATCAAAAAACCTTTATCAAGCAAAGGACACAAAACAAAGGACGAGATTGATAATCTAGAAGAATAAGATAGATTCCAATGAACCAAACGGTTTTTAAAAACGACGCTGGCGCTGGATAGGACATACTATTTGAAAACCTTAGGGAATATAACAAAAGGACCATTTTGTAGAACTCCAAGGGACAGCGAAAGAAGGGGAAGCCGAGAAATACATGGAGACGGGGTTTGGAGGCAGAAATCAACAATATAAAGAAGATCTGGTGGGAGCTGCAGGAGATAGCTAGAGATATGAAGACTTGGGATGAGTTGATTGAGGGCCTATGCCCCAATTCGGCTTAAAAAGTCAGAGAGAGAGAGAGAGAAAGAAAGAAGAGAGACATTACAGATACGGCAGTCGGCCGAGCCGATACCGGGGCCCAAATTGGGTGTAAAGAATAGAACCACTGTTACCTGCCACGCATGTCGTAAGAGGCGACTAAGGAGGTTAGGCGTGGAGCTAGCTACCCCACACCGTAAAAACACTAGATGGCTACAGAACGGAGAGCGAACCGAGTAAACGCTGGCTGAAACCGGACACATCGCCGAAGATAATCACCAGAGCTTCAAATGGTGCTGAAAATGTGACGTAAAACTCACCAATTCTAAGGTTGCATGAATCAGATTTCCACATGAATATAATTTATGGGGAGGTCTGGTACATCGGTCTTGGCGGTGATCGATCGATCGAGAGATACGACAATTGAATAAGACGTTAAATCCCTACCGGGTAACGGGGGTAGAGATTTATCGTTGATTACTGCAGAGGTACGACTGACGTAAATGTTGATTAATAAATCGGTATGACTGACTTTATATTCTCACAGATTTTGCTAATTCCAAACGTAAACTACATCGCAATCTACCAGGGGCAGGGACTTCCTGAGTATCTGAAGAATGAATTTTTGCAGGCTCGCTGTCATGTTCTACAGCATCCTACCCTGAAAGTTGAGATACCAGAAGTATGTCGTAAACATATCTTCTCTATATCTGCCGTCTTACACAATGGAGCCATTGGTATGCAGGTTTTTGTCTTGAATTTTTTATACGTAATTTGCAGGGTTCTCTGTGGCGTAGAGTTTAGGTGTTCGTCTCTCATGCCAAAGGTACCAGGTTCGCTCCCTTGTGGAGCCATCTGGATATTTTTCAAGAGATCCTTGATCTCAATGTAGGGGAAATCGAGTTCCTAGTCCTGTCGGATAAAACGTAGGTCCCGTGTTCAGTTTGAGCACGTAAAAGAACCCTTGGCAGTTCAAAATTGAGAAGAGCAGACTGGAAAGCCGTTGCCTTGGCAAAATTCTTTAGAAAAGATTAAAAATAAAATGCCCAAATTCCTTTACCATCTTCAAAATTAAATCAGGGACCCTTCCCGGTGCTAGTGAGTTCGTGCTCTGCAGCTGAGATCTCAATGTGTAAGAAAGAGATCGGAGCACACATCGTTACAAGTACAATGATGATGGTCCTGTCAATCAATCAATCAATTAATTAATCAATACGTATGTCACATAACTGACAGATTGTTGGTAGAGAATCGAAACTAATACCTTTGAAGCGTGAGGCTAAGCCGCACTACGCCGCAGTAACACACTCGATTCACGAACTCTTAGTAACGGACACTACTTGTTCTGATTCTTCTTCTTTGTTTGAAATCATCTACTTATTGGACCACTCTTTATTTCTTTGAAATCATCTACTTATTGGACCACTCTTTATTTGTTTGAAATCATCTACTTATTGGACCATTATTTATTTGTTTGAAATCATCTACTTATTGGACCACTATTTATTTGTTTGAAATCATCTACTTATTGGACCACTATTTATTTGTTTGAAATCATCTACTTATTGGACCACTCTTTATTTGTTTGAAATCATCTACTTATTGGACCACTCTTTATTTGTTTGAAATCATCTACTTATTGGACCACTATTTATTTGTTTGAAATCATCTACTTATTGGTCCACTATTTATTTGTTTGAAATCATCTACTTATTGGACCACTATTTATTTGTTTGAAATCATCTACTTATTGGACCACTATTTATTTGTTTGAAATCATCTACTTATTGGACCACTATTTATTTCTTTGAAATCATCTACTTATTGGACCACTCTTTATTTGTTTGAAATCATCTACTCATTGGTCCACTATTTATTTGTTTGAAATCATCTACTTATTGAACCACTATTTATTTGTTTGAAATCATCTACTCATTGGTCCACTATTTATTTGTTTGAAATCATCTACTTATTGGACCACTCTTTATTTGTTTGAAATCATCTACTTATTGGACCACTATTTATTTGTTTGAAATCATCTACTTATTGGACCACTATTTATTTGTTTGAAATCATCTACTTATTGGACCACTATTTATTTGTTTGAAATTATCTACTTATTGGACCACTCTTTATTTGTTTGAAATCATCTACTTATTGGACCACTATTTATTTGTTTGAAATCATCTACTTGTTGCACCACTCTTTGTGGTTTCATTTTTTTATCTACTCCTTAGATCTATTGTTTGTTGTGCAAGCTAGACATTTACAAGTTCTGTAGGTCATCACATCCGATTTCTTAACATTTTTTTCGGTTGCGTCTTTTTATATCGTGACACAAAAAAGGGGCAAGGGAAACTGAGTGTTGGATGAGGACACTGACCTAGATGTTAAATCACTCCAGCGATGTCAGCAGTTTGGAGTTACCCGTTGTATAAGTAGACCTGGATGGCTCAGGGGCAGAGTGAGGAGAGTGTTTAATCAACGAGCCACGGGAACCACCAGTACGCATATTCTTTGATATCTGTTGAGGAAGACTGAGCACCTATGGGACTACCCGGAGTGCAATGATGTCAGTTTAGTAACCAATAACCAAACTAAGATGAAAGTCTCCCAGTGTTCATATACCGGCTTGACCGAAAGGTCGTACTGCTGTACATATTTATTCTTATTGATTTATACTTATTTATCTATAAATATTTATACGTGTATCTAACGAAAGTCTTGTATTGAAACTTTAATCTGCCCGTCTGCCCAGCATGTTCGTAGCGCGTTGGACTACGAGTGACTATCCCTCTGTGTGTGCGGGTTCAATTCCGAGGGATGACAGAAAAAGCCACAGATTCCCCAGATTTACGGTGTTCATGGCACCGAACCGAAGGGTTACAATGTTCATGGCACCGAGCCGAAGAGCTGAAATCTCAAGTGCTTCTGGATCGGAAAAAAACAACAACAAAAAATTTAATCTAACCTGATTCTTCTGTTTCTGTTACCTGGATATCAATTTATCGACATAACCCAACAACAACCTCAGCGGCATTTCTCACCTGACCTCTGGTCATTACTTTGTTTATTTCTTACCTAGAATGTAACTAATCACTGGTCATTATTTTGGCTACTTCTTACATAGAATGTAACTGTGATCACATGGGTTCACTAAACTTAGAATGCAACCCCAGTGGTGGTCAGTGTGAATGTAAGCCAAGTGTTGTTGGACGTCGCTGTGACCAGTGTGCACCTGGTACATTCGGTTTCAGTCATAGAGGCTGCTCACGTAAGTATATCTTACCATATCACATAGTTTCAGTCATAGAGACTGCTCACGTAAGTATATCTTACCATATCACATAGTTTCAGTCATAGAGGCTGCTTACGTAAGTATAGCTTACCATATCACATAGTTTCAGTCCTAGAGGCTGCTCACGTAAGTATAGCTTACCATATCACGTAGTTTCAGTCATAGAGACTGCTCAGGTAAATATCATTTATAACACCACATGAATTCATAAATATCTAACGATTTATTGTGTGTAAGATTAATAAATAGCTTATGACATATTCTGTGTAAGATTCCTAAATAGCTTATGACATATTGTGTGTAAATAAGATTCATAAATAGTTTATGACATATTGTGTGTAAGTAGGATTCATAAATAGCATATAATATATTGTGTGTAAGATTCATAAATAGCTTATAACATATTGTGTGTAAGCAGGATTCATCTTATGAAATATTGTGTGTTTAAACGGGTTTGACGAATGATTGACTTAATTGCACCCGGTTTTACCCCATATGACACAATGGGATGAATTGAGGAGAAGTGATAAAATAAGATAAATGTCTAGTCAACCACTAGCAACAAATGTTATGAGAAAGAGACGATGAAGATATGTTGGGCATACTCTGAGAACACATGATCAAAGAATAACAAAGCAGGTGTTTGTGCGGGAATGAAAGGGTACAAGAAAGACAAGGCGCTATAGAGAAACCCTGATACGAGCTTTACTGAGAGAGCCGAGAAATGGTAGACTCACTGTCATAGAAGATATTATACGAGTTTCCCATGATGGAGCGATATAGAAAATTGAGTGCAGACCCTATGTAACGTATAACGGTAAGTTATAGGCGTTGTCTGCCTATGCATGCAAAGAATGGATCTGGCTGACGTCACGGATGAGGCCACTCACTAGCTGGCTCGACAGTTAGAAAGCGGATCACAGCAGAGCGGTTTGGACCGCATAGAGCACGGCGAGGCACTTAGAAAGCCCTGGTCATCCACTGCATCTGGTACTATCTCTAGTCGTCTCGACTTGTCTTGCCATTGGATACAGGTAGTCCTGGACGAGAGAGTGAGGTTGACGAATAGCGCAACTTTTCCTCACTATAATCCAAATACAGCGCAAGCTACAGTTTCAGACAACTACACACAACACAAATCACAAAGCTGAAAGTTTACCAGGCCATAGTGCTAACCACACTGCTGTACGCAAGCGAGACATCGACAGTATATAGCAGACACGTAAGTAAACTAAACCACTTTCACACATGCTGTTTTCCAGCAGAATTATAAAACTAAACTGGCAGGAATAAATTCCAGATACCGAATTCCTCACAAGAGCAAAGATCCCAAGCGTCAACACACTGTTGCAGAAGGCCCAAGTGAGATGGGCCGGTCATGTTGTTCGGATGAATGATAAACGCATCCCAAATCAGTTGATGTATAGCGAACTTGAAGGGGGCAGACGGTCAGCTAGTGGACAGAAAAAACGTATTAAAGACACTCTTAAAGTGTCTCTGAAAAGCTTCGATATAGACACCACGTGCTGGGAATCCCTTGCACAAGATCGCCAAATGTGGCGCTGTAACAACACAAGAGGAGCCCGCATAGCTGAGAATAATGTGCCGTTGAGGCACAGAGAATACGAGCAGAGCGAAAAGACAGAGCACACAACACCCCCATGTCTAACCTTCATCATGTATACCCCACCTGTGGTAGGGGATTGTGTTCTAGGACTGGACTCTACAGTCCCCACCGCACACACCAGAGAGGGGTAGCAGCACACGTCTGAGACTGTTGTCATCATCACTTGTGATGGACGGCTATTTTTATTATTATTAAAACGGTGCGAGAGAATACAGGATAAAGGGGTATGGAAACATTGCGTGCAGGTCTTATGTAACGTATAACAGTACGAGAGGACATATATATTAATACAGTAGAGTGCAACAGTGTGTTTTCCGATCTTTTTAAACTTGTTAAATGGCTGATTAAGTGTGAATAGCTGATTAAATTTGAATGGCTGATTAAGTGTGAATGGCTGATTAAGTGCGAATGGTTGATTAAGTGTGAATGGCTGATTAAGTACGAATAGCTGATTAAGTGTGAAGGGCTGATTAAGTGTGAAGGGCTGATTAAATGTGAATGGGTGATGAAGTGTGAATATCTGATTATGTGAAATTCTGATTAAATGTGAATGGTTGATTAAGTGAATTTCTGATTAAGTGTGAATTTCTGATTAAGTGTGACTAGCTGATTAAGTGTGAATAGTTGATTAAGTGTGAATGGTTGATTAAGTGTGAATGGTTGATTGAGTGTGAATGGTTGATTAAGTGTGACTAGCTGATTAAGTGTGACTAGCTGATTAAGTGTGACTAGCTGATTAAGTGTGACTAGCTGATTAAGTGCGAATGGCAGACAGTAGTAATTAGTTAGATCCTGTGGTACGACAATGACATTTATGTAATAGTTGTCCTATCATCTGACAGCATGCAACTGTCATGAGATCGGATCACGTGATAACTTCTGCAGCGATCAGACTGGCAAGTGCACCTGCATTGAGAATGTTGATGGTCGAGCATGTGGACAGTGCCGCGTGGGGTTCTGGGGGTTTCCACAGTGCCGCCCGTGCCAGTGTCATGGAAATGCTGACAGATGTGACCAACTTACTGGTGTGTGTGTCGGATGCCGAGGTTTCAGTACTGGAAGATTTTGTGACAGGTTCGAGCCTATTTCTCATTCATAAACCATATTTGTTGTTAAATTGCTACATCATAGACTTATTTCTTATACAATAACGTTCTTGTGGTCTATGGTTGTGAATCGTGGACAATTACACAAACAACACGAACGAAAATCCAGTCCTTCGAAACTAAATGTTACAGAACGATCCTACGAATACCATGGACAGAAAAAAAAGTACACTGATGTCCTGAAAGAACTAAATGTTAAAGAGAATTGGCTGATAAACAATATACTATACAGAAAAATTACATACTTTGGTCACATTAAGCGTCACGATGGCCTGGAAAGAACAATATTAGAGGGCAGGGTCCCAGGACGCAGAGGCAGACCAAGAAGAAGAAGGCTACAAGATATTAAAGAAACCATGAATATGACCATCGACGAAGTGGGTGAACTGGCTAGAGACAATTTCAGATGTGCTGCAAAGAGAGCAACGTCCTATAAAGGATACGCATCTTGATGATGATGATGATGACTGTGAAGGTCGTGGATTCAAATCTGGACAACGCTGTTCTGTTCAGAAAAGCATTTTTTCTAAGAATGTTTGAATTGTTGCCGGAGCTACGGAGTTCGTTCTTTGTGCAATACTTTCGGCAAGGTGGAGGCAAATTCTGTGTGAGGGACATAGTCATATGGAGATACCCGGTGCAGTGACGTCAATCCTTAATCTATAGACCCTTTAGACACTTTTCCTTTTTTTTTTTTTCTCATTACTTAAGTAATGATGTTTATTTTCTCTCATTACTTAAGTAATTAGGTTTATTTTCTCTCATTACTTAAGTAATTATGCTTATTTTCTCTCATTACTTGAGTAATGATGCTTATTTTCTCTCATTACTTAAGTAATGATGCTTATTTTCTCTCATTACTTAAGTAATGATGCTTATTTTCTCTCATTACTTGAGTAATGATGTTTTGGTCTCTCATTACTTAAGTAATGATGTTTATTTCTCTCATTACTTAAGTAATGATGTTTATTTCTCTCATTACTTAAGTAATTATGTTTCTTTCTCTCATTACTTAAATAATGATATTTTGTTCTCTCATTACTTAAGTAGTGATGTTTATTTCCTCTCATTACTTGAGTAATGATGTTTTGTTCTCTCATTACTTAAGTAATGATGTTTATTTTCTCTCATTACTTAAGTCTCTCTTCTTCTTCCTAATAGAACGCTCCATATCGACCACTTATTAACAACTCTTTGTGATTTGTATGTGATCTGAGCCTAAACGCGATTGTACATTGTGCCAGTTATGCACCTACAAGTAGGTCAGCACATTCGATTTATGCGGCGCCTTTTATCTACAAGCGTAGCTTTCCTAGGTCTCTACCCCAGTCGCCTCTTACTATAACCGTTGTAGGTCGCAGTGTAACTATTCTTTGCTCTCCTTGAGGACTCCGGCAAAGCACTGGCGGTGAAATTCATTAAAGAACCTACAAGAAAATTCCAGCAACAATTTTCAAAATGACATCGACGCTGCTCACCGGTGCTACTGCGTTCATGTGCTGTCACTGAAATCTTCCCGTGTGAGAAAGAAATCTAAGTACATATGGTTATTTACGAAAGTGCAATGGTGATTTTTATATTAATAAATCAAACTAAAATGTAATTAAGATGGCTGAATCCACTGTACCGGAGAGAATGCAACCAGATCCTTATGAATATATTTTACGGAGATCTGGTTGTGATGAGTCGGCTCTGATAGCCTTTCTTGTGGCTAATCAGACTTGGCGGTATAGTCCTGTAGATGTGGTACAGCAAACTCAGGTTTTTGTTTGTAAAATTTTAACAGTAACCTGACTGTACAAACAGAATTGTGTTCTAGTACCATATGCAACATCTGTAGTTGTGTTGTAGTACCATATGCAACATCTGTAGTTGTGTTGTAGTACCATATGCAACGTATGTAGTTATGTTGTAGTACCATATGCAACGTCTGTAGTTGTGTTGTAGTACCATATGCAACATCTGTAGTTGCGTTGTAGTACCATATGCAACATCTGTAGTTGCGTTGTAGTACCATATACATGCAACGTCTATAGTTGTGTTGTACAATATACATGCAACTTCTGTGGTTGTGTTGTACAATAGACATGCAACTTCTATGCATGGAATGATGCCGGTGTGTTACTGGCTGCTCTCTATCTTCACCTTTCAACTCCCAACGGAGCACGCTAAACTAATCTGTGTATCTGGGCAGTGGCGTAGCTAGAGTAAACGTCACCCGGGGCGGTCCGTTCAAATGTCACCCCAGTGACCCCACACGACCCTATGCTGAATGGTTAGGTGTAGCTAAATTTTCATACATACTCTACCTCTAGGCTCTACTTTACTCTACTGACCGGTACGTTACTGCTTACATGTATGATCCAAGACAAAATCCGAATCCAATACCACAAAACAAATAGTTCAAATCCAAAGATTTTAAAATGCAACTGTTCACTTTCAGAACATCTAAATGCAAAACACGGCAATGCACAGACCAAAAGAATGTCCTTCGACACTATAGTCCTAGAAGGAATGTCTTCTTGTTTTCATTGTGGCAAACAGGTCAATGACATCGTTAAAATCTATTTGTCTTGTAAGCTCGTGTTCAATGGACAGAACAGCCAGATCCGACAATCTGTCTGTTCTTTCCTGGAGTCTGACAAGATGTTCTCTTAACGCTACATCGTAGTGAGATAACAATTCAACAAGCTCCAAGAAGTTACCTGCTTTTTAGTCCATTAGCAAAAGGAGATTTTTAAAAAGTTCTTTTATTTATATTTTACTTTCTGTTTTTAGTCCTATAAATTTGACGAAAATTTCATAAATGTCCATTGTAGTTTGTAAATGGTAAACAACTGCTTTGTCAAATGTACATCCTTGCATCTTGCGGACTGTACATGCCCAGCATAATATCAATGGAAGCTGTCGTCTTTCGACAGCTTCCATTGATATTATGCTGTCATCGACGTTCTTTCATATAATTCGACAAAGCCATGGTCGTCATTTATTTCGAACATTGTTCGAAATAAATTATAATAAAAATATAAGAAAAATGACTCACCAAAAGAGCTGTACTCGCTCAGACAATATTTTCGACGGTTTATAGATTCAAATTCAAAATATGTGACGTCATAAAGGTCACATTTCCTGTGTTGGTTGGGTTTTTATCACAATTCTATTTTCAGACTATTTTCGCACCTTAGCCTGGCTGAAAAATTTTGTTGGAGGTGACATAGTGACACCCTCCATATGCTATCACCCGAGGCGGTCCGCCCCCTCGCCCCCTTAGCTACGCCACTGTATCTGGGTAGTTTGTGTAAAGATCTTATCAAGCAAGCTAAACTACTCTGTGATACGTATATGCTCATTATAATCAATTTTATGTCTGCACTGTTCTTCACCTGGTTGACCTCTGACTTCAATGTTCTTGACCTGATTAATCTCTGACTTCACTGTTCTTGACCTGGTTAATCTCTGACTTCGCTGTTCTTGACCTGATTAATCTCTGACTTCACTGTTCTTGACCTTATTAATCTCTGACTTCATTGTTCTTGACCTGGTTAATCTCTGACTTCACTGTTCTTGACCTGGTTAATCTCTGACTTCACTGTTCTTGACCTGGTTAATCTCTGACTTCACTGTTCTTGACCTGGTTAATCTCTGATTTCACTGTTTTTCACCTGGTTAATCTCTGACTTCACTGTTCTTCACGTGATTGACCTCTGACTTCACTGTTCTTCACGTGATTGACCTCTGACTTCACTGTTCTTCACATGGTTGACCTCTGACTTCACTGTTCTTCACCTGGTTAATCTCTGCATTCATTATCCACTGTTCCTCATACTGTTAATACCTGACTCCACTTGTTCTCCCCACGTTATCTTTTGTCGGCATCTCTTTCATCTTCTTTTCAGTGTGAGTCCAATGTATGATAGTAAGTGTGTAGATGTGTCTGTATACATCAGTACACAGTGCAAACATCCCTTTGTGTACATATTCATATTGTATTCCCTTCTTCTCTGTACATGTTTGTATTGTCCACCCTTCTCTGTGCATGTTCGTATTGTCTTCCCTTCTCTGTGCATGTTTGTATTGTCTTCCCTTCTCTGTACATGTTTGTATTGTCTTCCCTTCTCTGTGTATATTTGTATTCTTCCCTTCCTGTGCATGTTTGTATTGTCTTCCCTTCTCTGTACATGTTTTTATTGTCTTCCCTTCTCTGTGTATATTTGTATTGTCTTCCCTTCTCTGTGTATATTTGTATTGTCTTCCCTTCTCTGTGTATATTTGTATTATCTTCCCTTCTCTGTGCATGTTTGTATTGTCTTCCCTTCTCTGTACATGTTTGTATTGTCTTCCCTTCTCTGTGCATGTTTGTATTGTTTTCCCCTTCTCTGTACATGTTTGTATTGTCTTCCCTTCTCTGTACATGTTTGTATTGTCTTCCCTTCTCTGTACATGTTTGTATTGTCTTCCCTTCTCTGTACATGTTTGTATTGTCTTCCCTTCTCTGTGCATGTTTGTATTGTCTTCCCTTCTCTATACATGGCCATATTGTCGTCCATTCTCTGTGTATGTTAATATTGTCTTCCATTCTCGGTGAATGTCCATCTTGTCTTCCCTTCTCTGTGCATGTTCATATTGTTTGAAATGTTTGATTCACCAGATGTGAGCGTGGTTATGATGGTGACCCCCGGCTCGGTTCCAGCATGCCATGCACGCCATGCATGTGCCCTGGAGGACCAACCAGCTCTGTCCAACATGCTGATACCTGTACTATTCATCATATCACTCTGGAAGTTTCCTGTAAATGTCATGCTGGCTTTTCAGGTTAGTCTTCTCTTACTTTAAAAGATAAGACTACGAAACGAGGAAAACAGAAGCAGAGAGGGCATGACTTCATACACTGAATACATTGAAAGACAACAAATGCAATGATTTGAACATTTAAAGAGAATGGAATACAACCAGTGGCGGCTCGTGCTCATCTTTGTTGGTGGGGTCAGGCACAAATGTTCGGAAAAATCATGGTTTTGGATTAGGTTATATTTTAATTTATAAAGTAATAAGTACACGTTACACTTTATTTTTGGTGGGGCCTGGTCCCAATGGCCCTTAATGACGAGCCGCCACTGAATACAACCAACCACCAATAAGAGCATACAATAAAAAGAGATCAGGTACTAGAGACAAGGGAAGACCAAGAAAAAGATGGATAGACAATATCGAGACCACACTAAATAAACACGGATCTTCTTTGCGTTCGTTCTTTACAACCACTTTTAATCACTCTTTGTGATATGTTTGATCTTTGCCAAGAACGTGTAGTATTGGTTTGGTAGGCCCTAAACGCATAGACTTCTACACATTTAGGACATGTGCATCAGATTTCAGCTAAACCTCATTAGTCGCCTCTTACGACATGCGGGAGAGATAACAGTGGTTCTATTCTTGACACCCCAAATTTAGGCCCCGGTAACCACTCGGACGATAAACACGGATATAACACAACAGGGGCGACACATCTGCCCCTGGAATGCAAATTACAACTCCCACCCCTACACTTAACCCTTTAGCTGCTAAGGACGTATATATACATTTTTCCCATTCACTTCTAAAGACGCATTAACACGTCTGTTATTATCTCTCCTCTGTGGGCTAAAGACGTGTTAACACGTTATACATTTCTACTGTCACTGCTATAGGCGTTCATTCATGTTTGTGACCCAGAAACAAAAAGTAGTTATTTTTAGTTCAGCCTTTGGAAAGTATGTAGCAGCGAAAGGGTTAAGGGTGGACAACCAATTCCATCATCCACCTGTGAAAGACAATAGATCAGATATACGGCTAGGGACAAGGCAGGAACAAATGATGAACAAGATCAGATGAATAAAATGATGAATGGTGGGTCAGGTATTCATTGCGAATGACAATTTTGAGTGTTACTAGATAAGCATTTGTGTGGAACCCGCAATGAAAACGGAAAATGGAACATCCTAAACAGATCCTCTTCTTCTTCTTCTTTGAATCCCAGAAATTATGAGTTTTCCCACTTATTTAATATAGTGCAATGGGGGGAGTACCTGGCTTTCTGGAGAAACCTCCAACAGCTCCAGGTGTGTAGTGCTGCGGATATTCCTACTCAAGGTTCATTGGTCATCACTGCAGTATTCTCCCATTTCTAGGTTCATTGGTCATCATTGCAGTATTCTCCCATTTCTAGGTTCATTGGTCATCACTGCAGTATTCTCCCATTTCTAGGTTCATTGGTCATCACTGCAGTATTCTCCCATTTCTAGGTTCATTGGTCATCACTGCAGTATTCTCCCATTTCTAGCGCGGCTATTAGATTCATTGAAAAACAGACTCAAATGGTTTGGCCACTTGATGAGAATGAACCCTAATACAAGAGTCGCAAGAACGTATAACCTGAAAATGGAATCATCAAGAGGAAGGGCAGACCAAGAAAATGATGGATTGATGGAGTTACAGAGATCTTAAAACAACACAGTACCACAGAATATCAAGCGACCGAGCGTGTACTATCTCGGAAACCGATCATCAGTTAAATCTGCTACGCCTAACGGCAAAAAAGCAGAGAAGGACACATCATACCAAGCGAACGAGCGTGCACTATCTCGAAAACCGATCATTCTCGAAAACGTGGATGACCAAAGACCACTCTTCGAAGAATCATCCAACAAGAAAGTATTGGGATGTAAAACCATACAAGATCTCCAACTGCTAGCAATGAACCGTATCACATGGAGATCTAAAACCTCTGCCCTATGTGCCGCCTTTGGCACGAAAGGAACAAACTAACTAACTATCAATCAAACACTCAATCAATTATTTGGATTATGTACTAAATCTCTGTGAGCGTCTGTAGCTCAAGCGGTAGTGAGCTCGATCACGAACCCAAACGTACCTGGTTCAAGGCCCACGGTGGGCAAATTTGGAAGCAAATTCGTTTCCGTGGTATTTTTACAAAAAGTTAAAGATAGACCTCACTGTTCAGAAAGAAATGGTAAACTAATGAACGTATACGTGGTGCCTAGAACAATCTACGAGAAGTTTACTGTGGTTGATGGCTACGTCCTTTAGGATATGCCACGATTTTCATTTTCACTAAATCTCTAATAGGCTCATCATTTGTTGATTTTTTATAAATTATTTACCTAACAGGACGACAATGTGATGTATGCAGGGATAACTACTTTGGGGCACCAGCCCAGCTTGGTGGTCAATGCCATCCCTGTATTTGTAACAATAATATCAACACTGATGATCCGGGCAGCTGTGATGGCACAACCGGGCAGTGCCTCAAATGTTTGTATAATACAGAGGGTTTTGCTTGTGAACACTGCCGGACGGGTTACCATGGAGATGCTACTAAAAATAACTGTGCCCGTAAGTGAACTGATTACGTCACACAGTACATTCTTTCTTTTCTCCAATTCTGGTTTGCTTTACAGGATCAGGATAAGAAGAGATTTCTAGAACGAGCCCTAGTGTGCGCTTCATAAATAGTTTCTTTCGTCGCCTCTTTTATCTTTGAGGTCCACATTTTGAGTGGCCTGCCTTTTGCTTTGTATCCATTGCATCGGAACAATATTGCTCTTTGAGATGCACTGTCTGTTGGTAATCTACTTATGTGGCCGAACATTTAATTTGTTGTTTCTTGATGAAGTCTAGTACTGATTTTGTACCCATATTTTTCCTGATGTCTTCATTTCTCAACCGGTCTCTTCTTGTTACCTCATCATTCTGTGCATACACTTCATCTGTGTCGTGACTAGTTTTCTTCTATCATTTGATGTCAGCATCCATGTTTGGCACTGGTAGCATAATGTGGGGAGAAAGATTGTGTTGAACATTGCTCTTTTTGTGTTCATGATGGTTATTGGTTATTGGTTACTGGTTACTAAACTGACGTCATTGCACTCGGGACAGAACCATAGGTGCTCAGTTTCCCTCAACAGATATCGAAGAGTATGCATACTGATGGTTCCTGTGTCTCGTTGATTAAACACACCTCTCACTCTGCCTCTCAGACATCCAGTTCGACTTGAATAACAGGTAACTCCAAACTGCCTACATCGCTTGATCGACTCAACATCGATTTTAGTGTCCTCATCCAACAGACAGTCGCGAAGAGACCGAAGAATATCCCCATTATCCATCTTCAACTCCCAACAATCGATGCTGTTTATGCAAGCCTGTCCGCTCTCTCATTACCGTAAATGTTCATGGTGACATGTTTGCATATTAAAATTGGTGCCATTTGTCCAATTTTTTTTTTGCTTTCTGGCATCTGTGTTTGATTAATATGCAGTATATGCTATTAGTTACATAGAACATAAGACGAATATTTATGTAAGAGACCAAATAAGCAACCTTGCAGGTCGACAAGTACCACCCTTGACAATCGTGAAACGACGTAAACTTGCGTGGTTCGGGCATGTGATGAGACATAGCTTACTCTCTAAGACTATCCTACAGGGAACAGTTGAGGGTGGAAGAAAAAAAGGAGGGCAGAGAAAATCCTGGTTTGACAACATTAAGAGCTGGTCGGGGCAGAGTTTCTCCACACTCGCTCGAGGAGTTGAAGACAGCCTCATGGCGTGCTTTGTGTGCTGATGTCTCCATAGTGACACCCCTACGACCATAACGGGTTATGGGCTTTATCAGTGTCGGCTCGTCATTAGGGCCAGTGGGTCGAGCCCACCAAAATAATGTGCAGCGTGTAAAAATTAAACTATAACCTAACCCAATACCATGAATGTCCCCACAAAAATATGTCTGGCCCCACCAACAAAACTTAGCACGAGCCGCCACTGGGCTTTATTATTATTATTATTATTATTATCAGTGGCGGCTCGTGATTGTTTTTGTTTCTGGGCCCGGACACAAATTTTCTGGAAAATCATGGCTTTGGGTTAGGTTATATTTTAATTTATTAAATAATAAATGCACGTTACATATTATATTTGGTGGCACCCGGCCCCCATGGCCCTTAATGACTAGCCGCCACTGATTATTATTATATGCTATGTTTAAAAAATGGTATTGAAACTACTAATAAAATACGTATGTATGATTCTTCTCTTTCGTTTTCAGTTGACATGTTCCTTCCGAACTTCACGGCTCCGAATGTTATTTCTGATTTTATGGTTTACATATTTCCCTGCCCATTTACATGTTCCCATTTTATTTCACTATAGTTGTCTTCTATATGTCTCAAACATGTTGCAATCTCATATAGTTCAATGGTACACATGTTGCAATCTCATATAGTTCAAGGGTACACATGTTGCAATCTCATATATGCCATGTTGTAATCACATATAGTTCATATTGAAATCACACAGAGCTCATGTTGCAAATGACATTGTTCATGTTGCAATCTCATATTGTTCATGTTGCAATCTCATATAGTTTATGTTGCAGTCACATGATGTAATCACAAATAGTTTTGGGTACATATGTTGCAATCACATATAGTTAATATGTACATATGTTGCAATCACTTATAGTTCATGAGTACAAATGTTGCAATCACATATATACCATTTTGCAATCACATGTAGTTCATGTTGCAATCACATATTGTTTATGTTGCAATCACATATTCTTCATGTTGCAATCACATATATGCCATGTTGCAATCACATATATGCCATGTTGCAATCACATATAGTTTATGCTGCAATCACATATAGTTCATGTTGCAATAACATATAGTTCACATTTTACTACACAGGTTGTGTATGTGATCAGTTGGGTAGAGATGCTACAGTCGGAGAGTGTGACCGCATCACTGGTCAGTGTCCTTGTCTGCCTAATGTGATTGGTCAACAATGTGACCGTTGCTCATCAGCTTTCTGGAATATTACAAGCAGGGAGGGATGTACTCGATGTAACTGTGACCGAACTGGATCAGTTACTCCAGAGTGCAATCAGGTACAGAGAATATATGTACTGATCAGTTACTCCAGAAAGAGAATATGGGCAATATCATCCGAAGACGACGCTGGTGATGGATTGGACATGTGATGCGCATGGAGACTGGCTCCGACACGAAAACTGCACTGAGATGGACTCCAGATGGTAGGCGAAAGCGTGGAAGACCCAAGACGACCTGGAGGAGAACGATAGAGCAAAAGCTGAAGGAAATGAATCATAGCTGGAACACAATACAGAGGAAGGCCATGAACAGGGAAGAATGGTGTATGTTTGTTGTTGCCCTAAACGCCAAGGGCGTAACAGGCTAAAGAGAGAGTTAGTCCAGAGTGCAATCAGGTACAGATAATATCAGTCCTTCCTTTACATCTAGATATATATATTGAGATGCAAAGAACAAAACCGTGGTAGTTATAGCTTAACGTACAAAACCATGGTATAAGTATGTCCATTAATTCGTGAGCACGTTTGAAATTGATTTTCTCGAAAACTACCTGTTGTATCTCAGTGATTTTTTTGCAAGCAGCCTTAGAATATCCATGACGCTAGAGAAATATTTTTTCTCCAAGAAAATTTGATGTAGTTTGAAATATTTCTTCTTCAGGTTATATTAAAATCAACCTCACCGGATTGTACACAATAGTAACAGATCTACGGTACACAGACGCGTTGTTCTAAAAATACATTATGGTAACATTGAAATATCGTGAGTAAACAACAATTTCACGGGAATTCCGTGCACCGAACCCAGTCGACTTTGAAAGCGGAAAGCATATGACGTTATAATTGGGATACCGTCGTATAGTTATAGGTGTATCTCGCTATTTGTATGAAGATATTGTATCATATTTGTTGGCTTATCAAAACTGACATTGATATCACATTCATAATGAGTCTGAAGTGCACATTTATAACAATGCAGAAGGTTACAGTTTTACTATACCAACACTTCCGTAGGGAATCTAAGAGAGGTCATCTATATTGCGATATTCATAACCCTGAGAAACGAACGCAACTGGCGCTTGGTCTGAATAGAGAATCCTTTTCCCGATGGATTAAACAGGACACAAAGTGCACTAATGTCAAGCAAGGAAGGAAAAGAACAATTGACGACTTTGACATAGATGTCATAAGACGGGAGCTCTTGAAAATGTTTGCGACAAATCAACTTGTTACTCTCAGGAAACTGAAATTAAAACTGCAATCAGATTGCAGCATAGACATTTCTAAAAGTACTCTATGGAAAATTGTAAGAGCCGCCGGCTTCACCTTCAGAAAACTATAGGCGGCAGGAATATTATTTGTGAAAAGCCACATTTAATTGCTGCCCGAAGTAAATACCTGAGGCAGATCCGTGAGCGGCGGAGGCAAGGCTATGATATTGTATATTTGGACGAATCCTGGATCAATGCTCACCACACCAATGCTAAAGAATGGCAATCAGTAGACGGTGAACAGAAAAGAAAAATACCAAGCAGCAAAGGCCAGCGTATTATACTAACACATGCAGGAAGCAGTGAAGAAGGTCTTGTCCATGACGCTGGACTTATTTTCCAATCAAAAGTACCGACGGTAGGGACTACCACACAGAAATGAATAGACATATTTTCAGGCACTGGATGGAGAAAGATCTACTTCCAATTCTAAACAGACCATCATGCTTGGTAATGGATAATGCATCCTATCACAACGCAGTATCAGCGGAAGACAAAGTACCAACTGCATCAAATACAAAAGATCAAATTAGGACTTGGCTTGCTAAGGAAAATGGCAGCTTCGATGATACATATTTGAAACCCGAGTTGTTGCACCTGGTGAGGATGACAAATAAGACAAAGGTGTTTCATATTGACAAAATCATTGCGGAATACGGCCACACGTCTTTGCGACTACCTCCATATCATGCTCACCTCAATCCGATAGAGCTTGTCTGGGCTAAAGTAAAAGGGCAAGTTGCCAAACAGAACAGGACGTTTAAAATGTGTGATGTTGAAGTTCTGACACGTGAGTCCCTCTCAATGATAGATATGCAGTTCTGGAAGAAGTGTGTTGAACATGTGCTCCGAGAGGAAGACGAGTACTGGCAACGAGATGGATTACAATTTGTCCAGCCAGTAACAATTATCAACCTCATGGAATCGTCAGATTCGGGATGATACAAATCATATTTTGATTACAGACTGAGAAATAGCAACGTATACATTTCCATATCCAAATGCGTCTACCATCATACAATTTGTGGTGAAGTTAAGACACCCTGGGGTCTAATGGTGACCGAAGGGAGGACTAACTGTTGTATATTGTATCCAAGTTCACGATTGCACATAAAGGGCAACACACTTAATTACTTGACCTATCAAGTTAATATGGAGATACACCTATGAATAGAATTGACATGGACAAATTCTAGGATACTGTAAAATCTAAAATTTGAGCCCCCGTATTTGCAATTGTCATAAAAGATCAAAGGAATTCGCCGATGTGCAAAATCCGTAGCATCTATGGACTACTGGTTAGCTTTATTTTAGCGTCATGGATATTCTAAGGCTGCATGCAAAAATCACTGAGATCCAACAGGTAGTTTTCGAGAAAATCAATTTCAAACGTGCTCACGAATTAATGGACAGACTACACCATTGCTGATTCAACTTTACGAATCATGCTCATGGAGTCACTGAGTATGAAAACACGAGAGTAATTGTGAGATGCCAACCAGTTCACCGCCTCCGTAACCGTCCGAATCTCCATTGTCAAGCTACTTGTTGTTGTTGCGTAGAGGCCACTGGTCTCTCTTATTATTTTTCCTCCTGAGAGTGCTGAAAAAACCCACGCACAGCGTTGTTGGCGAATGACTGAACCATCGGTATAAATAACCACATCTGTATCATTGATGTTGTTATTATTTGATAGTGTTACTGTAGTCTTCCCTTATATCGATAATGTTATCCCCTATCTTCTCCGAGCATGTTTCTCCAATCAGGCTGTTTAAACTAACTGCCATTCTGTGCTGGTTGATTTGTATACTGAAGTTTCTCGCATGGTTTCCCTCAGATCATCTGTCACCCACTGAATCCATCTTCCCCGGGGTCTACCTCTTCTCTGGGATTTATTTATCCCTCCATATTTGTCTTTCCCAACTATTTATTTTTCTTTGTGTGTCCAAAATACTTCAATTTTCATATTTTCATTTATAGCATCAGTCAGTTTTCTTTAACTTTAAGATCTTCTCTCTCAATCTATTTGCATGTTTCCCTGTCCTAACGGTATACATATAACCCTTCTATAACGCTTATATTCAATAGAAGAAATATCATTTTTCAATACATCATTAAGTGACCATGTCTCATATTGGTTATTGGTTACTAAACTGATGTCATTGCACTCCGGACAGACCCATAGGTGCTCAGTCTCCCCAACAGATATCGAAAAGTATGCATACTGATGGTTCCCGTGGCTTGCTGATTAAACACACCTCTCACTCTGCCTCTCAGACATCCAGTTCGACTTGTACAACGGGTTACTCCAAACTGCCTAAATCGCTTGATCGATTCAACATCGATTTTAGTGTCCTCATCCAACAAACAGTCGCGAAGAGGCCGAAGAATATCCCCCTTATACATCTTCAACTCCCCAACAATCGATGCTGTTGATGCAAGCCTGTCCGCTCTCTCATTACCGTAAACACCCACATGCCCAGGACAGTATATCCACGTAAGCCGCTGGAGGTTAGAAACTTCTATAGACGACATCCACTCATACCGAAACCTGCCGTTCTGGATATGTCTCATTTTAATATTTAAGAATCCTTTTTTTGTTAAATTTTTCAACAGCTGAGTGGTCAGTGTGACTGTCTTCCAGGAAGAGGGGGACCTAAGTGTGCAGACTGTCCCAATTTATTCTATGGAGATGCACATTTTCATCAATGTTTTCGTAAGTCTTATCACATATTCATAAATAGCTTATTCATATATTCTTAGCAAATTTGATGAAATATGAGGAAATATGATGAAATATGAGGAAATATGAGGAAATATGAGAAAATATGATGAAATATGAGGAAATATGAGGAAATATGAGGAAATATGAGGAAATATGATGAAATATGAGGAAATATGATGAAATATGATGAAATATGAGGAAATATGAGGAAATATGATGAAATATGATGAAATATTAGCAAACATGAGGAAATATGATGAAATATGAGGAAATATGAGGAAATATGATGAAATATTAGCAAACATGAGGAAATATGATGAAATATGAGGAAATATGATGAAATATGAGGAAATATGAGGAAATATGAGGAAATATGAGGAAATATGAGGAAATATGAGGAAATATGAGAAAATATGAGGAAATATGATGAAATATGAGGAAATATGAGGAAATATGAGGAAATATGAGGAAATATGATGAAATATGATGAAATATTAGCAAACATGAGGAAATATGAGGAACTATGAGGAAATATGAGAAACTATGAGGAAATATGAGGAAATATGAGGAAATATGAGGAAATATGAGGAAATATGAGGAAATATGATGAAATATGAGGAAATATGATGAAATATGATGAACTATTAGCAAACATGAGGAAATATGATGAAATATGATGAACTATTAGCAAACATGAGGAAATATGATGAAATATGAGGAAATATGATGAAATATGAGGAAATATGAGGAAATATGAGGAAATATGATGAAATATGAGGAAATATGATGAAATATGAGGAAATATGAGGAAATATGATGAAATATGAGGAAATATGAGGAAATATTAGGAAATATGAGCAAACATGAGGAAATATGGTTGGTTATTTGGTTCTTATTTACTTAACCGATGTAACAGCGCTCCGGGCAGACCCATACGTGCTCAATCTCCTCCAACATATGTCGAAAGGTATGCATACTGATGGTTCCTGTGGCTCGATGGTTAAATAGACTTCTTAATCTGCCCCTCAGACATCCAGTTCTACTTGTACAACGAATAACTCCAAACTCCTTAAATCGCTGGATTAATTCAATATCTATTTTAGAGTCTTCATCCAACAGACAGTCGTGAAGAGACCATATAATTTCCATCTTATCTATCTTCAACTCCTCAATACTCAATGATGTTGTTTCAAGCATGTCCGCTCTTTCACTGCGGCAAACGCCCGCATGTCCAGGACAGTAGATCCAGGTAAGCTTCTGAAAATTAGAAACTTCTATAGATGATATCCACTCATACCGAAACCTGCCATTTTGGATCTTCCGAAGCATCGACTGAGAGTCAGATACAATAACGGTCCCAGTAAACATCGACTGAGAGTCAGATACAACAACGGTCCCAGTAAACATCTACTGAGAGTCAGATACAATAACGGTTCCAGTAAACATCGACTGAGAGGCAGATACAACAACGTTCCCAGTAAACATCGACTGAGAGTCTGATACAACAACGGTCCCAGTAAACATCGACTGAGAGTCAAATACAACAACGGCCCGGTAAACATCGACTGAGAGTCAGATACAACAACGGCCCCAGTAAACATCGACTAAGAGTCAAATACAACAACGGCCCGGTAAACATCAACTGAGAGGCAGATACAACAACGGTCCCAGTAAACATCGACTGAGAGTCAAATACAACAACGGCCCGGTAAACATCAACTGAGAGGCAGATACAACAACGGTCCCAGTAAACGGAGTCACAGAGAGCCAATATAAGACAGCAGTAACGGCCTCAACCTCTATACTCATACTAATGTAGTTGCCATGTATGCTAAATTTACTGTACATATCCCAAATATGAGCACATATGATTTGTTGATTAATAGTAGCAATAATTGATTCACCTTTAATATTTCGGGTTCGCCCACAGTCTATTGTTTATTGTCTATTCCCAGGTGGAAGATTTAGTTGACTGTCCACCCTTGCCGTTAAGCGTAGGGATAGGAGCCTTAATTTGCGTTCTAGAGTTAGATGTGTCGCCCTTGTTGCGTTATATCCGTGTTTATGTAGTGTGGTCTTGATATTGTCTATCCATCTTTTTCTTGGTCGTCCCTTAGCTCTAGTACCCGATCTCTTTTATTGTATGCTGTTATTGGTGGTTGGTTGTATTTCATTCTCATTAAATGTCCAAACCACTGCATTTGTTTTCTTTCGATATATTCTATATTCGGTGCATGAAGTTATGCCCACTCTGCTTCTGATGTCCTCATTTCGTAGTCTGTCTTTCCTGGTGACCCCACTGCCTTCCTCAAGCATTTCATTTCACACGTGGTAAGCTTTCTGTGATGTGTTGCTGTCAGAGACCAAGTTTGGCACTGGTAACAAATTGTTGGTAAGCTTTCTGTGATGTGTTGCTGTAAGAGACCACGTATCGCCCACAGTAAAGTTTATAAATTGTAACAATAATGGATGGGGTTTTCTGTGGCATAGAGATTGTACAATCGTCTCTCGTGTCAAATGTACCAGGCCCGCTACCTACTGGAGCCGTCTTGATATTTTTCCAGAGATTCCTGATCTCAGTGTAGGTGAGATCGAGTTCCTAGTCCTATTGGATACGGACGATAAAACATAGGTCCCATGTTAAATTTGAGCACGTAAAAGAGCCATTCTTCTTCTTCTCTTCTATCTTCTCTTCTTCTCTTCCACTATTTACTTCTTTATAGAAGTGTTGGGGGCGTAGTGATCGTGTGTATGTTTGTCTTCTTCCACCATTTACTTTATAGAAGTGGGTGGGGTGGGGTGGGGTGGTGGGGGACGTAGTGATCGTGTGTGTGCTTGTTTTAAAGCACTCTGTAAGCTGATCTTCATTTTCGTAAGGCTGTTCTTGACGCCTTCGCTCCATCTTTTGCGTGGTCTTCCTCTTGCTTTGTACTGATTATACTTTTTCTGTGTGGCTCTTTGGTAGGCGAAACCAGGGCATTCTTGTCAAGTGTCCAAATCATTTAATCTGGTTTCACTAGTCATGCAGTTCATAAAAGAACCATTGGCAGTTCAAAATCGAGAAGAGCAGGTTGGAAAGCCGCTGCCCGGGTAAAATGCATTAAAGATTAAAAATAAAACAAATTCCTGACTCTGCCCCTCAGGCATCCAGTTCTACTTGTACAACGGGTAACTCCAAACTGCTAAAATCACTGGATCGATTAAACATCTATTTTAGTGTCCTCAACCAACAGACAGGTTTGAAGAGACCGAAGAACATCACCCTTATCTATCTTCAACTCCCCAACAATCAATGCTGTTGTTCTATGACACAAGTTGCAACATTACCAGGATAGAGATAGGGATGAAGGGATAGGGATAGATGAAGGGATATATGAAGGGATAGAGATAGATGAAGGGATAGATGAAGGGATAGGGATAGATGAAGGGATAGATGAAGGGATAGATGAAGGGATATATGAAGGGATAGATGAAGGGATAGATGAAGGGATAGATGAAATGATAGATGAAGGAATAGATGAAGGGATAGATGAAAGGATAGATGAAGGGATAACGTTGCTGTTTATCGTCACTGTTTATGTATTTTGTAAAACTGTAATACTTTGTGTTTACGTGTTTAGCTATTTTCCAAGTTTTACTGCAGTCTCCACCTTTTTCGATAACATTTGTTGCACTAGAATACTGGTATAATAAACATTGTATCATTTGCTGTAACTTTTTTATAATTGCAGCGTGTGATTGTAACAGTCAAGGCTCTAAGGCATCGCAGTGTGATCGTCGGACTGGTCAGTGTGTCTGTCTAGAAGGAGTTACAGGCTACAAGTGTGATCGATGTGCTAGAGGAACTACAGGAACTCTGCCCAATTGTGTGCCTTGTGGGGAATGCTTTGATAACTGGGAAAAAAATATTTTGGATCTACGTGGTATGT
The DNA here is from genome assembly GCA_020796225.1 of Arion vulgaris. NCBI lineage: Eukaryota > Metazoa > Mollusca > Gastropoda > Stylommatophora > Arionidae > Arion > Arion vulgaris. The sequence continues at coordinate 24,707,310 of CM036773.1, read as the reverse complement.
AGGGAGAGCGAGAGAGAGGGAGAGAGAGAGAGAGGGGAGAAAAGGGAGGGAGAGAAGGAGAGAGATGGGTGAAGGGATAGTTGAAGGGATAGATGAAGGGATAGATGAAGGAATAGATGAAGGGATAGATGAAGGAATAGATGAAGGAATAGATGAAAGGATAGATGAAGGGGTAGATGAAGGGATAGATGAAAGGATAGATGAAAGGATAGATGAAGAGGTAGATGAAGGGATAGATGAAAGGATAGATGAAGAGGTAGATGAAGGGATAGATGAAGGGATAGATGAGAGGATAGATGAAAGGATAGATGAAGGGATAGATGAAGGGATATATGAAGGGATAGATGAAGGGATAGATGAAGGGATAGATGAAGGGATAGATGAAGGGATAGATGAAGGGATAGATGAAGGGATAGATGAAGGGATAGATGAAGAGGTAGATGAAGGGATAGATGAAAGGATAGATGAAGGGATAGATGAAGGGATAGGGATAGATGAAGGGGTAGGGATAGATGAAGGGATAGATGAAGGGATAGATGAAGGGGTAGATGAAGGGATAGATGAAGGGATAGATGAAAGGATAGATGAAGGGGTAGATGAAGGAATAGATGAAGGGATAGATGAAGGGATAGATGAAGAGGTAGATGAAGGGATAGATGAAGGAATAGATGAAGGGATATTTGAAGGGATAGATGAAGGGATAGATGAAGGGATAGATGAAGGATAGATGAAAGGATAGATGAAGGGATAGATGAAGGGATAGATGAAAGGATAGATAAAGGGGTAGATGAAGGGATAGATGAAGGGATAGATGAAAGGATAGATGAAGGGATAGATGTAGGGATAGATGAAGGGATAGATGAAGGGGTAGATGAAGGAATAGATGAAGGGATAGGGATAGATGAAGGGATATATGAAGGGATAGATGAAGGGATAGATGAAAGGATAGATGAAGGGATAGATGAAGGGATAGGGATATATGAAGGGATAGATGAAGGGATAGATGAAGGGATAGATGAAAGGATAGATGAAGGGATAGATGAAGGAATAGATGAAGGGATAGATGAAGGATAGATGAAGGGATAGATGAAGGAATAGATGAAGGGATAGATGAAGGGATAGATGAAGGGATAGATGAAGGGATATATGAAGGGATAGATGAAGGGATAGATGAAGGGATAGATGAAAGGATAGATGAAGAGGTAGATGAAAGAATAGATGAAGGGATAGGGATAGATGAAAGGATATATGAAGGATAGATGAAAGAATAGATGAAGGGATAGATGAAAGGATAGATGAAGGGATAGGGATAGATGAAGGGATAGATGAAGGGATAGGGATAGATGAAGGGATATATGAAGGGATAGAGATAGATGAAGGGATAGATGAAGGGATAGGGATAGATGAAGGGATAGATGAAGGGATAGATGAAGGGATATATGAAGGGATAGATGAAGGGATAGATGAAGGGATAGATGAAATGATAGATGAAGGAATAGATGAAGGGATAGATGAAAGGATAGATGAAGGGATAGATGAAATGATAGATGAAGGAATAGATGAAGGGATAGATGAAGGGATAGGGATAGATGAAAGGATATATGAAGGGATAGATGAAAGGATAGATGAAGGGATAGATGAAGAGATAGATGAAAGGATAGATGAAGGGATAGATGAAGGGATAGATGAAGGGATATATGAAGGGATAGGGATAGATGAAGGGATAGATGAAGGGATAGATGAAAGGATAGATGAAGGGATAGATGAAGAGATAGATGAAAGGATAGATGAAGGGATAGATGAAGGGATAGATGAAGGGATAGATGAAAGGATAGATGAAAGGATAGATGAAAGGATAGATGAAGGGATAGATGAAGGGATAGATGAAGGGATAGATGAAGGGATAGATGAAAGGATAGATGAAGGGATAGATGAAGAGATAGATGAAGGGATAGATGAAAGAATAGATGAATGGATAGATGAAGGGATAGATGAAAGAATAGATGAATGGATAGATAAAGGCAGGGATGAAGGGATAGATGAAGGGATATGTAGTAGGGTCCCACTTTGACCCCTACTTTATTGAAGGTTTGGTAATGATGTTAGTGATAGTGTTCAACGATGTTACAAAGCACGAACTCAAGTTGGTAGACTTCATACAAGTTTTTATTCATGATACTTATGGTCAGACTAAACACGTCTGTCAGGTTTCCCTGTCGTCTCTCTTCTCTTTGTTTTTCTAATTTCTCTCTAGCAACCGTTCTATCAATCGTCATTTCCTAGCTACACAAAAACGTCATTGTCTCGTAGTTATGTGTTGCACTTCTACTTCGAGAGTGCAACACATAGTCTCAACTATATAATATCTAATTATACTACTCTAACTATCTGGCTAACTGTCCATTCCTCCGCTGCCACCTGGGGACTATGACAGATAGATGAAGAGATAGATGATGGGATAGATGAAGGGATAGATTATGGGATAGATGAAGAGATGGATGATGGGATAGATGATGGGATAGATGATGGGATAAATGAAGGGATAGATGAAAGGATAGATGAAGGCAGGGATGAATGGATAGCTGAAAGAATAGATGAAGGGATAGATGAAAGAATAGATGAAGGGATAGATGAAAGGATAGAAGGTAATTGATTGATTGATTGATTGATTGATTGATAGGATCATCAACATTGCACTTCGGTGAGTAACCATGTGTGTTAAGATCTCTTCCTTACACAGGAAGATCTCAGCTGCAGTGTACGAACTCTCTAGCACTTGTGATTGTCCCCCATGTAATTGTGAAGATCAAGATATTTTTGTTGGAATATTTATTTTAAAACTTTTCTAATGAATTTGTCACTGGCAGCGGCTTTCCAGCCTGTTCTTCTGGATTTTTGAACTTCCAAGGCTTCTTCTATGTGCTCAAATTGAAGACGGGACCTATGTTTTATTGTCTATTTCCGATGTGACTAGGAACTCGATCTCACTTACACTGAGATTAGAGATCTTTGGAAAAATATCTAGATGGCTTTACGAGGGGGCGAACCTGGTGCCTTTGACACGAGAGATAAGCACCTAGCCTCTACGCTACAGAGACTACTGGATGGAGAGAGTGAGGACGGGAGGGAGGGAGAAATGGATGGATGGATGGACATAGGGAAAGAAAGAGAGAGAGGGAGACGTATGGATGGATGGAGCAAGGGAGAAGATGGATGGAGGGAGGGATGGAGAGAGACTGTGAATGAGCGATTTCTCTCGCCTCTCCCTCGCGATGACCGCTTAAACCGATGTACCAGATTTCCCCATAAATCTCATTCTTGTGAAAATCTGATTCATGCAACCTTAGCATGGGTGGGTTTCGTCACATCTTCAGCGCCATTTGGAGCTCTGGTGATTATCCTTCGGCAATGTCTCTGGTTTCAGCCAGCGTTTACTGAGTTCGCTCTCCGTCAGCCTTAGTTATTTGACCCCAATATAAGTTAATATGTATTTTCAAATAATTCTGAGAGTTTTTAACGATGGTATTTCCATTTTCAGAACAAACATATCATCTTCACAGAAAAGCAAGTGAGGTCTCAGTAACTGGTGTCATCCAAGTTTACCAGGAGGATTTTAGATTCATTCAGAGAAATATTGATGAGATCAAGAGGATTCTTCCTTATATTCCCTATGCTAATGTGGACATCAGTGATATTAGAAAATTGCTTCAAGATGCCCAGTAAGTTTGTGACATTTAACATTAAGTACTATGACATATGAAGTATGTGATATGTGAAGTAAGTTTGTGACATTTAACATTAAGTACTATGACATATGAAGTATGTGATATGTGAAGTAAGTTTGTGACATTTAACATTAAGTACTATGACATATGAAGTATGTGATATGTGAAGTAAGTTTGTGATGGAAATGTCGTGGATGTATGAAGACATCTCACCAACTGCGGTAACTGATGGCCATTGAAATGGACAGTCTTTAGTTTAGATTCTTGTTTTAGTTTACTTAGTATTTTGTGATTGTATATGATTTCTTGATAAAGGCATATTATATAAACGACCATTATATTTTTCATATTCAATCATTTATTTTTTTTAAATTATGTAATACTGTTTATACTTGTCTGTGTCCATATTGCCCATTAGCAGCCTGTAACATATTGGTATTAAAGTGCTCCCAATAGTACATATTTGTAGAAAGTGTGTAAGTCATAAACAATAGTTTCCATGTTATGTTTAGGTAAACTAATGGGAACACAACAAATGAAACCATAGCAGTATCCGTGGATAATCAGCAAGGTATAGTCGCAAACAATAACTACACGTATAGTGTGATATCTACAAAAAGTTACAAATAACACCTAGTGAAAAGACTGTCACCAACATCAGCATACGAATTAAAGTTGGGATATAATCGGGATTATATTGAGAAACAAAGAATAAAGTGGTTGAACCACTTAATAAGAATGGAACGAAACTTCATTGTATACAGAGTCTACAACAGAACATCAGGAAAGAAGGCGAGAGAAAGACCATGCGAAAGATGGATGCATATCAGATTCCTGTCGAAAAGTAAAATTAACAATCAGTCAAACCACTAGAGCAACGCAAGACAAAAACAGAGAACCACGACACTCGTCAACATTCCGTCTCTCGTGCTAAAGGTACCAGGTTCACTCCCTCGTGGAGCCATCTGGATATCTGTTCAGAGATTCATGGTATCAGTGTAGGTGAGATCGAGTTCCTCAGCAGAGACGGGCGATAAAACGTAGGTCCCGTGTTGAATTTGAGCACGTAAAAGAACCATTGGCAGTTCAAAATCAAGAAGAGCAGGCTGGAAAGCCACTGCCTGGACAAAATGCATTAAATATTAAAAGTAAAACAAATTCCTATAAATACATCTTCACCATCTTCAAAATTACAACGGGGATCATCGTCTGTGCTACGGAGTTCGTGCACTGCAGCTGAGATCATCCTGTGTAAGAAAGAGATCGGGCACACATGGTTACTCAACGAAGTCCAATAATGATGGTCCTATCCATCAATCAATCAATCAACTGATAACAGTATGACGACAAAAGAAGAAGAAGAAAGAATGACAACACAGATATCTCACTTGGTATACTTGGATTTCTTTCAGACAGAAACTGGAAGAAAACATAAGAGCTCTAAATATTGTTGATATAGATCTTCGTAACAATTCAAGCAAGCTCAGAAGAGACAGTTTTAAAATACAGTTGATGAAGAGTCGAGTCGCTACTTTGAAAACTTTGGCTAAGCAGTTACAGGATAATGTTACCAGTATTCGTATTCATGAAGTGCGAGGTAGGTGGAGTGTTTGCGTGTTGGGACTAGGTGGAGTGTTGGGACTAGGTGGAGTGTTTGCGTGTTAGGACTAGGTGGAGTGTTTGCGTGTTGGGACTAGGTGGAGTGTTTGCGTGATGGGATTATGTGGAGTGTTTGCGTGTTGGGACTAGGTGGAGTGTTTGCGTGTTGGACTAGATGGAGTGTTTGCGTATATGGACTAGGTGGAATGTTCATGTGTTGGGACTAGGTGAAGTTTTCATGTGTTGGGACTAGGTCGAGTGTTTGCGTGTATGGACTAGGTGAAGTGTTCATGTGTTGGGACTAGGTGGAGTGTTTGCGTGTATGGACTAGGTGGAGTGTTCATGTGTTGGGACTAGGTGGAGTGTTCATGTGTTGGTACTAGGGGAAGTGTTCATGTGTTGAGACTAGGTGAAGTGTTCATGTGTTGAGACTAGGGGAAGTGTTCATGTGTTGGGACTAGGTGAAGTGTTCATGTGTTAAGATTAGGTGAAGTGTTCATGTGTTGGGACTAGGTGAAGTGTTCATGTGTTGGGGCTAGGTGTTGAGTTCATGTGTTGAGACTAGGTGAAGTGTTCATGTGTTGGGACTAGGTGAAGTGTTCATGTGTTGGGACTAGGTGAAGTGTTCATGTGTTAAGATTAGGTGAAGTGTTCATGTGTTGGGATTAGGTGAAGTGTTCCTGTCTTTGGACTAGGGGGAGTGTTCATGTGTTGGGACTAGGTGAAGTGTTCATGTGTTGGGACTAGGTGAAGTGTTCATGTGTTGGGACTAGGTGAAGTGTTCATGTGTGGGATTAGGTGAAGTGTTCATGTGTGGGACTAGGTGAAGTGTTCATGTGTTAGAGATATATGTTGTAAGTTATAATTCCATTATTGTCCACTTGTTCGCTAATAAAACCCATTCTTGATGTTACACGCTGCACGATTTTATTAATACTAAACCCTACTATTTACTTGGGGATCTCTAGATCTCGATCCCCGCCTAGACCGATGAACTAAATTTTCTCGTAAATTCTGCTATTGTTTTTAGGGCTCCATCCCTCGGTACAGCTTCTTGCGAAACTCTGTTATCGGGCCATTTTCTTTTTTTAGGCCTGCTAACAACTGGCAGTCTTGCAGTATGTTCTCTGCGGTCATGTCCGCCTTTTCACAGTGGCACAACTTGCGGAACTAGATTACAGGTACCTCTGAAGTTTTAGTAAGGCTCGCCTGAATGGCGAGATGCGTTGATGATAATGAAAGCAAGCCGTCATGCAAAATTCAGTCAGTGGACCATATTAAGTGATATGACTAGGCTTGAACTTACAGCGGACGAACGAAATTTTAAAAAATATGTTTTCTTCACCTTTGAACTATGAATAAATTAAAGGGTATCTGTGGCGTAGAGGTTTGGTGCTCATTTCTCAAGCCAAAGGTCAAAGGTACCAGGTTCGCTCCCTGTGGAGTCATCTGGATATTTTTCCAGAGATCCCTGATCTCAGTGTAGGTGAGATCGAGATCCTAGTCTTATCGGAGACGGACGATAAAACGTAGGTCACGTATTCAATTTGAGCAAGTAAAAGATTCCTTTGCAGTTCAAAATCGAGAAGAGCAGGCTGGAAAGTCTCTGCCCGGGCAAAAATTCATTAGAAGAAGATTAAAAATGAAATTCTTATAAAGATATCTCAACCATCTTCAAAAGTACAACGGGGACCCTCGCCGGTGCTATGGAGTGTGTGCACTGCAGCTGAGATCTTCCTATGTACGAAAAAGATTGAAGAACACATGGTTACTCATCGAAGTGCAATGATGATGTTCCTATCAATCAATAAGTAAAACAATAGTAACACTAGCAAGGTTTAGTATTGGAAGAAAATGAAAAGGGCTCCATATGAAAAGCCACTAGAGTGGCTTCTGGTGGGATTGGTACACATGTGTACGCCGTTGTACTAGTTCATGGTATGAATTGAGTGAAGTCAATATATTAACATTATTTTGGTTCGGACCACAGGTTTCTTGAAAAGATCACACTTCGAAGATCTTCTTTCTTTTTCTCTTGTACGCCCGCTGTTAATTCAGGTGGAAAGTCATGACGCCTGGTATTGCGCTTCTGATCGATTTTTGCGTGCACCTATATTACCCTTTTACAGGTGTCCCTCAACCAAATGGACAGCCTCGCCGATTTTTGAGGTACTTGAAGTGTAGATCCATCAAGTGTAATCGTTACAGGAGACCTGTTGTCCTTGTAACTCTTTCTCGGACAGAGTTAGTTTTAGTGAAGGCAGAACGGGTGACTTCTCTAACGGCTTTCCTGCCTTTGGGGAGGTCGTTCCATACGCAGCGTAAGATAAACACTCTTTAAAGGTCTTTGGTGCCGACTTGGAAGATTTAATCTTCAAGTACCTCTGAAGTCGGCAAAGACTCGCCTACATGGCGGGGACACCAGTCAAATGGTAGAAGTACCCTTCACGCAAAAATCAGTCAGAAGCGCCGTACTGGGAGTCATGGATAACGTCTGAATTCACAGCTGGTGAACGAAGAAGAAGAAGAAAATTCATTCTCAAGCTGTAGTGTAATGTGAAGAACTATATTTATTATGTTGACTCTATGAAGATATTTTAATACGTTTGCAGGAGCTTATGACAAAATAAAGGAGGCTGATCTGCAATCCAGAGCAGCTAAAAAGCAAGCTGATGGTACCTTCAGGATTGTTTCAGAGTCCGAGAGAATCAGAAAAGAAACGGAGAGTCTGGTGAATTTGAGGTACCTTGTAAACAAACACATCTTTGTAATATCTTCTTCTTGGAACTCTCCATATCGAAACAAATTGTTAACTACTCTGTGTGATTTGTAGTGATCTGAGATTGAGTGTAGGTTATAGTTATGCGTCTACAAGTAGGCCAGCACATCCTGTCTGATTTGTAGTGATCTGAGATCGAGTATAGGTTATAGTTATGCGTCTACAAGTAGGCCAGCACATCCGATTTCTGCGATGCTTTTATTTACTAAGGTAGCTTCCTAGGTCCTACTTCAGTCGCCTCTTACAAGATGCATTGTAGGTCGCAGTGGTACTGTTTTTTGCTCTTTATAATTAGACTTCTGGCTAAAGATGAACAAAAAATATAATATAACACAGCTTTACATATGCTATTCTTCTTCTTTGCGTTCGTTCTTTACAACCAATTTTAATCACTCTTTGTGATATGTTTGATCTTTGCCAAGAACGTGTATACGTTGCACATTGGTTTGGTAGGCTCCTAAACGCATAGACTTCTACACGTTTAGGACAAGCCCATCCGATTTCAACCAAAACTCCTTAAACGCCTGTTTCGATATGCGTTGCAGGTAACAGTGGTTCTATTCTTTACACCCCAAATGTGGCCCCGGTAACCACTCGGGCGAACAGATGCTAGTAATAGATGAATATTACGGTTTCAAATCTCATCATCATCAGGTGCCGTCTCCACATCGAAGGTTGGCTTCAATGAATGCATCCTCTGTCTTTCGCCTTGGTGTTGCACACTGCCAGACTGTAACCTGTCCATTTCTTAAAGTTTCCCCCCTTATCTCTTGGTCTTCCTCTTACTCTCCCCCTCAACTTTCCCCTCTAGTAAATGTTTTATCATGGTGTCATGTCTTATTATGTGCTTAAATCTAATACCATATAAAACAGCTCACCATCTCAACATAATGTTCACATTAGCCATTCTCTATGACGAAATAGTTCAGCTGTTTGCTTTATCTTCTGAAGATCGTTGGTTAGAATTCAGACCATGTCCTTTGGTTTGTAAGTGCATTTTTCTAGGAACGACTAAGATTGTTACGAGAGGTGCTGAGCTTGTTATCTGTAAAACTCTCAGCAGATGACATACCATTTTTCTATCTTCTCTTCTCCAATCCTGTTTTGTTTCACACCGTCAGGTCAAGAAGAGATTTCTAAAACGGGCTTTTGTGTGCGTTTCGTAGATAATGTCTTTCTGTTATCTCCGTGGTCCATATTTTGCGTGGCCTATCATGTGCTTTGTACTTAATTGTGTGGGAGCAACATTGCCCTTTGAGGTGCACTGTCTGTTGTAATCTGCTTATGTGCACTGTCTGTTGTAATCTGATTATGTGCACTGTCTGTTGTAATCTGATTATGTGCACTGTCTGTTGTAATCTGCTTATGTGCACTGTCTGTTGTAATCTGATTATGTAACTGAACCATTTAATTTGTTATTTCTTGATGTCTTCATTTCTCAAACGGTCTCTTATTGTTACCCCTAGCATTCTGCGTAGACACTTCATCTCTGTTGTGACTAGTTTTCTTCTATCATTTGTTGTCAGGGTACATGTTTGGTACTGGTAGCATAATGTGAGGAGAAAGATTGTGTTGAACATTGCTCTTTTTGTGGATGACATACCATTCCAAGAAACGGGATCAAGTCATATGAGAAAACATATAAAAAAAACACAGGGCAATGAAGTCAACATTTCATTGTTAGACAGTTTTGTGTGCACACTATGTTTCTATGGGAAGAAGAAGACGAGGGTCTGTTTAGGACGTCCCATTTTCCATTTTCATTGCGCGTTCCACTCAAATGCTTGTCTAGTCACACTCAATAGTGTCATTCGCAATGAATACCTGACTCACCATCCATCATTTTATCCATCTGATCTTGTTTATCATTTGTTCCTGTCTTGTTCCTAGCCGTATATCTGATCTAATGTCTATCACCAGGTGGATGATGGAATTGGTTGTCCACTCTTGCCGCTAAGCGTAGGGTGGGATCTTCAATTTGTGTTCCAGGACTAGATGAGACACCCTTGTTGTGTTATATCCGTGTTTATTTGGTGTAGTCTTGGTATTGTCTATCCATCTTTTTCTTGGGCTTCCCTTGGCTCTAGTACCTGTTCTCTTTTTATTGTATGCTGTTATTGGTGGTTGGTTGTATTGTATTCTCACTACATTTTGAAACCGTTGCATTTGTTGTCTATCAATGTATTCGGTGCATGAAGTTATGCTCACTCTGCTTCTGATGTCCTCATTTGTAATCTATCTTTCCTGGTCACCCCCACTGTCTTCCTCAAGCATTTCATTTCACACGTGATGAGCTTTCTGTGATATGTTGCTGTAAGAGACCAAGTTTGGCACTGGTAACAAAGTGTTGGTGAGCTTTCTGTGATGTGTTGCTGTAAGAGACCAAGTTTGGCACTGGTAACAAATTGTTGGTGAGCTTTCTGTGATGTGTTGCTGTAAGAGACCAAGTTTGGCACTGGTAACAAAGTGTTGGTGAGCTTTCTGTGATGTGTTGCTGTAAGAGACCAAGTTTGGCACTGGTAACAAAGTGTTGGTAGGAACATACTTTTATCATCTGTCTTTTCACTTTCATCTTTATCTGTTGGTGTTGTAGTAGAGGTACCTGCTGGTAGGTCACCGTATTTGCTTTTTGGCTTCTTATCTCTATTACTCTATCAAATTTTCCATCCTATGTGAAAATTCTGTTTAAGAAACTTACTTTACTCTGGTGTTGTCTATTTTTATGTTTGTTTGGCTTGGTTTTTGGCTGATTTTCATGGCCTATGTTTTTTATGTATTGATTTTCATTTTGTACTTCCAGCATGATGATAACTGTTGTATGAACTAGTTCTTGCATGATGATAACTGTTGTATGAACTAGTTCTTGTTTGATGATAACTGTTGTATGAACTAGTTCTTGCATGATGATAACTGTTGTATGAACTAGTTCTTGCATGATGATAACTGTTGTATGAACTAGTTCTTGCATGATGATAACTGTTGTATGAACTAGTTCTTGCATGATGATAACTGTTGTATGAACTAGTTCTTGCATGATGATAACTGTTGTATGAACTAGTTCTTGCATGATGATAACTGTTGTATGAACTAGTTCTTGCATGATGATAACTGTTGTATGAACTAGTTCTTGCATGATGATAACTGTTGTATGAACTAGTTCCAGCATGATGATAACTGTTGTATGAACTAGTTCTTGCATGATGATAACTGTTGTATGAACTAGTTCTTGTTTGATGATAACTGTTGTATGAACTAGTTCTTGTTTGATGATAACTGTTGTATGAACTAGTTCTTGTTTGATGATAACTGTTGTATGAACTAGTTCTTGCATGATGATAACTGTTGTATGAACTAGTTCGTGCATGATGATAACTGTTGTATGAACTAGTTCTTGCATGATGATAACTGTTGTATGAACTAGTTCTTGCATGATGATAACTGTTGTATGAACTAGTTCTTGTTTGATGATAACTGTTGTATGAACTAGTTCTTGCATGATGATAACTGTTGTATGAACTAGTTCTTGCATGATGATAACTGTTGTATGAACTAGTTCTTGCATGATGATAACTGTTGTATGAACTAGTTCTTGCATGATGATAACTGTTGTATGAACTAGTTCTTGCATGATGATAACTGTTGTATGAACTAGTTCTTGCATGATGATAACTGTTGTATGAACTAGTTCTTGCATGATGATAACTGTTGTATGAACTAGTTCTTGTTTGATGATAACTGTTGTATGAACTAGTTCTTGCATGATGATAACTGTTGTATGAACTAGTTCTTGTTTGATGATAACTGTTGTATGAACTAGTTCTTGTTTGATGATAACTGTTGTATGAACTAGTTCTTGCATGATGATAACTGTTGTATGAACTAGTTCTTGTTTGATGATAACTGTTGTATGAACTAGTTCTTGTGTGAGTTATATATTGTATGAACTAGTTCTTGTGTGTGTGTTATATGTTGTATGAACTAGTTCTTGTGTGTGTTATGTGATGTATGAACTAGTTCTTGTGTGTTTGTTATATGTTGTATGAACTAGTTCTTGTGTGTGTGTTATATGGTGTATGAACTAGTTCTTGTGTGTGTTATGTGATGTATGAACTAGTTCTTGTGTGTGTGTTATATGTTGTATGAACTAGTTCTTGTGTGTGTTATGTGATGTATGAACTAGTTCTTTTGTGTGTGTTATATATTGTATGAACTAGTTCTTGTGTGTTTGTTATATGTTGTATGAACTAGTTCTTGTGTATGCTATATGTTGTATGAACTAGTTCTTTTGTGTGTGTTATATGGTGTATGAACTAGTTCTTGTGTATGTGTTATATGTTGTATGAACTAGTTCCTGTGTAAGTTTTATGTTGTAGGAGCAAGTTATTATGCATATTTTATGTTGTATGCACTAAGTATTGTGTGATGTTATATGTTGTCTGAGCTGTGTTGCGATGTAAGAGTGATGTTGTATGAATTAGATGTATGAGTTAGTTGTTATATTAGTTGTTAGACATTAGACATCAAATATTTTTTGTTGTATTTATGAAGGCAAGGGGTATTCCAAGGTCAACACGACAACAATAAACTTGTCTTAGACCAACTTGTGACTAATGTCAGGAAACTTGCTGTTGACATATTTCATATCAACAATATGGTGAGTTGATGATGGTGTTGTTCTGATGTTGTTGCTGTGGGAATGTTGTTGTTGGGATGATGTTGTTGTTGTTGGGATGTTATTGTTGATGAGATGATGTTATTGTTAAGATGATGTTGTTGGTGGCATGATTTTGTTGTTTGGATTTTGTTGTTGTTGAGATTATATTGCTAGGATGATCTTTGTTAGGAGGATGTTGTTGTTCTGACTTTGTTGTTGTGTTGATGTTGTTAGAATGATTTTGTTGAGATGGTGATGCTGTTGGGAGGATGTTGGTGGAATGATGCAGTTGGGATGATGATGTTGGGATGATGTTGCATACGTGTAGTTGATTTATCGGATATAACCAACATGGTGACCATTGCCCTTGCACTAATATTGTGTTATCCATGATTGCACTAACCAATGTTCTATCTATGATTGCACTAACCAATGTTCTATCTATGATTGCATTAACCACATTGGTTTCTATAATGTAGATAAACATACTTGATTCACCGTTCTGAAAGCACACAATTGTAATCTCCTTTAGGTTTGCGGTCAGTCAGGTTACCCTTGTTCTGCTCTTTGTGGAGGTGGTGGATGTGGCAGATGTGGAGGCGATGGCTGTACAGGTGCTACTACAATGTCACATGAAGCTGTAAAGTTTGTCCACAGAGCTGAAGTGCTTCTCGCTGCTAAGGAAAGAAATGCTACACGAATTATAATTCCAAAGGTTTTTCTCATGTGTCTTGTTAATCTCTAATTCCCAAAGTCTGTCTTCTGTGTCTTGTTTATCTCTAATTCTCAAAGTTTATCTCCTCTGTGTCTTGTTTATCTCTAATTCCCAAAGTTTATCTCTTCTGTGTCTTGTTTATCTCTAATTCCCAAAGTCTGTCTTCTGTGTCTTGTTAATCTCTAATTCTCAAAGTCTGTCTTCTGTGTCTTGTTAATCTCTAATTCCCAAAACATCACTCATCACTCAATCTCCTCAATGGAAATGAGACGTATTTCTTGCCTGTCTCAGGAAAGTTCGTTTCATGGTCTCCTTAGGTCGTCCTCTCTTTCTTGAACCCGTTGCATCCCACTTCAATGTCTGCTTTGATATTCGTTGATCATTTCTTCTCAAGGTGTGTCCAACATATCTCCATCTTCATCTATGTAGTAAAATCATAGTTAAACACACATCGAATGGTATAAAGGATGATGCTGATTGCATTGGCTTGCTATTGCTTAATCGTACCTACCATTTATTTCACCTATTAAAAATGTTGACAATTACAAGTACTTTATGTTGGATGGGGGCGCATGTCTTTGTGGTATAGTGGTAATATGCTTGCCTCTTGCGCCTAAGGTAGTCGATTTGTTTCCAGCCCGGAGAAATCGAGATATTTTTCAAGTGAGTAATAATCTCACTGTAAGTTAGATCGTCTTCCTACTACTATCTGAGACTGAAGATAAAAGACTGAAGATACGTCCTGTTTCAAGTTGACCAGGTAAAGAAACACTTCGCGGTTGATAATCGGAAAGATTTTGCTGCAAATTTACTGACTCAGCAAAATCAATTTAAAATGAAATTCCTACAAAACTTTCACTTTATTCAAATTTACATCGAGGACCCTCGCCGGAGCGATAAAGTTGTTGCACTTCTGCTGAGATCATCCTGCATAAGAAAGAGATTGAAGCACCCATGGTTGTTAGCGAAGTACACATGGTTATTAGCGAAAATGTAATGTTGATGACGTTATCAATCAATCAATTATTCAATCAATGTTTATGTTGATAATAGACTGTGTGAGTAGATATACACATTCTTCTTCTTCTTCTCATTTGAACGCTCCATATCGACCACTTGTTAACCACTCTCTGTGATTTGTATGTGATCTAAGCCTAAGAGCGATTGTGCGTTGTGCCAGTTATGTGCCTACAAGTAGACCAACACATCAGATTTCTGCGATGCTTTTTATTTACTAGGGTAACTTCCGCTTCTACCTGAATCACCTCTTACAACATGCATTGTAGGTCACATTTTTACTATTCTTTGCTCCCTCTGAGAGCACCGGCAACACACAGGCGACATACACATTGAAGATGTATTTTAAATTTAACTCTTGCCCGTCTGCCCAGCGTGTTCGTATCGCGTTGGACTACGGGTGACTATCCTCTGTGTGTGCGGGTTCAATTCCGCGGGATGGCAGAAAAAGCCACAGATTCCCCAGATTTACGGTGTTCGTGGCACCGAACCGAAGGGTTACGATGTCCATGGCACCGAGCCGAAGAGCTGAAAAGCTCAAGTGCTTCTGGACGGAAAAAAGAAAAAATTTAGCTCTTACAGATAAAAATGATATTTGTATTCTTTGTGATGTAAACTTTTTTCAATGACAGATTCAAAATGCCAGACTTGATGCTTTGAATGCCAGATCGAACGCCCAGATGGCTTTTAATGAAGCTGCCAAGGCTAAGAACCAGACAGAAAAAACAAGGGTGGGACTAGACGCTTTATTACAGAGAATAAAGAATTTCTTGTTGGGTAGTAACTCTACCTCCCCTAACCGTGTGGAGCAGGTTTGTATCTTATCATAAGTTTTGGTAATAGATCTTGTAACAGTCCATAGATGGTTAAAAAACGTTGTCAATGATTGATTAAAACGTGTTGATGGTTGAAAAACGTTGTCAATGATTGGATAAAACGTGTTGATGGTTGAAAAATCGTATCAGTGGAAGAGAAACCATGTCGTTTAAATGCAAACCGTATTGTTGGAAGGCAAACCGTATTGTTGGAAGGCAAACCGTGTTGGTTGAAGGCAAACCGTATTGTTGGAAGACAAACCGTATTGTTGGAAGGCAAACCGTGTTGGTGGAAGGCAAACCATATTGTTGGAAGGCAAACCGTATTGTTGGAAGGCAAACCATATTGTTGGAAGGCAAACCGTATTGTTGGAAGGCAAACCGTATTGTTGGAAGGCAAACCGTATTGTTGGAAGGCAAACCATATTGTTGGAAGGCAAACCGTATTGTTGGAAGGCAAACCATATTGTTGGAAGGCAAACCGTATTGTTGGAAGGCAAACCGTATCTGTGGAAGGCAAACCGTATTGTTGGAAGGCAAACCGTATTGTTGGAAGGCAAACCGTATTGTTGGAAGGCAAACCGTATTGTTGGAAGGCAAACCGTATTGTTGGAAGGCAAACCGTATTGTTGGAAGGCAAACCGTATTGTTGGAAGGCAAACCGTATCTGTGGAAGGCAAACCATATCTATGGAAGGCAAACCATATCTGTGGAAGACAAACCATATCTGTGGAGGGCAAACTATATCTGTTGAGGGCAAATCGTATTGTTGGAAGGTAAACCATATCTGTGGAGGGCAAACTATATCTGTTGAGGGCAAATCGTATTGTTGGAAGGTAAACCGTACTGTTGGTTTACAAACCGTATCTGTGGAATGCAAGCCTACATACTTTAATTTTCTCATTCTTGTTTGTATGTGTAACACAAGTTTTCTTTGATTGTCAGTTCTTTCTGGATATAACTATTTCTCTTCTCTGCCCATGATATACGAAGGACTTTTCTATAACATTTATATTCAAAAGCACATATATGTTTTTCCACTGCCTTATTAAATGTCCATGCTTCACCCATACGTTGCTACTGGGAATATACATTCTCTTAGTATTCTGATATTTTTTTTTCTCTCTATCAGTTCCATTCTATACTGTCAAAATAGAAATTGTCTCATGTGTTAAATCTATTTGGTGTGCTTCTTTTCACAGTCAGCCTTGGAAGTCCTGGCAATGCAGATTCCCCTGCAGTCAGAACACATCCGTCAGCTGGCAAACAATATTAATAATGTTGTGAGCACACTCAAAGACATTGAGAAGGTTCTAGAAGATACTTCAGATAACCGAGCAATAGCAGCACAACTGAAGCAGCAAGCTGATGATGCTTTGTAAGTCTGTAAACAAACCCATTGTATACAAAGTTGGACATTTTTATCCTTATCTATTCTCAAACTTTTTTATCTGTTGTCAAACTTATTATCTATTGTCAAACTTTCTCATCTCTTAAAAATCTTTCTTTTCTATTGTCCAACTTTCTCATCTCTTGAAAACCTTTCTTTTCTATTGTCCACCTTTCTCATCTCTTGAAAACCTTTCTTTTCTATTGACCAACTTTCTCTGAAAACCTTTCTTTTCTATTGTCCAACTTTCTCATCTCTTGAAAACATTTCTTTTCTATTGTCCAACTTTCTCATCTCTTGTAAACCTTTCTTTTCTATTGTCCAACTTTCTCTGAAAACCTTTCTTTTCTATTGTCCAACTTTCTCATCTCTTGAAAACCTTTCTTTTCTATTGTCCAACTTTCTCATCTCTTGTAAACCTTTCTTTTCTATTGTCCAACTTTCTCATCTCTTGAAAACCTTTCTTTTCTATTGACCAACTTTCTCTGAAAACCTTTCTTTTCTATTGTCCAACTTTCTCATCTCTTGTAAACCTTTCTTTTCTATTGTCCAACTTTCTCTGAAAACATTTCTTTTCTATTGTCCACCTTTCTCATCTCTTGAAAACCTTTCTTTTCTATTGACCAACTATCTCTTGAAAACCTTTCTTTTCTATTGACCAACTTTCTCTGAAAATATTTCTTTTCTATTGTCCACCTTTCTCATCTCTTGAAAACCTTTCTTTTCTATTGACCAACTTTCTCTGAAAACCTTTCTTTTCTATTGTCCAACTTTCTCATCTCTTGAAAACCCTTTCTTTTCTATTGACCAACTTTCTCTGAAAACCTTTCTTTTCTATTGTCCAACTTTCTCATCTCTTGAAAATCCTTTCTTTTCTATTTTCCAACTTTCTCATCTTTTAAAAAATGTTTTCTTATATAATATATTTTCTAATATTTATTTCATCTGGTTTCTTGTATGTGTGCCATGTTATTTTATTATTTGTTAATTTTTCTTCTTTTTTTTCTTTAACTCTTAGTGAACCAGGGCAAAAACCATTATAGAGTAAGTTCACCACTTAGTGTGGCTTCTGGCCCACAAGGAGTTAAACCTGTTTCACCCTACAGCATCAGGATACAAATTGATTTCTAGAACAGCTTCATGTGTGTGCTTTGTACTCAGTATCCTTCACTGCCTCTGTTATTTCTGTGGTCAACCAAGAAATGTCTACATATACATGTAAAAGTTGTCTATTTTCTATTCCCAGGTGGAAGATGTAGTTGGCTGTATACTCTTGTCGTTAAGCGTAGGGATGGGAGCTTTAATTTGCGTTCTAGGGCTAGATGAGTCACTCTTGTTGTGTTATATCCATGTTTATGTAGTGTGGTCTTGATATTGTCTATCCATCTTTCTCTTGGTCTTCTCTTAGCTCTAGTACCCGATCCCTTTTTATTGTGTGCTGTTATTGGTGGCTGGTTGTATTTCATTTATGTAAATGTTTACATCATTAATTGATATATACATCATTATATGTCATTATCTGATTTGTTCTCCAACATTTAATGTGTTTAGTGCTGACGCCAAGACAGTAAATACAACTGCCCAGGAATTGAACAGTACATTGGCTGATGCCAAACGAGTCCAAGTCAATGCAGAGAAGGCAATAGAGAAAGCCAGAGAAGAAATTCAAATTACAGAAGATCATTTTGACATGGTAAAATTCTGATCAAAATGATTAATCTTATTTTCTACAGGGTGTTCAAGATAAAAGCAGCCTGTGAACGGAACTAATCTGGCATATATTTATGAAAATGAGAAGGTTCAGTTATGACGTAGTATAGGTCAAGGTTTTGCGATGGTGTGTACTTATGGTGCGGGAAGGGGCGATCAACAAATGTGGCATTGGACGAGCTAGTTATAAAACCGGTTTAAATAGTAAATAAACACAATTCAATGTATAACTGGCAACGTTGGATTCTCAATGGGGCTACTTTTATCTTGAACACCTTTGAATAATTCAGACAAAAATCGTATAATGGTTATTGGTTAATGAACCTATGTCATGACACTCTGGATGACCTATAGGTGCTGAGTCTCCACCAGCAGATGTCAAAGAGTATGCGAACTGATGGTTTATGTGGCTCGCTAGTTAACTGCCACCGTGTGTTGCCGGGCTCATAGGGAAGCAATCAATATATACAGTATATATATAGATATATATATTATGAGATGAAAATGAGTATGTTTGTCCACATATCAGTAATGCGCTGACTATTTCTCATCAAGATTCGTACCCTTTATAGGACGTTGCTCATTTTGCAGCGCATCTGAAATTCACTCTGTCTCTAGCCAGTTCACCCACTTCGCCATTGGTCATATTCGTGGTTTCTTTTTTTTTTTTTCGATTCAGAAGCACTTGAGCTTTTCAGCTCTTCGGCTCGGTGCCATGGACATCGTAACCCTTGGGTTCGGTGCCACGAAAACCGTAAATCTTGGGAATCTGTGGCTTTTTCTGCCATTCCGCGGAATTGAACCCGTACACACAGAGGGATAGTCACCCGTAGTCCAACGCGCTACGAACACGCTGGGCAGACGGGCGCGTGGTTTCTTTAATATCTTGTAGCCATATTCTTCTTGGTCTGCCTCTGCATCCTGAAACCCCGCCCTTTAATATTGTTCTCTCCAGACACACTTGATGTGACCAAAGTATCTAATTTTTCTGTATAGTATGTTGTTTATCAGCCAATTGTCTTTAGCTCTCTCAGCTCTTTCAGGACATCAGTGTTCTTTCTTTTTTTTTGTCGAAGGTATTCGTAGGATATTTCTGTCGAATTTAGTTTCGCTGACTATAGTAACATTTATTATCCAGTTAACCCTTTCTATACCATAAATGTGTATCACTAAAAAAAACGGTGTTTATGTTGTTTGCAGTAGGTATCCTCTTTCCACAGCCTATTCCGTTGAACGGCATTTGCCGTACACTGCGCCACTCGAGTTGTTTCCCTTATACAAGTCTTTCTAGTTTTACTTCTACTACTATTTACCCTTGTTATTCTTCTTCTTCTTAGCGTTCGTTCTTTGCTGCCAATTGTATCATTCTTATTGTGGTATATAATTGATCTTTGACAAGAACAACTGACGTTGACCCCCTGTTGAAATTATGCCCCTACTTTGTGTATGGTACCATACATGGTGTAGGTCAGGGCTACCGTTTTTCTCTTACGGGAAGTGTTTTGAGTCTATCTCGATGACAGTCATTCCCTAACACTTCCACTTCATTGTACAAGTTCTCTTTAATGATCCGTTTTGCCGTATATTTTGGCTTAGATCTACACCAAAGAACCTTTTGTACTGTAACCTTTCTGTTTGAGTGTGGCGTTACTTCTGCATCGTATGATAAACACTCTTTAATGATCTTTTAATGCGTATATTTTTGCTTGAATCTACGCCAAAGAGCACTTCCTACTTTGCAAATGACTGGGTGAGGTCGTTCTGCCTTGTTATTTTAATAGGTTGTCCAGTTTTCTTAAAATTAGTATATAATCAGATATATATATTTATTCATTGACGAATAATTATGATTTTTTTTTAAAGAATGCTTTTTTGCCTCCTTGAATTAACTGTCTACAACTGAGGAAATAACTGAGTGCGGAAAGAGTTAACACTGTGCTGACAAGATTCGACGATCCTCGAATTTGTGGCATAACGTATGCAAACAGACGGCCTTATTGATAGATTTAATTTATATTATCTAATATACTTTTTAAATATACATTTATTTTCTTATTTATAGCTAGGGTTACAAACTTGGAAGGTTTGGTATAAAGAGAAAGTGCTCTATATGAAAAGACACTATTTGTTCATAGTTCATATGTACGGTTACAACTTCACATCAACGGGTCACCCCATAATTGCTCAGCGAACGAAAATCACACGAAATGCTAAGAACTGTGAAATGTCTCCTGTGTGAACTAATTCCAGAATGAATCAGCCGTGTACCGCCACAAAAAACAACCTGCACCGCATAAATTCATATGGCCGTCGCAATAAAGTGTCTACACGAAACTGTTCATCACTTGAACTACAATTCATATCGAAGGGAATATCAATCGCGACAAAATCTAGCTTTCTGCACCCGCGATATAACAGCATACGACAGATTGAGTCATTCGTCATAACCGCCATTCGCCATTTTCTGAATACACACAACAAACGCACGGTTGACACAGCAAAAAGCATTCCATGTAACATTCATAGCTCACAGTGTTGCTCAAGCACTAACTCAGTAGCTCAGCAAACGAAACCGGAAAATACCCGACCAAACATGGTGGAAATGCTCTAGAATAGTTGGGTCCAGAATCAAACAGTCCTGACTCTGAATGGCCCTTCCGCCATTGCTGGCCAAATTGATTTAATACAAGGTAATATTTATTATCTACTTTGATTGATTAGTTTGTCGACTGATTAATCGATTGATTGAATCACTCATCATCTACTTCACACAAAATTATGTTTATTATCTACTTCATACAATCAGATAGGAGCGTCAGGTCAAATGGATTAGAGCGTGGCTTCCATGCGGGAGACTCATGTTCAATTTACGATAAGGCCAATGGTTTTTTTTGTTTTCAGTTGTGGTCATAAATGAAAAATCCTAACCTGAACAGCTTCGCGACGACTACACTAGCCATGTGGTCATTAAATCCCTCAGACTCTCGTCCCACATCGTCTTAAAAAGCGGTACTACAGGCAGTTGTATTGTTTGCTTGATAAAGGCCTTTTGGTCGAAACGTTGCTGTTTATCGTCACTGTCTCTGTATTTTGTAAAACTATAGTACTTTGTTTTTACGTGTTTACTACAGGCAGTAACGATAGTTTTTATTTTTTTACACAGATCAGTGATGATACAGGATACATACATAAATCTACATCTGTAACTGAAGAAATTCTGGTACTGCTGAAGGAACGGCTAGACCAGCTGATCAAACGCTACGCTGCGCTTAGTATGGACACACTGGACAAGGCAGAGATAGCAGCAGATAGTGCCAACTCACTAGCTAAGGAAGCTGTTAATGTAGGTATTAGAAGTTTAGGGTTACATGAATATTCTTGTGTATGTCACGAGAGTTTGATGTTACTATATGATGTTAAGAAAAGAGCATGGAAATACGAGACCTGCTAATGTTACTAATGTGGATAAGGAAAGCTGCTGCTAATATTACTAATGTGGATAAGGAAAGCTGCTGCTAATGTTACTAATGTGGATAAGGAAAGCTGGTGCTAATGTTACTAATGTGGATAAGGAAAGCTGCTGCTAATGTTACTAATGTGGATAAGGAAAGTTGCTGCTAATGTTACTAATGTGGATAAGGAAGGCTGCTGCTAATGTTACTAATGTGGATAAGGAAAGCTGCTGCTAATGTTACTAATGTGGATAAGGAAGGCTGCTGCTAATGTTACTAATGTGGATAAGGAAAGCTGCTGCTAATGTTACTAATGTGGATAAGGAAGGCTGAAACACGTAAAACAATGTTCTGTAGTTGTACAAAATACAAAAACAATACACATCAACGTTTCAACCAAAAGGTCTTTATCAAGCAAAGAATTCAACAGAAGTGAAGAAATTCACTTCTTTCACAGCACACTACATACAGAATACAACAATCAATTTCTAACGGGCCTAAACTGAAAATATGTTACTAAAAACGAAATAAATGCACACCAAAAAACTAGAAGTGGAAAAAATAAGATAAACAATGGACAATGAATAAGCAGTTAGAAGGCAGAATTGATGCATTTGAGATGTGGATGTATAGAAGAATAGGCTAGGTTTCATGGACAGAAAAAACAGACAAACAATTTTTAGTAAAACTAGACATGAAGAAACAATTAAGAGAAATAAAATTCAGACAAATAAAGTATTTTGGACACATAAAAAGACATGACACCATGATAAAATATTTACTAGAGGGAAAAGTTGAGGGGAAGAGCAAGAGGAAGACCGAGAAATAAGTGGGAGGAAACTTTAAGAAATGGACAGGTTACAGTCTGGCAGAGTGCAACACCAAGGCGAAAGACAGAGAATGCTGGAGATTCATTGCAGTCAACATTTGATGTGGAGACGGCACCTGATGATGATAATGATATACACTGAACACATACAGAATATGGAACATGAGAAGAGAAAGTACTAAGAAGCATATGCATGTAGTGCGTTGAGACCATGAGGTCACAAGGTACAATATAACGAAATAAAACAATTCTCTAGAGCAAATCGTCTTCGATCATCAGAAGAACATGATCGAATGGCTGTGACCTGGACATCGCGAGCTCCCAAATGGTCAGTTCCATTGAAATGAGTAGCTACACGGGTCACAGAGCATTGGCGTATATCATGTAAATGTTGGTCGAAACGGTCACTGAGCATAAGGAAGGGTGAGAACTGATGTGTGAAAACTGAACAACAGTAGCAACTACACTGTCACACCAGATAAAATGTTTTAAGTTTGTCCTTCTGCATACTGTTCAAATTTAGATGTGTTCCCATAGTGGTCAGATTTAGATGTGTTCCCACTGTGGTCATATTTAGATGCGTTCCCATAGTGGTCAGATTTAGATGTGTTCTCATATTGTTCAGATTTAGATGTGTTCCCATAGTGGTCAGATTTAGATGTGTTCTCATAGTGTTCAAATTTAGATGTGTTTCCATAGTGGTCAAATTTAGATGTGTTCCCATAGTGGTCAGATTTAGATGTGTTCCCATAATGGTCAAATTTAGATGTGTCTTCTACTAATCAACTGTTGTTGTGCCATCATACATGTCAACTGTTGTTGTGCCATCATACAGGTCAACTGTTGTTGTGCCATCATACAGGTCAACTTTTGCCGTGTCACCATACATGTCAACTGTTGTTGTGCCCCCATACAGGTCAACTTTTGATGTGCTACAATATTGGTCAACTTTTGTATGATATATATATCTCACATATTTTATCTATGATTTCTGACTTTAGAAATCTGCTGACTTGGATAGCAGCAACACTGAAGCAGCCATAATGTTGAATAGTAAACATAATGATACCAATACAATTCAGAGACTGGCTGAGAAACTTAAGAATCGAACAGACAGAATCTTGGAGTTTATGAGAACAAAACTGATTCAGCTGAATGGTAAGAATGAATACTTTTAATATTTTATTTCTGAAATGAAGATTATATAGTTGATATTACTGTTGATATTTATAGGATACTTTATCTCCAATCCTGTTTTGCCTTACAGCGTCAGGATAAGAAGAGATTTCTAGAACAAACCTTTGTGTGTGCTTCATAGTGTTTTCGCTGCCTCTGTTATCTCTGAGGTCCACCGTTTGCGTGGCCGCCCTTTTGCTTTGCTACCATTGTATCGGAGCATCATTACTCTTTGAGGTGCACTGTCTGTTGGTAATCTGCTTATGTGGCCGAACCATTTAATTTGTTGTTTCTTGATGAAGTTCAGTACTGATGTTGTACCCACTTTTTTCCTGATGTCTTCATTTCTCAACCGGTCTCTTCTTGCTACCCCCAGCATTCTGCGCAGACACTTCATCTCTGTTGTGACTAGTTTTTTGTGTGTGACTAGCTGCTGTATAAAGCGGGTGAGCAATGGACCATAGTGATACAACAGTCTCTATCGACTAGTTTTAGTTTAGTCGTCAGATTATCATCACTGCATGTCACACTAATTAGACCATAAGTGATCCGATTTCCCCCTCAGTATGTCTCTCAGCTTGTGGCGACTAACAACACCAGTTCTTTGTTGGTTTACTATTCTTCTTTGGCTACCAGTATATCATTCTTGTCTAGCCACACCACACTTAACTTGGAGTTCTTGCAGTCTGGTTAGAGTTGTAGATTCACCACTATTACATGAATCATATACACGTCCTCTCTCCCTTAGGGAATTTATAATATCAGCCTAGTCCATTGCTCACTTGCTTTGTGCAGCAGACATACATGCAAGCCTATGCGCTCGTTCATTCTCCCCTTACACCTGCATGCCCAGGCACAAAAATAAAACTGATCTTTGTCAGCTTAGACCTCCCCAGCGACTCCATCCATTGTCTCCGAGCCCATCCTGTTTCACCCTTCCTGAGAATACTTATTGATTCACTGAGAAAACTTGCATGGATAAAAGTCTGTGATTCCAGCCAGACCATCGTTTTAGTTACCTCAATGATTTTCTATAGTGAGACTGCTTGTAGTATTGGTCCCCAGCTTGTTTGTCCCATATCTGTATGAGAGATAACATGTGACCTTCACTTTGTCAACCTTCACCTGGTTTGTTAATATTTTTTGTGAGATAACGTGACCTTGGCCCTTCTTGTTGTAAGATAGCATGCAATCTTAACTTTGCGTGTTTTACCTTGTTTCAGAGATTTTGTAAGATAGCATGCAATCTTGACTCTGTGTGTTATTGTTTGTTTCAAAGATCTTCTTGTAAGATAGCATGCAATCTTGTCTCTGTGTGTCATTGCTTTGTTTCAGAGATCTTGTAAGATAGCATGCAATCTTGACCTTCATCTTGTAAGATAGCATGCAATCTTGTCTCTGTGTGTTATTGCCTTGTTTCAAAGATCTCCTTGTAAGATAGCATGCAATCTTGACCTTCTTCTTATAAGATAGCATGCAATCTTGACCTTCTTCTTGTAAGATAGCATGCAATCTTTGACTCTGTGTATCATTGCTTTGTTTCAGAGATCTTGTAAGATAGCATGCAATCTTGATCTTCTTCTTGTAAGACAGCATGCAATCTTAACTCTGTGTGTTATTGCTTTGTTTCAAAGATCTTCTTGTAAGATAGCATGCAATCTTTGACTCTGTGTATCATTGCTTTGTTTCAGAGATCTTGTAAGATAACATGCAATCTTGACTCTGTGTGTTATTGTCTTGTTTCAGAGATACAACACACTATTGGAGGCAATGAGAAGAGACTAAATCGACTTCAAGATGAAATAATTATACTTAACATTCGGATGGATTCTTACCTCAGTGAAGTTAAGAAAAGAGCTTGGGAATACGAGACCTGCTAATGTATGTCGCTGTTGTGTACCTCATACACTATGGCTGTCCTGTAGTAATACATAAGGAATTGTTATAACATGAGGGCTGTATTGTAGCAGCTGGTACAATTTTCCTTCGTTCCTTTTGTTCGCTTGAAATACTGTGTATATATTCACTGTTATCTCTTGTATAAATGTCACTGTCTTTTGTAGCCCACACAGAGGTCTGTGCAGTTTTATGTTCAGTGTTGTTTCCTTAGTCCAGTGAGTTTGCCTTAGTGTGTCATATTCGGGGCAGTCTTGAGGTATGTGCTCTGCAATCTGATGCGCCTGTCCACATGTACAAATGGCTGAGCTGCCAATCTTGAATTTTGTATACATGTGACTGCAGAATCGATTGTGTCCTGTTCTAAGGCGCAGAATGACAATTTGTTCCAATCTGCTCATATTATAGTAATCGTCTTGTGTTGGTATTTGTGGCTTTCTCATTGATTTAATCATTTTCTTTTTGTAATAGGTAACTGGCACATCCGGTTGCTCTTCTGCAGTACCATCCTTGACAAGTCGATCTGCTGTTTCATTTCCTGATATCCCACAACTGATCTCCTCCTCAGTATGTCTCTCAGCATGTGGCAACTAATGATATAAGTTTTGTGTTGGTTTACTATAGTTTTTTTTGACTTCCAGTATAGTGCTGTTGCCTAGCTACACCACACTTCATTTGGTATTTGTAACGTTGCACTGGCTTTGGTCAACCATATTGTTTAGCTAAGTGAACCAAAGCAAGCTGTTATCATACAACGATAACAAACACTTAGGAAGACTCCAGCACAGATGCACAAATTCTGTAGCAATGGCAAAGATCCTCAATGAATGGACATTCTATACTTCTGGCATACCTCTCAGCATAAGAGGGATGAAATTAACCTTCCCTCTTATATGAAATATTAGTCACACAAAACAATACAGTGATGTTTGCCATTTTGAAATGGAAGTATGCCATAATTATATATATATATATATTAAAAATAATGTCCCAATTATACTAAACTAGTGTTTGTGCTGCATTGTGAAATGAGCTGCCTGCGAGAAGTTACCAACAACACCAGAAAAGACAGAGTCACCAACACAAAGTTGGCACAGAACCTTGCTTGAATTACATTGAGAAACAAAGAATGAGGTGATTTCGCCAATTAATAAGAATGCATTCAAACTCCACTGTAAACAGTCTTCTACAACAGAACATCAGGAAAGAAGGTGAGAGGAAGACCATGAAAAAGATGGTTAAATGGCACAGCAGAAATCTGTCAAAGAGCAAAAATAACAATCACCCAATCCACCAGAGCAACAGAAGACAAAAACAGAAAACCATGACACTGGGCAACAGTCTGGTAGAAGTATGATGACAAAGATGAAGTGTTTGTGTGTTCAGCAAATTCAACTAAAGACCTAATAAAGACGTGTTAGTCTAAAAAAGACCTATACATTTTTTCAGTTTCCTTTTAGAATATGTTCGATGCACTCCGAAGATGTCCATAAGTGCTCCGATCTCCTTTGCAATATCTCCAACATCGTCCAGCGACTAACCACACCAGTTTGATCTTGATTGATGAGCCTACTCATATACATGTTGTGATGTTCTTTTCTGGCCACTTCAATCTTCAATCCAAGCTCTTGCAATCTAGCAGTTGGCATGGATTGGTTTAGATGAATATCCTCTTTGAGACCGTTCAGCAGCTCTATCCATTGACTGACCCCCATCTCCCTATAGTTGGAGAGCCAGCCAGTCTCATTGCCATCAACAACCATGTGCCCCAGAACGAAGATGAAAGTAATTCTGCAAATTGTTGATGCTTGTAGTGAAACCAGCCTCAATAAATTCTTAATACAAAGAAAGTAAAAATATCAATTCCGCCAGGTGAAAATTGGTCAGATTAACATAAGTGAGCACACCTGTATATTCTTAATAACATATCTAGGAAGTTCATCACAAGTTTAGTTTAGTCATCGGATCATCATCACTGTCAACCGTCGCATCCCATCTGACTTGAGCAGTGAAAGCCCATGAGCTTCGCACATGTATGAATGAAGAACAGTTCGTTGTGACTTATGTTTTTGTGTTATATATTCTGTATCTGTGCACAGCCTTTCAGATTTATTATTACTATTGTCAAGTTTTTTTAAATATTTCAATTACATCAAATTACATTGTGGCATATTGGTCTGAGGTCAAGTGATGTGTTGGTCTGAATGGTCAGGTCAAGTGATATGTTGGGACTGAACAGTCACGTGGTATGTTGGCTGATTGGTCAAGTGATGTTTTGTTACCATTGGTCATATGATATGTTGGCATGATTAGTCAAGTGAAATGTTGGTCGGAATGGTCAGGTCAAGTGATGGAATGGTACCATTGGTCACATGAAATGTTGGCATGATTGGTTAAGTAAAATGTTCATATGATTTGTCAAATGATGCTCTCTGTGAAGGCTGACAGTAGCTGGACATGTCCGCTGTCCTCTGTGAAGGCTGACAGCAGCTGGACATGTCCGCTGTCCTCTGTGAAGGCTGACAGCAGCTGGACATGTCCGCTGTCCTCTGTGAAGGCTGACAGCAGCTGGACATGTCCGCTGTCCTCTGTGAAGGCTGACAACAGCTGGACATGTCCGCTGTCCTCTGTGAAGGCTGACAGCAGCTGGGCATGTCTGCTGTCCTCTGTGAAGACTGACAGCAGTTAGACAGGTCAACTGTCCTCTATGTACTCTGTGAAGACTAACAGCAGATGGACAGGTCAGCAGTCCACTATGTACTCTGTGAAGACTGACAGCAGTTGGACATGTCTGCTGTTCTCTATGTACTCTGTGAAGAATGACAGCAGCTGGACAGGTCAGCAGTCCACTATGACTCTGTTAAAGTTTAAATATACTGGACAGTTCAACTATCTTTTATGTTCTCTGCTGTTTCGTTCAGCACACTGCCACTGCTGTCTATGTGTTCTACCCCTGTTCAGCTGGTACTCAATTTCAATGTTCCAGGATCTGGGGTTATCTAGTGAAGGGTGCATCTTAAAAACACCTCTGATCTCTGAATCTTGTTGAACACTGAGTGGAGTTTGCAGGCACAGGCCAGTTTGACCCCAGTGAGTCTTCCTGTGTTACAGAAAAAAAAATGCAAATAAACGCACAAGATAGGAACTTATTGTTTGTTTCTACATTGTTGTGTGATAAGTGAATTTCTTCACTTCTCTTGTACCCTTTGATTGATAAAGGCCTTTTGGTCGAAACGTTGCTGTGTATTGTTATTGTTTTTGTAAAACTACAGTACTTTGTTTCTACGCATTTCGCCATTGCTACATATTTTTACTGCAGTCTTCCCTTATATCAACAACAAAGCAAAATACAACATCTCTTATATTTCTTCTTGAAGATGTCCTGGGCATGTGGGTGTTTGCGGCAATTAGAGAGCTTTAGGATTGCATCGACAGCATTGATTGTCAGGGAGCTTTAGGATTGCATCGACAGCATTGATTGTCAGGGAGCTTAGAATGGATAAGGGGAATGTTTTTCAGTCACTTAGTTCTTTCTACGCTTTAAGCCGCACACTGCGCCAGAGCGGAAGTCCGTTGCACTCTATTAGCCGCACACTGCGCCATAGAGTTGTTTCCTTATAAGAAGTCTTTCTAGTTTTACTTCTACTACTTTTCAACCTTGTTATTCTATTATGTTGTCCAGCTTTCTTCAATTTAGTATATAATAATATATATATGTTTATTTATTGACGAGTAGTTGGGATCGTTTTTTTTTTTTTTACCTCCCTTGAATTAACTGCTTAAAAATTCAGGAAATAACTCAGCGTGGAAAGAGTTAGTGACCTACTGTTGATTCTTCTTATCTTAACCACATTTGCCGTGAAGCATCGTGGGAGATTTAGTTTTCTATTGTGTACCAGGTGTGATGCGCCTGACGTTGCCAGTCCATGCTTTTGCAGGGACTCTGAGATGTTATCTATCCATCGTGTTCTTGGCCTGCCTTGTGCCCTGAGTGTCGATTGTTGTAGGCAAGTGATGGTAGTGAATGTGGTTCCATTCTCATTAGATGGCCGAACCACTTGATTCTTTGCTTTTCGATGTACTGAATGCATGGTATAGTATCAACGATGCTTCTGATATTCTAGTTTATCACTCTATCTCTTCTTGTAACGTTGACAGCTTTTCGTAGACATCTCATTTCACATGTTGTAATCTTTTTCTTGTGTCTTAGTCAAGGGCCATGTTTGGCACTGATAGCAGAGAGTTGGAATAAATATGCAGTTTATCAGTTGTCGTTTGACTGCCATGTTAATGCTTGGATGTTTTAATAGTTTTAATACTGTTGATTGAGGACACTAAAATTGATGTTGAATCTATCCAGAAATTTAAGTAGTTTGAAATTAGACTTGCGCAGGTAGAACTGGATGCTTGAGGTACAAAGTGAGGAATGTGCTTAACCAGCGAGTCACATGAACCACCAATATGCATAGCCTTTGACAATCTGCTGAGGAAGACTGAGCACCTATATGTCTGCCCCTAGTACTATGAAATCAGTTCATTAACCAATAACCAATCTTGAAGACAAAATCTAAGAAGTCACGTGAGACTAGAAGCAGGCATGGTTCTAACAACATTAAAGAACATTGTCAAAGACAAACAAGTTCCTTATGGTGAATACGGGGAATAGTACTGAAGATAGTGGGGACCCCTGTGGTAGGCCTGGTAAAATTGTTGTCTGCACAGAGTACCAATTACCATACCTAAGTGTTACTTTTCTCTCGAACAAGCCCTTGCAATCCATCTAATATTGTAAAGATTACTATGTCAGAATAATGCTTTCTACATCAATGTCAGATATATTATGCTGTGTGTCAGATACAAATTTTCAGATATTTTCTACTTCTTCTTCTTCAAATGCTCAATATCGATCACTTGTTAACCACTCTTTGTGATCTGTATGCGATCTGAGCCTAAGAGCAATTGTACGTTGTGCCAGTTATGCGCCTACAAGTAGGCCAGCATATCCGATTTCAGCAATGCTTTTTATTTACTAGTGTAACTTCCTTAGGCCCCTGCCTCAGATGCCTCTTACAACAAGCTTTGTAGGTCGCAGTGTTACTATTCTTTGCTTCCCTTGAGGGCCCCTGCAACACACGGGTGTCAGGGAGTATCAATTACCGCACCTAAGTGTTACTTTTCTCTTGAACAGGGCCCTTGCAATCCATCTAATCGTGTAGAGATTACTATGTCAGAATAATGCTTCCTACATCAATGTCAGATATATTACGCTGTGTGTCAGGTATAATTTTCAGATATTAAAAGTTTAAATTAACTACTATTAAATCTACATCAATATGAGACCAGGTGAAAAGAGAATGTGAACACAAGAGTAGTTATGAGATGCCAACCATGCCAAAGCCTCTGTAACCGTCCATACATCCACTGCCAAGCTACTTGTGGTTGTCATTACTATCAAATCTACATCAATATGAAACCAGGTGAGAGTACGCAAACAACAATAAATGGCATGATGAAATCAAGATGTGCTAGACTTAATGACAGATATCAAATATTAGCTGTAATCTAAAACAATGTCAAGATGGGAGTGATGACATCAAGAACAGCTTTAAGAAAATGAAGAACAGCTTAGAAAGTACACTAGAACAAGTACACACAAGATAACTCTATCTCCCCACACTTTATTTAAAGAAGTAAATAGTGGAGAAGAAGATAAAACAATGTTAAAAAGTTAATTGCATATCATTTACAGTTCTTTGCGAATCAACACCAGCTTTTTAACGCTGTTTGTGATTTTTTCTACACATTGTTACAATCAGTAGTTTGCCATTGCTTTCTGAACAGGTGTTGCCATCGTCCTTTTGTAAAAATCCATGTGAAACAATTTGCAGCCAAACTGTCAGCGGCGTGATTTGAACTCAGAATATCGGGGTTACATGTGGTTTATAAAGTAATTATAACAAGAAAGTACACAAAGAAGAAGAAATAAAGAGAATGCAGACACAGACAGACACTACTTACAAGAAGAAGAAAAAAAGAGAATACAGACAGAGACAGACACTACTTACAAGGAGAAGTAGAAATAAAGAGAATACAGACACAGACAGACACTACTTACAAAGAGAAGAAGAAATAAAGAAAATGCATACAGAGACAGACACTACCTACAAGGAGAAGTAGAAATAAAGAGAATGCAGACAGAGACAGACACTACTTACAAGGAGAAGAAGAAATAAAGAGAATACAGACAGACACAGACACTACTTACAGGGAGAAGAAGAAATAAAGAGAATGCAGACACAGACACTACTTACAAGGAGAAGAAGAAATAAAGAGAATGCAGACAGACAGACACTATTTACAAGGAGAAGACATAAAGAGAATACAGACACAGACAGACACTACTTACAAGGAGAAGAAGAAATAAAGAGAATACAGACAGAGACAGACACTACTTACAAGGAGAAGAAATAAAGAAAATGCATACAGACACAGACAGACACTACTTACAAGGAGAAGAAGAAATAAAGAGAATACAGACAGAGACAGACACTACTTACAAGGAGAAGAAGAAATAAAGAGAATACAGACAGACACTACTTACAGGGAGAAGAAGAAATAAAGAGAATACAGACACAGACAGACACTACTTACAAGGAGAAGAAGAAATAAAGAGAATACAGACAGACACAGACGGACACTACTTACAGGGAGAAGAAGAAATAAAGAGAATACAGACACAGACGGACACTACTTACAAGGAGAAGAAGAAATAAAGAGAATACAGACAGAGACAGACACTACTTACAAGGAGAAGAAATAAAGAAAATGCATACAGACACAGACAGACACTACTTACAAGGAGAAGAAGAAATAAAGAGAATACAGACAGACACTACTTACAGGGAGAAGAAGAAATAAAGAGAATACAGACAGACAGACACTACTTACGGGGAGAAGAAGAAATAAAGAGAATACAGACAGAGACAGACACTACTTACAAGGAGAAGAAATAAAGAGAATGCAGACAGACAGACACTACTTACAAGGAGAAGAAGAAATAAAGAGAATACAGACAGAGACAGACACTACTTACAGGGAGAAGAAGAAATAAAGAGAATACAGACAGAGACAGACACTACTTACAAGGAGAAGAAATAAAGAGAATGCAGACAGACAGACACTACTTACAAGGAGAAGAAGAAATAAAGAGAATACATACAGACACAAACAGACACTACTTACAAGGAGAAGAAATAAAGAGAATGCAGACACAGACAGACACTACCTACAAGGAGAAGAAGAAATAAAGAGAATACAGACAGACACTACTTGCAAGGAGAAGAAGAAATAAAGAGAATACAGACACAGACACTACTTACAGGGAGAAGAAGAAATAAAGAGAATGCATACAGACACTACTTACAAGGAGAAGAAGAAATAAAGAGAATACAGACATGGACAGACACTACTTACAAGGAGAAGAAGACATAAAGAGAATGCAGACAGAGACAGACACTACTTACAAGGAGAAGAATGAATAAAGAGAATGCATACAGACACAGACACTACTTACAAGGCATAAGGTGACGTATCAAGAACCACATTGCCAGGAAAGTAAGCTATAAACCAAGTTGCAAAGCCATGCATAATATTTTGACTATAACATCTGAAATTGAAGTCTGCCTGAAAACAAATTACAATATCAGGCAATTCAATAACGGCAAAACACAATCATCAACATAGGAAATCATCAACATAGGGAATCATCAACATAATCATCAATATAGGGAATCATCAACATAGGGAATCATCAACATAGGGAATCATCAACATACATAATAACATAAAGAGTTTCTTCTACATTTTTGTTGTCCATGAAAACAGCGTTTGTTTTGTTGTATTTTAACACTATATGTTTTAAACCAGTTTTGTCTTCCCTCTTCGATCCCTGTTCACTTAGTCAGACTACACTGATGTTGCCTATTACCAGGGCATTACTTAGAGATGAAATAGAGTCTTTGTCAGCTTTTGTTCACTGACCCTGTCATCACATCCACAAAATCTTAAGTCAGCAATTAGAGATAAAGTAGGGTCTTGGTCAGCTCTGGTTCACTAGCCTAGTCATCACATCCACAGAATCTCAGGTTCAAAAGAGAGACAATAAGACAGGACATACATGAAACATCAGGAAATAATAGTGACAACTTTACCTTGATCATCTGGACATCTTGTAAGGTCATGGTCTTCAGATCGAGATGACACACTTGACAGGCATTAGCCAATACTGAATCACCATCTAAGTGTTGTCTGTCAGCTTGCACTAGAAGACAACACCAGTCACCAAGATCATGATTAGCAAAAGTTTTATTCCTTTTCTACTGAGCAAGTGAAGAGATACTGAATAAACAAACAAACAAAAAAACAGCTAGAAGACAGTACTGAAATCTGGATAAGCTGAAGAATAAGATGTACTCCATGGAAAAATAAACAAGTCCTGCATGATTAAGACAAAAAAAAAATATTTAATCAAATTGAAAGATTTGACAAATAAATTAATCAAATTGAAAGATTTGACAAATAAATAAATCAAATTGAAAGATTTGACAAATAAATAAATCAAATTGAAAGATTTGACAAATAAATTAATCAAATTGAAAGATTTGACAAATAAATAAATCAAATTGAAAGATTTGACAAATAAATTAATCAAATTGAAAGATTTGACAAATAAATTAATCAAATGGAAAGATTTGACAAATTAATAAATCAAATTGAAAGATTTGACAAATTAATAAATCTAATTGAAAGATTTGACAAATTAATAAATCAAATTGAAAGATTTGACAAATAAATCAATTAAACTGAAATCAAATAAATCTATAAATTTGTACCTGTCAAGGCATCCTTAGCTAGTGTCATGACACTCTCCATGGAGACTCC
Source organism: Arion vulgaris (assembly GCA_020796225.1). NCBI lineage: Eukaryota > Metazoa > Mollusca > Gastropoda > Stylommatophora > Arionidae > Arion > Arion vulgaris. The sequence continues at coordinate 24,672,613 of CM036773.1, read as the reverse complement.
ATAAACATTTTTCATTTGTCTCCAGCTTGTCAGTCTGAAATTGACATGTCAAAGACTCAGAGACATCTCTCACAGACAAGACCACAATATGGTTGCTTACTGACAGTTACTTCAATATCTTGACCATCCAAGCATACATCATTACTGAAAGTTACTTCAATATCTTGACCATCCAAGCACACAACATCATCATTACTGACAGTTACTCCAATATCTTGACCATCCAAGCATACAACATCATCATTACTGACAGTTACTTCAATATCTTGACCATCCAAGCATACAACATCATCACTACTGACAGTTACTTCAATATCTTGACCATCCAAGCACACATCATTACTGAGCCTCACTAAAGTAGATTATCTCAAGCAACAATCATGCTACTCAACTTCCAACAAGACTCACTAAAGTAGATTATCTCAAGCAACAATCATGCTACTCAACTTCCAACAAGACTCACTAAAGTAGATTATCTCAAGCAACAAACATGCTACTCAACTTCCAACAAGACTCACTAAAGTAGATTATCTCAAGCAACAATCATGCTACTCAACTTCCAACAATACTCACTAAAGTAGATTATCTCAAGCAACAATCATGCTACTCAACTTCCAACAAGACTCACTAAAGTAGATTATCTCAAGCACACATGCTACTCAACTTCCAACAAGACTCATTAAAGTAGATTATCAGTGAGATAGAAACCAGAAACCAACTGTACCTTTCTTGAAATGTCTTGTCAGTGACAGGTGCCAGGTACAGTGTTGCTGTGCATGGATATATCTCTCCACCCTTGAAGGCAGTCGGAGAAAAAGGAATTACATCAACACTGGGCACAGGCAAACTTAATAAAGAGTGACTACTTGACAATGAGCAGCGCTAGAGACCAACTCAACAATCAGTACAGCTGTACACATAAACTTGACAATGAGTACAGCTGTACACATAAACTTGACAATGAGTACAGCTGTACATATAACCTTAACAATGAATACTCTCTCTCTCTCTGCCTTTTTAACCCAGATTGGGGCATAGGCCCTCAACCAACTCATGCCAAGTCTTCCTATCTCTAGCTATCTTCTGCAGCTCCCTCCAGCTCTTCTTTATATTGTTGATCTCTGCCTCCAAATCGTGTCTCCGTGTATTTCTCGACCTCCCCTTCTTTCGCTGTCCCTGCGGGTTCCAGAAAAGAACCCTTCTTGTTATATTCCCTCAGGTTTTCACAAAGTGTGTCCTATCCAGCACCAGCGTCTTTTTTTAACCTCATGGTTCATTGGAATCTGTCTTGTTCTCTCCATAAGTTCATCATTTGTGACTCTATTATATCATCTTAGCCCCTCTATTCTGTACAGAATAAAAACTTGACAATGGGTACAGCTATTTAACTTAACAATTGGTAAAGCTTTATACATAAACTTAACAAGGACCTCATACCAAAACTTAACAATAAGTACAGTGATAACTCACAAATCTTGCTACTCAACTACAGCTATAACAGAACATGTCTCACCTGTTTGAGAAACCTGTCCCTGGCAACCACAAGTGACGGCAGCATAGACTCACACAATAAACTGTGACCCTATTGGGAGGCACAATATTTAAGTAACTTAAAAGATGAACATGAAAATGTTTCAACAGTTTCTTCCTCATCATTCTTCTCTCGGTCATCAGATCACAGCATCAGAAGCTTCAATTATTCTGCTGGAGGTCTCTGTGGCTAAGTGGTTAAGCCTTTTGCCGTGCGAGTCGAAGGTTCGAATCCAGACCGCACTGTTCTGTTCACGAGTGCAGCTTTTTCCAGAGACTCCTAGGATTGTTACTGGAGCTACGGTGTTTGTGCAATACTCTCGGCAGGTGGAGTGCCATTTCTGTAGAGAGGGACCAAACCATGGGGTAAAACCCGTGCAATGCAGTCAATCCTTCGCTTTAAAACACTTTAATGCCCGTCTGCCCAGCGTGTTCGTAGCGCATTGGACTACGGGTGACTATCCCTCTGTGTGTGCAGGTTCAATTCTGCTGGATGGCAGAAAAAGCCAGATTCCCAAGATTTACGGTGTTCGTGGCACCGAACCGAAGGGTTATGATGTCCATAGCACCAAGCCAAAGAGCTGAAAAACTCAAGTGCTTCTGGATCAGAAAAGAAAAACCACTTTAATTATTCTGCTTCGAACGCTCCATATCGACCACTTGTTAACCACTCGTGATTTTTATGTGATACAAGCCTAAGAATGATTGTACGTTGTGCCAGGTATGCGCCTACAAGTATGCCAGCACATCCGATTTCTGAAACGCTTTTTATTTACCAGGGTAGCTTCCTTAGACCCCTACTTCAGTCACCTCTTACGACACGCCTTGTAGGTCACTGTGTTACTACTCTTTGCTCTTCACTTGCAAGCCACGGCAACACACGGGTCAAGTAGCTTCAATGAACTGTATGATTCACTTTCAACAAATTACTTGTTTGTATTTGATGTATTTTTATTATCTGATTGTCAGGTATGTACACTTGACCGTAAGCAAAAAAAATTGATTAATCAACACTGAACTGGCATGTTCGACTGCTGGACGCTGCTGGGTTTGTTGAGGTGGATATCAGTGCACCTAAGGACATGTCCAGAGTGATATGATCATCAAATAGCTTGTCATGAGCAGAACTTTGCCTCTATAACAGTCCTTCAGAATTTCTCTCTCATAGGCTAGATGTCCCACCTCTGCAGCCGTTATGCTCAAACCATCAGTTACATTCTGAATCCATCTTCTCCGTGGTCTTCCTCTTTTCCTTTTTGTTGGGATATCTCCTTCCATGATGGTCTTCTACAGCACTTCGTGTCTCTTTATATGTCCAAAATACTTTAATTTTCTCGTTTTTATTTGTAGCATCAGTCAGTTTTCTTTGATTTTGATTTCTTTCTATGCGTAGGACGCTTCTGTAACACTTATATTCAAAAGCACATTTATGCTTTGACACTGCCTTATTAAATGTCCATGCTTGACACTCCTATATTGCCACTGGGAATATGCATGCTCTTAGTATTCTGATCTATGTTTTCTTATCAGTTCAGTTCCATACTGTTTTCAGTTGTTTAATATTTTGTAAAGCCATGTTTTTTCTTCTGTTAACTTTATTCAAACCATGTTGACAGTCCTCATATAACTGATTACTGAATCAGTAGAGGTGACAAAGCAATCTACAGTAGCTAGCTATCAGGTGACATAGCAGTCTAGTGTCTAGTTATCAGGGGACATAGCAGTCTATAGTGTCTGGCTATCAGGTGACATAGCAGTCTATAGTGTCTGGCTATCAGGTGACATAGCAGTCTATAGTGTCTGGCTATCAGGTGACATAGCAGTCTACGGTGTCTAGCTATCATGTGACAGCAGTCTAGTGTCTAGCTATCAGGTGACATAGCAGTCTATAGTGTCTGGCTATCAGGTGACATAGCAGTCTATAGTGTCTGGCTATCAGGTGACATAGCAGTCTACAGTGTCTAGGTATCAGGTGACATATCAGTCTAGTGTCTAGCTATCAGGTAACACAGCAGTCTACAGTGTCTGGCTATCAGGTGACATATCAGTCTACAGTGTCTGGCTATCAGGTGACATAGCAGTCTATAGTGTCTAGCTATCAGGTGACATATCAGTCTACAGTGTCTGGCTATCAGGTGACATATCAGTCTACAGTGTCTGGCTATCAGGTGACATTGCAGTCTATAGTGTCTAGCTATCAGGTGACATATCAGTCTACAGTGTCTGGCTATCAGGTGACATATCAGTCTACAGTGTCTGGCTATCAGGTGACATATCAGTCTATAGTGTCTAGCTATCAGGTGACATATCAGTCTACAGTGTCTGGCTATCAGGTGACATATCAGTCTACAGTGTCTGGCTATCAGGTGACATTGCAGTCTATAGTGTCTAGCTATCAGGTGACATATCAGTCTACAGTGTCTGGCTATCAGGTGACATTGCAGTCTATAGTGTCTAGCTATCAGGTGACATATCAGTCTACAGTGTCTGGCTATCAGGTGACATAGCAGTCTACAGTGTCTGGCTATCAGGTGACATAGCAGTCTATAGTGTCTAGCTATCAGGTGACATATCAGTCTACAGTGTCTGGCTATCAGGTGACATTGCAGACTACAGGTGACATAGCAGTCCACAGTGTTTGGCTATCAGGTGACATAGCAGTCTACAGGTGACATAGCAGTCCACAGTGTCTAGCTATCAGGTAACACAGCAGTCTACAGAATCTAGCTGTCAGGTGTATAATTTACAACAACGAAAACAAACTTCAACAACACATAAATGCCCTGCAAGCCACATGCGAAAAATATGACATGAAAATTAACACCTCCAAAACAGAAGTCATGACAATAAGCAGGTCAACAGGTCAACTAAATATACACGTGAATAATGTCAAAATACAACAGACTCCAGAATTCAAATATCTCGAAGTATATTCACAGCAGATGGAAAGATGGACAGAGAAATCGAGACTAGATGCCAGAAGGCAAATGCAGTGACATACCAACTGTCACCACTATTAAAACATCCAAGCATTAACATGGCAGTCAAACGACAACTGATAAACTGCATATTTATTCCAACTCTCTGCTATCAGTGCCAAACATGGCCCCTGACTAAGACACAAGAAAGAAAGATTACAACATGTGAAATGAGATGTCTACTAAAAGCTGTCAACGTTACAAGGCGAGATAGAGTGAGAAACGAGAATATCAGAAGCATCGTTGGTACTATACCATGCATACAGTACATCGAGAAGCACAGATTCAAGTGGTTCGGCCATTTAATGAGAATGGAACCACATTTACTACCATCACGTGCCTATAATAATCGACACTCAGGGCGCAGAGCACGAGGCAGGCCAAGAACAAGATGGATAGATAATATCTCAGAGTCCTCTGAAAGCATGGACTGACAACGCAAGCGCAACACACCTGGCACAAGATAGGAAACTAACTCTCCCCACGACGCTCACGGCAAATGTGGTTAAGATAAGATAAGATAAGGTGACACAAACAATCTACAGCAGCTAGTTATCAGGAACTAAATGTGGTTCCTCCATGAAACGATATTAGTGCCTAGAGAAATTAATTTTGGAAGGAATGGTGCCTGGAAGAAAAATGAGAAGAAGACCTAGAAGATGATGGGTGCAAGATGTCATTGACGATCTGAGAATTACTGCTGTTGATGCCAGCCAACGTGCACAGAATAGAGAGTTTTTTCAGGACTGCTGTCATGGTGGCCAAGTTCCGGAAGGGATAAGCTACTTGATGATGATGATGATGTTGAAATGTTGTGTCTATGTTTCTTTCAATTGAAAGTGTATTGGTTAGTCTCTCTGAGATACAATTGACAAAACTGTGAATTAAATCATGACTCTATCCCAGTTTCCAACACTTACCATCCATTCACAAATGATTGCATCCACCTTGACTGGAATATCTGCAGTCTGAAAAATAGTAATAATACAATTAATATTATATACATACAATAATAACAGAACTAAACAGCAGATTTTTCTTTTTCTTTTTCATCTTTCAACTCCCAACGGTCCCAATGGAACACATGTCTACAACAAACTTCTTCCATCTCTTCCACCCTCCTACCGTCCCTTCCAATTATTTCCATGTTTTTACCTATTCTTTTAATTTCAGCCTCCAGCTCTCTTCTCCAGGTGCGTCTAGGCCTTCCCCTACTCCTCTTTCCCAGCGAGTTCCAAAACAGTGCAAAAAAGGAATATTATACATAATATATTCATACCAACCATCTGCTACTAATGGTGATCATGAACCCTATCTATGGTGCAAGAGAAGAAGATCACAATGAGTTAAGAGCTGGTGCTATGGCAAAAGTTACCAATGTGATCAAAAGAGACATAAATACTAGAAAAAATGGTGGGAATTCGCTACTGTAATAAAATATGTGGAGAAACATACCAAAAAATGATCCTAGTATCTTATATTTTTTTTTAAAGTGAACTACCATTTACAGCCTACAAGAACAGAAACATAGTCTGTGCATACAAGGAGGCATAAACACAAAGCTGACCAAGACTCCACCTCGCCTCCACCAAGACTCAAACACTTTAAGAGTGTCTTTGAAGGTTGTTTTATTTATCCACCAACCAGTCATTTGCCCCCCATCCAGCACTCTATACATCAGCTGTTTTGGGATGGGTTTATCAGGTGTGTTGTCGGGGCTCTCAAGGGGAGCAAAGAATAGTAACACTGCAACCTACAAGGCATGTTGTAAGAGGCAACTGAGGTAGGGGTCTAGGGAAGCTACCCTAGTAAATAAAAACGTTGTAGAAATCAGAATTGGTGACCTACTTGTCGGCCCATAACTGGCACAATGTACAATTACTCTTAGGCTCGGATCACATACAAATCACAAAGATCAGTTAACAAGTGGCCGATATGGAGCGTTCGAAGAAGAAGATTTAGATAGACATATAAATTAATGTGTAATAAAGCAAATTTTAAAACTAACTATTTAATGTCATTTTGTGATGCAGGGCTCACCCTCGCTACATTTTAAAAAGTACTGGCGCTGCGTCCTGGAATGACTACACCACAGGTGGAAATGTGACAGAACAATTGTACAAGTAGAACTACCTCAATATGACTTTGTATCACTGTGATGGCTGACTCAACTCCATTTTCTTTGGCAACTCTGTCGGCAAATGCTGCAAGACCAGTAGGCTCAACTGCATAGACTGAAATATTAAATATCTTATATTGTTTTCTGTTTATTCTTAATAATTTCTACAGTAAAAATATTTGATCTGTCCCTTCTCTCTAACTTTTAACAGTTGAAATATTTGATATCACCCACTATCCCTTTAGTTTAACTTCCTCAAGTTAAAATATATTTTAGCAGTGTCGGTTATCTTTCTCAAGTGAGTACCTACCTCTTAAAGCTCCAGCTTGAATAGCAAAGTGACTGAAAATCGCAGCTCCAGCGCCTAGTTCCAACACTGTTGCCCCTTTCAGTCGAGCTCTGTTCTCTTGTAAGGCACGTCTACAAGTGACAAAAGTAGGATAAATACACTTGGCTAGACCATCTCTATTATAAAATAAGCACAAGACACTGTTTGTCTGTTGGTTCAGCAGTTATCAGTTATTATTACAGAAATTCAGAGAAATCAGAGAAATATCTGGTCAACCACTAGTAACAACTGTTATAAGAAGGAGAAGATGGAGATATGTTGGACACACCTTGAGAAGAAATGATCAATGAATATCAATGCAGGCATTGAAGTGGGATGCAAAGGGTTCAAGAAAGAGAGGACAACCTAAGGAGACCCTGAAACAAACTTTGTGCTGAGAGAGGCAAGAAATATCGGGCTCAGTTCCATGGAGGAGATTTAGCGAGTTGCCCAGAATAGAGCGATATGGAGAAATTGCTTGCAGGCCCTATGTAACATATAGCGGTATGAGAGGAATTATTATTATCACAGAAAATTGTGCACAATAAATATGATGTCATTGTTGTAACACATATCGGACTGATACCAGATGTCGTGCTTGCACTCCTCTGGATTCTATCAGCGAGGTCGAGAGGGGTAGTTGCAGGTTGGGCAACTCAGCTACTCCATAAAAATCGCCCAGGCATGCAGCATGCATTGCAACACATAATTTATGTTGTGTCCAACCATTATGAATTCAGAAGTAGTCATGTTACCTGTCTCTCTCTCTCTCAAACTCCGCCTAGACTGATGAACCAAATTTTTTCATGAATTGTACTGTTGTTTTTAGGGACTCCGCATCTCCGTACAGCTGTCATGGTACCTAATATGGTATTTCTGACTTATATTTGCATGAAGACTTGCTTTCCTTATTACCAGTGTCCCTTGTCTCTCAAACAAGTCTTATTCCAACTTCAGATGTAAAGTTGATAGACATAAACAGAAGGAGAGCTGGGCACTTATAGCCATGTATGTGCAATGAAGATGATCCTCAAATGAACACAGTTACGCTACATAAATTCAGTTATATCTATATCCTCTTCGTGTCCCGATTGACACATGACTTCCATAAGAGACCTCCACTGTTGACGTTCTGCTGCCTTTCTACCAACCGTCTCCCACGTCAGGCCACACTCCTTCAACTCTCTCTCCACAGTTCTTCTCCATGTTTCCTTTGGACATCCAGACCTTCTCTTCCCATCTGCTGTCCATCTGAGATCTGTCCTAGCCAATGCCCCCACTGGCAAATGACATACATATCCAAACAACTTCGATCTTCGTCTCTTAATGATAGTCTCCAAGGATTCACAGTCTGTACGTTTCAAAAACATAAATGCAGTAACATATGACTGAATTGTACACAACATACTTTTTTTCGTTCATTCGCTATGAATTCAGGCACAGTCATGGCACCTAATAGAGCACCTCTGACTGATTTTAGCATCAAGGCATGCTTTTCTTATCACCAGTGCCCCTCGTCATTCAGGCAAAACTTACTCCAACTTCACTTGTAATTTAGATCCCCAAGTAAAGGATCAGGGAACCTGTACTCGAACGCACATGTGCACACCAAGAATTTTTTTTTAAATTTGCCCCAAGCTGGCCTTGAACCTAGGAATGTCCATGTCACATGTCTATAGGTATCATTTTTGTTTAACTACTGATCTATTCCCAGTATTATGACATCATTTGTGTTAACTACTGATCTATTCCCAGTGTTATGACATCATTTGTGTTAACTACTGATCTATTCCCAGTATTATGACATCATTTGTGTTAACTACTTATCTATTCCCAGTGTTATGACATCATTTGTGATATCTATTCCCAGTGTTATGACATCATTTGTGATATCTATTCCCAGTGTTATGACATCATTTGTGATATCTATTCCCAGTGTTATGACATCATTTGTGATATCTATTCCCAGTGTTATGACATCATTTGTGTTATCTACTGATCTATTCCCAGTGTTATGACATCATTTGTGTTATCTACTGATCTATTCCCAGTGTTATGACATCATTTGTGTTATCTACTGATCTATTCCCAGTGTTATGACATCATTTGTGTTAACTACTGATCTATTCCCAGTGTTATGACATCATTTGTGTTAACTACTGATCTATTCCCAGTGTTATGACATCATTTGTGTTAACTACTTATCTATTCCCAGTGTTATGACATCATTTGTGTTAACTACTTATCTATTCCCAGTGTTATGACATCATTTGTGTTAACTACTGATCTATTCCCAGTGTTATGACATCATTTGTGTTAACTACTGATCTATTCCCAGTGTTATGACATCATTTGTGTTAACTACTTATCTATTCCCAGTGTTATGACATCATTTGTGTTAACTACTTATCTATTCCCAGTGTTATGACATCATTTGTGTTAACTACTTATCTATTCGCAGTGTTATGACATCATTTGTGTTTAACTACTTATCTATTCCCAGTGTTATGACATCATTTGTATTAACTAATAAATAATAAAAACCACAAGTGCTGACCTGTATGTTAAAGTGCGTACTTTATCATTAAGCAAGTCCTCATGGGCCTGAACCTCTGCATAACATCTGAAAAAGAACAAATGAAAGAAACGAATGACATGTGAACAGCCATCAGATTATTATGTCAACACATATATTCTTTTCCTTCTAGTTCTTTATGTTCATTCTTTATGACCAATTTTAATCACTCTTTGTGATATGTTTGATCTTTGCCAAGAACATGTATACGTTGCACATTGGTTTGGTAGGCCCGTAAACGCATAGACTTCTACATGTGTTTATGACACATGCATCCGATTTCAGTTAAACCTCCTTAGTCACCTCTTACGACAAGCATGGCAGGTAACAGTGGTTCTATTATTTACACCCCAAATTCGGGCCCCGGTAACCACTCGGGCGGACACATATATTAATAGTATTTAAGTTTATCTTAGGATGGGCATTTACACTACATCTGATCCTAATCTTTTTCTTTTTCTTATTGGAATGCTCTATATCGACCACTTGTTAAACCACTCGAATGTGTGATTTGTATATGATCCGAGCCTACGCTGTGCCAGTTATACGCCGACAAGTAGACCATCCCATCCGATTTCTGCGACGCTTTTATTTACTAGGGTAGCTTCCCTAGGCCCATATCTCAGTCACCTCTTACGACATGGCTTGTAGGTCACAGTGTTACTTTCCTTTGCTCCCGTATGAGAACCCCGGCAACATACGGGTGCCCATGTACACTAACACTACATCTTATCCTAATCTCTTTCAAGACATAATATATAATTAATGTCAACTTGTGACAGGGCATTCTGGAATATTCTTTGTACAATATTGCAAATTTTTTTTCACGGATAAGGTCTCTAGAATGTGAAGAAGAATTAAGTTAGTTGTTAAGCAGTATTATGACAAGTTTACATGAGAATATAATTATGGTGAGAGCTGCGGTAGCATGGTTGTTAGTGAACTAACTTCTCAAGGCTGGTGGTTCGGGTTCAACTCCCCCAGTGGGTATGGAATTTTTCCCGACCACGACGGCTCTCAGGTCAACCCAGCCTCAACTGGGTACCAGACATGTTCTGGGAAAGTAAAGGCGGCTGGCATGATGCTGACTACATCACACATCGTGTGCCGACGGTCAATGAATGATACAGGCCTAACACTGTATTGCCCTATATACCCAAGAGATATGAAAGGGCTCCCTTACTTTTTACTTTGATAAATATGGTGCGCTGGCAGCAATGTCCTACTTCAACTTCACGTCTTATTTCTTCTTTGCATTCACTATACAACAATCAATTGTTAACATTAAAGTTGTTGATAGCAAAGTTGATAAGTCTTTGCTTGTTGCTACATGCTGTAGAAATTCCATTGTTCGAGATCAGTGTGGCCAAAAATTCTCAGTGAACACACAGTATGCGGTTGGACTACAGGAGACTGATCTTTGACTTGGGGATCTAAATTACAAATACCTCTGAAGTTGGAGTAAGATTTGCCTGAATAGCAAGGGATACTTATAAGGAAAGGAAACCTTCATGTAAAAATCAGTTAGAGGTGCCCTATTAGGTGTTATTACAAGAGAGAAAAGCGCACAGAAGTGCAATACTACACAAGAAAGAAAAGTGTACAGAGGTGCAAGACAATATACAAAAGAGAAAAGTGTACAAAGATGCAAGACGCCAAGAGAGTAAAGTGCACAGAGATGTTAGCGACTAAAACAACAAAAGAGAAAAGTGTACAGAGGTGCAAAAGACTATTTAACAAGAGAGAAAAGTGTACAGAGATGCGAGACACTACGACAACAAGAGAGAAAAATGTACAGAGATGCGAGACACTATGACAACAAGAGAGAAAAGTGTACAGAGATGCGAGACACTACGACAACAAGAGAGAAAAGTGTACAGAGATGCGAGACACTACGACAACAAGAGAGAAATGTGTGCAAAGATGCGAGACACCTAGAGAGAAAAGGGTACAGAGATGCAAGGTACTCTACGATGACAAGACAGTAAAGTATGCATAAATGTTAGAGACTATCAGACAACAAGAGAGAAAAGTGTACAGAGATGCAAGAGACACTAAGACAAGAGAGTAAAGTGTACATAAATGTTAGAGACTATCAGACAACAAGAGAGAAAAGTGTACAGAGATGCAAGAGACACAAAGACAAGAGAGTAAAGTGTACATAAATGTTAGAGACTATCAGACAACAAGAGAGAAAAGTGTACAGAGATGCAAGAGACACTAAGACAAGAGAGTAAAGTGTACATAAATGTTAGAGACTATCAGACAACAAGAGAGAAAAGTGTACAGAGATGCAAGAGACACTAAGACAAGAGAGTAAAGTGTACATAAATGTTAGAGACTATCAGACAACAAGAGAGAAAAGTGTACAGAGATGCAAGGCCCGATGAAATGAAATAGAAAGTAGTATGGAGATGTTCAAGACTTAAGACAACAAAAGAAAAATTTACACATATGCAAGACACCAAGAGAGAAAAACTGACAGAGATACACAGCACTCTAATACAACAGGAGAGTAAAGTATACATAAATGTTAGAGACTATAAGACAACAAGGGAGAAAAGTGTACAGTTATACAAGGCACTATAAGACAAGATAGAAAAGTGTACAGAGAAGCAAGAGACTATAAGACAAGATAAAAAGTGTACAGAGAAGCAAGAGAATACAACAATACTCTGTTGAAGATATATGTGCACATGTTGACGTGAATGACTCACATTTTGGTGTGCATCTCACAGTTATTAAACTGAAGAATACTAGTCCTCTGTCTGTCAGATATGGATTCTGCAATCCCTGGTCCAGGCAACAAGTGGTTGCTGGGGAATACTGTGTGTGGTAAAGTATTCTCAGGTGGTTGCAACTGATGATGCATAAGTTGATGTTGATGTATTTGAAGTGGTTCAGACTGCTGCTGTTGATGCAGAGGCTCAGGAATGGGCTGTAGTGAGTTGTCATCATGATGTTGGTGGGGATGATGATGGTGATGATGATGAAGTTCCTGTTGATAATCTGAACCAGGATCATCTGTTAACATGTCAAAGTGAGGTTCAAATGCTGCGGAAGATGTCTGTGCAAAGAAAGTTGTTGGTAACGTCGGAATGTGAGACTGTGGAATGGTTGAAACATTATCAGAGTGGATGCTCATTTTTGTACATTGTTTAGAAGTTTTTTTTCCAATTCTGGCAATCCTAGGCATTTTAGGGAAGATTTTCTTTCGCTCCCGGTACATGGCAAGTTGTAAAAACTTTGTATTCTTGTGGTCCAGACTGATGCCACTGAGGCGTGTCATCTCATTGGAAATGATGTCTTGAGTTCGAGTACAGCAATCCTCAACTGCCTTACGTTTGCAAGCAATACGCAGAAGCTGTTTCTCAAACTTGTTTGCATCCACATCGTGAGTGTGGACTTTATCATTATCTTGAACAATAATCTCTGCTGAGGTATTGGTTTTCAAGTGTGCAGGACACCCTCTTGTGCTACATCTCCATGACAACTTGTCTTTACCTGAGTGATCCAGTCGATACATGTAGTTGTCTCTCACAAGACTTTGTTTACCTTTGTTTGATATGGTCATTCTAAACTCTTTGCCATTGCTCTGTCCTCTCAATGACCATACTTCTGAAAGTCAACAAGTATAGAATAATTACTTGTGGTCATCTACAATTTCAATAAGAAAACTCAATATATACATTTCTTCTTCTGCGTTATCACTAGATTGGGATTACGGATTCTCTAATAAAGGCAGCTGTCTGCCTCAGATTATCAGCCACGCCTTACGGTTTGTCTTGGACGCTAGTGTAAGTGGGCCATCTCTTACTTCTCAAGTCTACATACTAGGGGCAGTTCTGTAGGATATAATTCCTGATTTCTGCTTCCCAGTTTGTGCCGACCTCTTCCCGCAGTAAATTTTGGCCACCCTAATGATTTTAGGTCTGATATTCTTACTGCGCTGCTAAATCTCCAAGGCAGATTGGCGACCATAGAATCTGTTATCCCATACCTCATTGTGAGGGGTCGTTGCACCATGTTATGCGCCTTACGGCCTGGTGCATCCATTTTCTGCAAGCATTTGTTTTGGGTTAGCATTCCCTAGCGGACATGTGCATCTGATTTCAGCCAAATCTCCTTAGTCGCCCCTTACGACATGCATGGCAGATAACAGAGGTTCTATTCTTTACACACCAAATTTGGGCCCCGGTAACCACTCTGGCGATTTATACATTTCAACTTCATACTTAGAGCGATTGATTGATTGATAGAACAATCATCATTGCACTTCGGTGAATAACCATGTGTGCTCCGATCTCTTTCTTATACGGGAAGATCTCAGATGAAATGCATGAACTCTGTAGCACCGCGAGGGTCCCGATGTATTTTGAAGATGTTTTTGTAGGAATTAAGTTTGTAATCATTTCTAATGAATTTTGCCAGGCAGCTGCTTTCCAGCCTGCTCTTCTCGATTTTGAACTGCAAAGGGTTCTTCTACATACTCAAATTGAACACAGCACCTACATTTTATCGTACTTCTCTGATATGACTAGGAACTCGATTTCACCTACAATGAGATTTCATCTCTAGAGAAATATCCAGATGTCTCCACGAGGGAGCGAATCTGGTACCTTTGGTATGAGAGGTGAGCATCTAATCCCTATGTCACAGAGACCCCCCAAGTGACTAGATTTATTTCTCTCCGCTCCTTGTGGAGCATGGGGCCTCAACAGTTGTTCATCACTCCTCTCAGTCTCTCGTTGTTTTCTTTATGGTCTCCCAGGACAGTTGAGCACTCTTCAATTCTTCAAGAAGACTTCATCTCCAGGTCTGTTTAGGGCATCCTCTTTTTCATTTCCCTTGCGGGTTCCACTCAAGTGTTTGTCTAGTGAAACTCGACTGTTTCTTCCATAAGGTATGACCAACTCATCACCATTTTCTCCTCTTGACCTGGGTCATCATGGGTTCCTGTCCGGTTCTTATGCACAGGTCTGTGTTTGTAACTGTATCATACCATCTCAGTTTGAGAATGCGCCAAAGACATCCGTTGACAAAGGTGTGAATCTTATTTGTATTTAACTTTGTGACTTGCCACGTACCCCCATGTAATCGAAGACAGCACGCTTCCACACATGTAAACAATACAAAAATGCCATCACACAAACAAACATGTTCCCACACAGAAAACATTAATTAGCTTCCAGCTTAATGTATGACCATAATTTACCATCAAGGAAGCCAGCACCAGAGGTCTGTGCCATCTGAAGATCATTTCTAGCATGACTATTCCCACATTCCTCTTTCATGTCTCCAGCAAACTACTACTACTACCTGTAACAATAAAAAAATCATCACATGACACTGGTTACTAAGCAACGCCTCAACAAAACACACCCACAACACTTTGCAATGATAATAGCATTTGAAATAGCAATCGGAGCAACCCATTGACTGTCTGCTTGGAACTATGCTCTAGTGATAGTGTTCACTTCGCAATTAATTCATTAGCTGCAAAATTGTCAGTAATGGTGTTCACTTCACAATCAATTATTTTGCAGAAATCCAAATGTGACTGTCCTACTTTTTGACGGGGCGTTACCCGTCTGTTGCCAGGACCCACTAGGGGAGACAGAATCACTGCGACCTACAAGGCATGTCGTAAGAGGTGTCTTCTTCGAACTCTCCATATCGACCACTTGTTAACCACTCTGTGTGATTTGTATGTGATCTGAGCCTAAGAATGATTGTACGTTGTGCCAGTTATGTGCCTAAAAGTAAGCCAGCACATCCGATTTCTGCTCTGCTTTTTATTTACTACGGTAGCATCCCTAGGGCCTACATCAGTCGCCTCTTAAGACATGCATTGTAGGTCGCAGTAGTACTATTCTTTGCTTCCCTTGCGGTCCCCTGGTACCACACAGGCATAAGAGGTGACAAGTAGGGGACTAGGAAGCTACCTAGTAAATAAAAAGCATATCAGAAATTGGATGTGCTGGCCTACTTGTAGGCGCATAACTGCACAATGTACAATCGCACTTAGGCTTGGATCACATACAAATCATAAAGAGTGGTTAACAAGTGGTTGATATGGAGCGTTCAAGAAGAATAAATAACACTACCAGTGATTATGAATTACCTCCCATCAAAGAGAAAGAGCAGGTACTCATTTACAGCTGAATAACTACAGAATAAAGTGTACTGAGGAAAGAACACCACCCACTAAAATATAAACCATACCAATACAAATGAGCAACACAGACTCTTTAATAAATGAGATGAAATTAAAATAGAGTCACAGCTCTATCTCTCTCTCTCTCGCGATCATTCTTTTTGGCCATTTTTATCATTCTTATTGTGATATATAAACAGCCTTTGCTAAGAACGCAATTTTACGTCACAAACTTCAGTACCATTTGGAGCTCTGGTGCTTGTTCTTCGGCGATGTGTCCGATTTCAACCAGCGTTTACTGGGTTCGCTCTCCGTCAGCCTTTGACTGTCCCCAGCCGACCTGCAAGGCAGCAGATGACTATTTTCTTTTAGGGTAGCGACCCTTAGACGACCTGCCCTCTTGAGTTATTGAGCGTCATCTGCCTGGGTTACCGGTCTATTTTTGGACTACTTGGTTTACCTACCATCCAGTTGTGTGTACGGTTTGCTCCGCTAGCCTTTGATTGTCCCCAATCTAACTACAAGGCAGTAGTAGAGTCACAGCTGAGTTTCTTTGGCCTCTGGACAGAATTATTTATTTAGTTCAAAATTCAATTAACACACACATAATTTAGCTGAACTAAAATATTATTTCTAAATATCATTTAAAGTATGATTTTTTAAATGTAAAAATAAAGACAATTGAATATATTTTAACCAAATATTTACTGAATTCACAAATATAATATAGTGTTAACTCTTTCCATACCCAGTTATTTCCTGAGTTTTGCACAGTTAATTCAAGGGAAGCAAAAAAAGCAATTTTTAAAAACAAATTGTAACTACCTGTCATTAGATAAACAGATATATATATTTCTTATTATGTATTAATTTGAAGAAAAGTGGAGAACATATTAGAACAAAAAAGGTTAAAAAATAGTGGAAGTAAAAATAGTAGAAGTAAAACTAGAAAAACTTGCATACGGGGAAACAACTCATATGGAGCAGTGTACTGCGAATGGTGTTCAACAGGAATACGCTGTTGTGCAGTGTGCGGCGATTGGTGTCAAAAGAGTTAATTATGCAGAAAAAATATTAGCATGCATAAAAGCAAAAGTTGAAATTGGGGAACAAAATCAATTTTCCAGGGACCTTGATGATAAGCTGAAAATAACCAGCCCAACTGCTCTCTTTATATAGGTAATAATAAAAGCTGCCCATCGCAAGCAACTGCAATTCTCTGGTGTATGCGGAGGTGACTGTAGAGTCCAATCCTAGAACACAATCCCCTACCTATATATAGGTAATTCATTTAGGACTACATAACCATGATATGCATACATTATCCTATACACTTGGCTTCAGGTAGTTTTCACTTAAATTATTTTTTATTCCGATCCAGAAGCACATGAGCTTTCAGCTCGGTGCTAAGGACATCATAACCCTTCAGTTCAGTGCCACGAACACCGTAAATCTGGAGAACCTGTGGTTTTCTGCCAGCCCGCGGAATTGAACCCGCACTCACAGGGAGTTTGTCACACGTCGTATAACGCGTACTAACACGTTGGGCAGGCGGGCTTTCACTTAAATAAGGATCTAAAGGCGAAGGATTGACTTTATTGCACCGTGTTTCCCAATATGGCTTCATCTCTCTCTCTGCAGAAATAGCAAGCCACCTGCTGAGAGTGTTGCACAAAGCCCAAACTCCATAGCTCCCGCAACAATCCTAGGGATCTCTGGAAAAAATGCATATGTAACCATACGATGCAATCTGGATTCATACATAAAACCTTTCGAACGCAAAGTAAATGTCTTAACCACGGAGATCACAAACTTACCAGTTAATATAGAAGTTGAATTGGCATGTCAGCTTTCAGAAAAGATAGAAATTCACTTGCAGTGGATTCCATCTCACTGTGGTATTGCAGGCAAGGAGAGTGCCGATGTCTTAGCTAAGAAAGGCAGTGCCAAAGAGAAAATTTACCAACCCCTGTCTTTTCAAGAGGTCAAAACCCTCATACAGAGAACATCTGCAGTAGACTGGAAGACAAACACTGGATATGATTATGGAAAAGACTCCCTCAAAGACCTAATCAAAACAGACCAGGTCATTATATTATGACTACGCACCGGACACTGCAGACTCAACAATCATTTATTTAGACTATGAATAAGTCAAACAGCTCTCTGCCAGTGTCAGCGGGCGGAACAGACACTGGAGCATATCCTGCAAGACTGTCCTCTCCTGGGTGAGCTGAGAAGTAACATGTGGCCACACCCAGACAACCTGAAAACTAAGCTTTGGGGAAACCTGACAAACCTGAAGCTGACCGCCCAGTTTGTGGTCCACAGTAAATTAAGCGCATGACTAGAGATCGCTGAAAAAGAAGAACTGGCATGGAAAGTAACTGAAAAGCAGCAAAATATAAAACATCTTTTAAAAGACATTTGCGAGATTTGCTTATTTCACCACAACATATCAAACGACCGAGAGTGCACTATCTTGGAAACTGATCATCAGTTAAACCTGCTATGCCATAATGGCAAAATAGCAAAGAACAAAAGAAAAAAGAGGTGTATTTTTAAAAAAGTGAGGTCTTAATGACAGCAAATGGACTGCAGAATGAAAGTGACTAAAGCGAGCATCAACTATTTTTTCACTTAGAAGTATTTCCATATGAAACTAACAGATAACACTTACAGGGATATCACAAAGGTATGTGTTTGGCTATACACATACCTGGTGCCAATTGCCAGGCGGACCTCATCACTATTACGACATCAGTGATATATATACTACAACTGGCAAAAAAGTTCTAGAATTCTGGTAAAATTGAGTAACCATATTATTTTGAACAGGACAGAAAATAAATTGTTGGACATGGAATAGGGACACATGAATAACAACATACTATAGTTAATTTAATAGAATGTGTTCTTGTACAAAAAAACTGCATAAAATATTTCAAAGTTCATCACAATATATTTTAATACATAATATTGAAATGGAGAAATGACTACCTAGGTGAAACAAGGGCTTGTGATCAATAAGTGAGAACAGATGTGTGAAATGATGCAGGCAAGGGAAATAATCAACAGCAGCATCTGAGCGTACTGTTCTCCCTTGTTTAACTAGCTCTCCCTGTGTTTGTGCTGTGTTATCAGGTAGACTATATTTAGTACAGATCTTTCACTAGAAATGTTGGTGAGAAGTTTACTTCTCTCTCTTTCTCTCATAAATCTACATAAACTTGAGGTCTCACAGTATTGTTTACATAGTGACATACTGGCAGGAATCTGACACGTAAGCAGACCAGGACTTTATAAAATATTGAAACATATTGGCCATTCCCCAAAGTTACTCCTATTGATCATCTCCTTACATGAGGGCATGAAAGCCAGCATATAGTTCGATGGCTGCACATCTGATACTTCGAGGTTAAGAGTGGAGTCAAGCAGGGTTGTGTCCTTGCGCCCACTCTCCTTAGCATCGTCTTCGCAGTATTTTTATACCATGCCTTCGGGAACGCTGATGGTGATGTTTTCATCCACACTAGATCTGATGGTTCACTCTTTAACTTGGCTCGCTTAAGAGCTAAGACAAAAACAGCGGAAATTCTTCTCATGAAACTCCTTTTCACTGACAATGCTACCTTAGTCGCCCACAGTGAGGCTAAACTGCAATGTCTAATCAATAATTTGGCCAAGGCATTCCATCTATTTTCTCTGACTATAAGTGTCACCAGAACAGTAGCTTTATGTCAGGGAGGTAACACAACAATTTCATTTTAAATGGGAACCATCTAACACCAGTTCCAAAATGTTGCTATCTTGTGTCCATATTCACTATCAGCTTCTCTAGTGATGAAGAAATCAACTCACATAGGTAGTGCGGCTACTATATTCGGCAAGCTATCAAAGACAGCATGGGACAACACAAAATTAACAATGCAGATGAAGATTCAAATATATCAAGCCTGTGTAATTAGCTCTTTACTATATGGCTCAGAAACATGGACAGCCTACTCAAGGCATGAGAGAAGACTTAACATCTTTCACCTTCGATGTCTTCGCAAGATGGTATGCCAAGATAACCAACTCTAAAGTACAGCATTGTGCAAACCTGCCTTCCATCATGGGGATGCTCAGTGGTAGAAGACTAAGATAGCTAGGGCATGTGAGAAGAATGGACAATTGTCGCAGATAAAAACAAATGTTGTTCTATGAACTTTCAGAGGGGAGGAGGCACCAGGGCAGACAACTGCTCAGATAAAAAGATGTCTGTAAGGCCTCAATGAAGAACTATTCTATCGGTTCCAGCACATGGGAAAAACTAGCTGATGACAAGAGTTATGTGGAAAGAAATATTGCACAAGTGCGCAGAGTCTTTTGAGAAGAGACATAGGCATGAGCTGAAAGACAAGAGAGAAAAGCAAAAACTCAAGAGGTTGCCACAGTAAAAGACTTGCCAATTGACCGCCTGTGATGATGAAACAGGCCACACATACATATATATACTGTCAGAAAATACAAGAATGGAATTATTGGTGAACACAGTGTTGGCTGTAACGTGTTGGGTAAAGTGAGTTTATGGTAGAAGTTAAATGGTTTATGTGGTGCTTAATTGCAGTACTTGTCCATTATGTTTAGTAGATTGGTATCCGCTAATCCCTAAATACTTAGTAGTACCAATTTGAGATAAACGAATAGTAAAAAAACCATTTTATCTAATACTATTTGAGAATTGATAACCTTTCAAATGTATCTGACAGTTTGTTGGTACCAGAAAGCAGTATATATATTCTGTGACGTCATAGACTAATTAGATATATATTCTGAGTCGCATACCTTCAATGGCCAAAAAATACTTTTCAATTCTCTTAATAAATAAAATAAAAATCTACTGTGAATCTTTTTCTTCTTTGCGTTCGTTCTTACGACCAATTTTAATCACTCTTTGTGATATGTTTGATCTTTGCCAAGAACGTGTATACGCTGCACATTGGTTTGGTAGGCCCCTAAACGCATAGACTTCTACACGGTTAGGACAAATGCATCTGATTTCAGCCAAAACTCCATAGTTGCCTCTTACGACATGTGTGGCAGGTAACAGTGGTTCTATTCTTTACACCCCAATGTGGGCCCCGGTAACCACTTGGATGAGAGTGATTTGTATGTGACCTGAGCCTAAGAATGATTGTATGTTGTGCTAGTTATGTGCCTACAAGTAGGTCAGCACATCTGATTTCTGCAATGCTTTTTATTTACTAGGTAGCTTCCCTAGGCCCCTACCTCAATCGCCTCTTACAACATGCCTTGTAGGTCGCAGTGTTACTATTATCTGCTCCCCTTGTGAGCCCCCAGCAAAACATGGGTGTAGACACAGTCTGCGACACGTAGTTGTAGTTTGACAGTGCTTTCTGAACGGTCAGGTCTATAGTCTACAGCAAGATAAATAATAATCATGATAATAGATCATCGTATGTTTTGAAAACTGTTGACAAGTCAAATAACATTTATGTAGCAGAGAACAGTGCAGGCCACAAGAGACATGATGCAGTAATGTATCAAAAAACTGTTAGTGAAAGCCACAACTGGTATGAACATGTTCAGGGTTGCCAATTTCGGATTTTTGATGCTAGATTTAGCATTATTTTCACGATTTAGCATTAAAGATTTGGATCTAGCATTTAGCAGAAAAATCAGCATTAAAACAAAATTAGTTTGCATATTTATATATTTATTTTAGTTTGGTTCCTGAATCAGAAAATCGACAAAAACAAGACGGACAAACATAGAAATGTTACTACAGCGAGATCCAAGTAATGAATTTCTCCTTCTAAGTGTGGGACATTATAGTTTATAGATTTCAGAAACAGCTTGGGGAACTGATGATTAGCAAAAACATTCAAGCTTCTCAAGAAACTCACATCCGAAAAAGGGCTTAAAACTTTTTGATTTGCCCGTACAAAGTGCTGTATAATCGTCTGCCAGAAAACATTGATATTTTGAAGAATATAAGCTTGTTCTCAGTACAAAATACATTGACACATATTATTCATATTTTTTTTTTTTTATTCAGAGGCATTTGAGCTTTCAGCTCTTCGACTCGGTGCCATGGACATCATAACAAAATCGGTTCGGTGCCACGAACACCGTAAATCTGGAGAACCTGTAGATTTTCTGCCAGCACATGAAATTGAACTGCACTTACAGGGGGAATGTCATCCTTCGTCCAACGCGCTACGAACATGCTGGGTAGGCGGGTTGACACACATTAAGAAACCTATTATTCCCTGCTAGAATTATTTCATTTAGATGAAGAAATTAAGTCATCCTTTGAGATTCAATACAACAGCATACATTTAATTAAATAGACTGATATTACAACTACTGAGAGATTTTGGTCTGAAGTATTTAATTATAGAGATTCTTCGGAGGTAACCCTTCAAAGAATTGCAACTTTCACCCAAAGTTTATTAATTTTGTCAAATTCAAATGCTGAAGTGGAACGGTTATTCAGCAGTATGAATATCATGAACAAAAATGAGAAACAAAATGTCATATGCTGCAAAAACTTTGAATTACCAAAAGATGTCACCGACAATATTGTAACAATGGACTCACATGACTAAAAAAAAAAACTTCAGAAGATGTGCAGTATGACTTCTCAAATTATGATGAAATAATACTATTCTAGCTGTAATTAATAAGCATGCCCGCCTGCCCAGCGTGTTCGTAGTGCGTTGGACTGCGGGTGACAAACCCACTGTGAGTGCTCATTCAATTCCGCGGGCTGGCAGAAAAGCCACAGGTTCCCCAGATTCACGGTGTTCATGGCACCAAACCGAAGGGTTACGATGTCCATGGCACCGAGCAGAAGAGCTGGAAGCTCAAGAGCTTCTGGATCGAAAAAAAAAAGGCACAATTGGTAAGTAAAATACTTTTTAGCCATTTGTTATCATTTACAAAATATTTTCTACCATTTTTTCTTCTAAAATCTAGCATCTAAACCAGATTTCATTTGGCAACCCTCGTGTTAGTAGGCCTACTAAGTAACTATCACTGATCAGTAACTAACTTACACTTACAGTAGTAGAGTGTAGTCTCGTGAGTCAGTCTGACTGATGTACAATATTCAATATAGTTTCTTAAATTCATCTCATAATTAACATTAGTAATAACAATACAATATACTAATATATTGAATATACTAATAATCCTAGTAATCATAAAACTATTTCCCTTATTCCCTCGATAAGAGCACACTTACCAACAAAGGAAAAAACTGATAAACTGTGTATTAGGTACTGTTTTAGTGTTGAAGGAGATGCTAACACATTGTTTCAATGTTTGTGTAAATTAGTTGTTCAATTTCAGTTACTTACTAGTTATACTGACTAATATTACTAATAGTAATAATAGTACTTTAGTTAGTCGTCTTTCGCTTTGTAATAAATAATAAATTAATAATGCTGCCACTGAAAAGCTGTGAAAAACAGAACCACACTGCACGACGGTCACATTGGGTTGGCTAATTTTGTACCGTTATATATTTCTTAACCATCACACGTTTCCTAGTTTCCTTGTCAGTAATGTACTCAATGTTTGAATTTACTACATCAGTAACGGTAAATGTTGTCCCCGCTTTGTTTGTTGTCTTTCACTCAAGTCTGCCACTGTTACAATTCTCTAACTCTGAAAACAAGAGAGCTCGTTTCTAAACATGCGTGTTCTGTCAGTTATGAGAGGATTAGCATCATAGCACTCCGGACATGTCCATGTGTGCTCCGGATCTCCGCCTCAACAAATCAAGCAGCCCAACACGCCAGTTCGATGCTGTTCACTCTTTTTTGCATATTTGGAATGTCTTTACTTTCGGGCTGTACCAATATCGACACGTATCTCTCTCAATCTGATCAGCGACTGGAATTCAGAATACCGAAACTACTCCATTTGGAAAGACTCTCAAAGCGATAAGAATGTCATTTCTGTCCATTGCAGTTCCCTCTGATATCTTCTTCTTCTTTGCGTTCGTTCTTTACACCAATTTTAATCACTCTTTGTGATATGTTTGATCTTTGCCAAGTACGCTGCACATTGGTTTGGTAGGCCCCTAAACGCATAGACTTCTACACGTTAAGGACATGTGCATCCGTTTTCAGCCGAACCTCCTTAGTCGCCTCTCACGACATGCGTGGCAGGTAACAGGGGTTCTATTCTTTACACCCCAAATTTGGATCCCGGTAACCACTCGGCGCCTCTGATATCGTATCCATGCCAGCCAATCTATCAGCTTTGATTACTACTGACTTCTGCGTGGCCAGGGACGAAAATGAAAGTGATTTATCTGATCCATGTCGGTACCAGTACCACCATCCAGTTTCGACTCATGATTCCTATTTCGACTTTACGAGTTATACGCAACGAATCATCAAGTATGAAGAAAAGGAAAGTAGTTATGAGATGCCAAACACGTCACCGCCTCTGTAACCGCCCGTAACTCCATGGTCAAACTACTTGTAGTTGTCACTTAGGCCACTCTGATTATTTTTCCTCATGCGCGTGCTGAATAAGTTCACACACGTCGTTGTTGGCAAACGACTGACTATCGGTGTAAATAACTACATATGTTTCATTGGATTCAAGAAAGCCTCAACCTCCGCGTTAATTAATAATGGAATATTGTGCTTCTTATATAATTATCACAAAGTTGGATGTCAAATAGAATAGATGTTTGATAGGCCCGTGGCCCCCGATAACATGAGGTCAGCGATCTCAGGTACAAATTCTAGAAAATTTGACCACAGCTGTCGCGTGACATTGCATTGCAGTATTGTTAGATAAGACAATTTCGTTTTAAAACAACACAACATGCTAAATCAAGTTCATAGTTCATAAGTACGGTTCCAACTTCACTGCAACGGGTCACCCCATAATTGCTCCGTTCCTGTGCCAATGAAAATCACACGAAATGCTAACACCTGTGAACAGTTTCTTGTGTGAACTAATTCCAGAATGAAACAGCCGCGTACCGCCACAAAAGAGCAACCTGCACCGCATAAAATGCATATGGCCGTCGCGAATGTAGCAACACAAAACTGTTCATCACTTGAATTGCAATTCTTGTCGAAAGGGACATCAATCACGGCAAAATCCAGCTTTCTGCACTCGCAATATAACTGCATACGGCAGATTGAGCTTGTTCGTCATAACCGCTGTCCGCCATTTTCTGAATACACACAACAAACGCACGGTTGACACAGCAAAAGCATTCCATGTAACAGTCACAGCTCACAGCGTTGCTCAAGCACTAACTCAGTAGCTCGGCAAACGAAACCGGAAAAATGAACGCTGAGAAATATCATTATTGTTAATATTTTTCATCAATAAAATGAGATGGTAGCAGATCCCATTGACAGAGATTTGAAGAGAGCCAGGACCACCTATGCCATCAGGCACATGCTGATGACCCATTCAAAGAAATCTCATTATTCATGACAAACATGAATAGGAAAATACATTTTTTTGTCTTCTTCTTTTTCGTAACTCCCTTGAAGCATTTGACATTAAGAAATTTCCTCCAACCAGATATGTCTTGAGCACAACAGTTTAGTTTATTCCAAGTCCTTCTTGCCTCTTCTTTTTCTCTGTCTTCAATTCGTCTCCATATCTCTCTAGGTCGCACCTACTTCTCTTGCCTTCCGGATAACAGACCATTGGAATGAATTGATTGTTAACCACATTATATGTGTCACATGTAAAGCTAACTATCTCTTTACAAGTCATTGGCAAGTTCTCGACCAATTTCAGAGCCGAGGTAAAGACCCTTAGTACAGCTGCGAAAAGGGCACTACAACATATCGAACAAATA
This sequence comes from Arion vulgaris, assembly GCA_020796225.1. Classification (NCBI taxonomy): domain Eukaryota; kingdom Metazoa; phylum Mollusca; class Gastropoda; order Stylommatophora; family Arionidae; genus Arion; species Arion vulgaris. The sequence continues at coordinate 24,647,073 of CM036773.1, read as the reverse complement.
CATGGAAAAATAGTGCTTTTGACAGACGCATTGTCCGCTATCTCAACACTGAAATCTGACAGGAACACAGTACTAAGTGATCTCAGGCACAGCCAGGCTATTGTAGTTTATAGTTGGCTCTGTCTCAGGTCAACCTTAGCTCACTTGTCGCATTATTCTGAGAGTGTAGTAATGGGTGACTTCAATGCTAAGGTAGGCTCTGAAAAGGTAGACGAGACAACTGGAGGATGTGGCCTAGAAGAGAAAAACGATAGGGGGAACACACTTATAGAATGGGCAACAATAAACAACATGATAATTGGCAACACTTGGTTTAAACATCATCCGAGAAGACTATGGACATGGAGAAGTCCAGATAACAACACACACAATCAAATTGATTATATTATGATAAATAAACGATTTCGAAATGGATTGCTAGATATAAAAACAAGACCAGGCGCAGATTGCGACAGTGACCATACACTACTGATAGGAAAAGTAAGAATAAAACTGAAGAAGATAAAGAGGGGCGCAAGAAACATCATATCGAACTCCTCAACACTCAAGACTGACACAAAAGAAGATAAAGAGAGGCACAAGAAACATCATATCGAACTCCTCAACACTCAAGACTGACACAAAAGTGAAAGACTCATTTAAACGCATTATACAAAACAGATATAACGCTATGGAAAAAATAGAAACAATAGAAGAACAATGGCAGATGCTTAAAGAATCAATCCAACAAACGTCAAAGGAACTAATCCACACAACATGTCAACGGATCAACAAGAAATGGATGACGGAAGACATTTTGGAATTAATGGAAAATAGAAGGAAAAACAAACATAATAAAGCAGAATATGATCGAATCAATAAAGAGATAAGACAAAAATGTAAATCAGCAAAAGAAGAATGGCTAAGTGAAAAATGCAAACAGATCGAAACAGAACACAAAGAAAACCCCAAATCAATATACGAAAACGTAGACAACTTACTTGGCAGACGTAAACGCACAACTACTGGATGTTTAAAATCAAAACAGGAAGATATCCTGATGGAAACAGACAAGAAAATAGAAAGATGGACAGAATACATTAAGGACTTATACAGTGATAACAGACAAGAAATAAACATCAATTACAACCATGAAGAACCACAAATACTTCCATCAGAAGTTATTAACGCCATAAGACACACGAAAAAGGCAAAACCCCAGGACCAGACAACATAACAACAGAGGAAATAGAAGCAACAGGCGAATTGGGCGTAGGCGTTTTAACAAAATTATTCAATGACATCTACAACACCGGATATGTACCCAAAGATTTACGACAATTCATTTTTATAGCACTACCAAAGAAAGCAGGAACGATAGAATGCGAAGAACACCGCACAATCAGCATCATGAGTCACGTAACAAAACTACTTTTCAGCATTATTATGAGAAGGGTATGAAACAAAATAAGACCAGAAATTAAGGAAGAACAATGTGGCCTTGTTGAACGCAGGGAAACAAATAACGCAATATATACTATAAGAACAATAATGGAAAGATCAATAGAAATGAAGTTGGACTTATACCTATGTTTCATAGACTACGCGAAAGCTTTCGATAAAGTAAAACATGGAGAAATAATCAGCATGTTAGAAAGTATAAATATTGATGGTAAAGATCTTAGACTGATCAAGAATTTGTACTGGCAACAAAGCTCAGCCATTAGACTAGAGAGAAAGATTTAATCTATCAGGCGATACAGTTAGGAGTACGGCAGGGTGCGTACTCTCACCAGACAAATTCAACTTATATAGCGAAAACATCATGAGATCTATAGAAGAAAAGACAGGAATAGCAGTCGGTGGACAAAATATAAACAACCTAAGATACGCTGATGACACAATTCTCATGACTACAAATGAACAAGATCTGCAAGACTTGATAGACATATTAGTGAGAGAAAGTGAAAAGAAAGGATTAAGCATGAATATAAAGAAAACAGAGGTTATGGTTGTCTCCAAGAAACAAGAAACACCAACATGCAATATCGAAATGAATAACACAACACTGAAACAAGTCCATCGATTCAAGTATCTAGGAACATTCCTAACATCAGATGGAAGACGTACAACAGAGATTAGGAGTAGAATAGCTCAAACGAAAGCAGCTTTTATGAAAATGAAGAACACACTATGCGTAAACTCACTACCAATGACATTGCGAAAACGAGTACTCCAATGCTATATTGAACCAATACTTATGTATGGCTGCGAATCATGGACACTGAACAAACAATCAATACGATCATTGGAAGCCACAGAGATGTGGTTTTACAGAAGAATGTTGAAAATTCCATGGACAGCAAAGAAAACAAATGTGGAGGTTTTAAATCAGGCCTGCACACAAAGAAACCTTCGACAAAATATCGACGTCAGAACTGATTACATGCACCAAGCAGAGAGTTGTGGAGAGACATGATCGCCTACGCCGGCAGGCATGGCACTTGATTGAGTAATCCAGTGTATACCCCCACACTGCAAGTTCAAAGGAAATTAAGGTGCAGACAGACTGGCTAAAGAGGGAGCAATAATGCCCCAGGATGACAACCACGTTAGCTATGAAGAAGCAAAAACCTTCGCCAGAGGGCACTAGCGCATGGCCCTGCACGACGTGTCTTTAGTGCACCGAAGTATTATGCGCATCCCCTCGTTCTGTATTCTTTCAAGTTGTTCTATCTAACTATGACTGAGAGTCAGGATCGCCAGAGCATACTCATTCACAGAAAGGACCAGATCATGGTATAAGAGACAAAGATGAGACTGCTCACAATTTGATGCAGCGATTACCCTCATCGCATCAAACCCTTCCTCGCCTTCATTATCACATGATCTATGTGTTCCATAAAAGCCAGACTCCGATCAAACCGCAACCCCAGGTATTTCATAGACTGAGTTCTCTCCACTAACTCTGCACACAATACCACTGGTGGTGTTGGAGTATTGACGATACGGTTGTTCAAAGAGAACCATCTCACTGCTGCTTTGGTGGGGTTGAACAGTGCTCCTGCTTCACCGCACCACCTACATATGCGGTCGACTTCTCACCACGATGCACAGACCCATCGGTAGTTGACCATGCTAACATCTATTGGGATCCTTTCTTGCCCTTTTGGTAGGGATGCAACTGTGGTCACATCGCTATTCGTTCTCTCAGCCTGAGCCATCCACGACATGCCACAGTTGATTCTTGTAACATCATTAAATAAATTGTCAGCCTAGGATCATTGATAATTTTCTTCTCTCTACACTTTTTGAAAATAAGATTGATCAGTTACAAACAAAAATCTCATTCCAATTATTTTCAATTTTGTCAGAATAAGACCGCAAGATTGTTTTTTTCTGTTCACTTTTTTCTCGTTTACACTTTTTACAAAGTTTGAATATTTGGGGGGATTCTGGTCTTGAAACTTTTTCGTTGCTTTGGTATTAATGTAGAATTTGTATAACAATTTTGAAAGATTATGACTTAGAATAGTAAAGACAAATTAGACAAAAAAGTCAACCGTTGCCATGGAAACAATACAAAATGGTCGCCAAGCACAAAATTTCAAATCCCTAAGGCTCTGAAGTTAATGAATATAAATAAATTATGTTTTCACTCTAAGGTGAGCAATTGCAATATCTACAAAATTACACATTCTTTTTAGGATATATTAAATATTACATTTATATGAATTTTTGTGTAAACTCACCCCCCAAAAACAGCTTTTTTTGACCAAATTTTGAGGGAATTTTTACCTAAAATTTATAAAATTGGATATTTAATATATACCAAAAATGATGGGTAATATTTTAGATATTACAATTGCGCACCTTAGAGTGAAAACAGAATTCATTTACATTCATTAGATTCAGAACCTTAGGGATTTGATATTTTGTTTTTGGCGGCCATTTTGTATTGTTTCCATGGAAACACTTTGACATTTTTTTTTTGACTAATTTTTTTCTACGATTCTAAGTCATAATCTTTCCAAAATGATTATACAAATTTTATATTAATAGGAAAACAACGAAAATAGATTCTTGATTTTCAAGACCCGAATCCCCTTCAGTTTCAGTTTGGAATATCTACATTGCACTCCGGACATGTCCATAGGTGCTCCGATCTCCTTCGCAATATCTCCATCAGCGTCCAGCGACTGACCGTACCAGTTCTATTTTGATTGATAAGCCTACTCTTATACCTGTTGTACCGTTCTTTTCTTGCCACACCAATCTTCAAACACAGTTCTCGCAATCTAGTAGTTGATGTGGATTGGTTTAGATGAAGGTCTTCTCTGCGGCCACGCTCTATGAGGGCGTTCACGATGTCAGCTCTGTCCAAACCTGTTATGCCATAATGGCAAAATAGCAAAGAACAAAAAGAAAAAGAGGTGTATTTTAAAAAGTGAGGTCTTAATGACAGCAAATGGACTGCAGGATGAAAGTGACTAAAGCGAGCATCAACTATTTTTTCACTTAGAAGTATTTCCATATGAAACTTTCCATAGATAACACTGACAGGGATATCACAAAGGTATGTGTTCAGGTATACACATACCTGGTGCCAATTGCCAGACGGACCTCATCACTATTACAACATCAGTGATATATATACTACAACCGGAAAAAAAGTTCTAGAATTCTGGTAAAATTGAGTAACCATATTATTTTGAACAGGACAGAAAATAAATTGTTGGCCATGGAATAGGGACACATGAATAACAACATACTATAGTTAATTGAATAGAATGTGTTCTTGTACAAAAATACTGCATAACATATTTCAAAGTTCATCACAATATATTTTAATACATAATATTGAAATGGAGAAATGACTACCTATGTGAAACAAAGGCAAGTGATCAATAAGTGAGAACAGATGTGAGAAATGATGCAGGCAAGGGAAATAATCAACAGCAGCATCTGAGCGTACTGTTCTCCCTTGTTTAACTAGCTCTCCCTGTGTTTGTGCTGTGTTATCAGGTAGACTATATTTAGTACAGATCTTTCACTAGAAATGTTGGTAAGAAGTTTACTTCTCTCTCTTTCTCTCATAAATCTACATAAACTTGAGGTCTCACAGTATTGTTTACATACTGGCAGGAATCTGACACGTAAGCAGACCAGGACTTTATAAAATATTGAAACATATTGGCCATTCCCCAAAGTTACTCCTATTGATCATCTCCCTACATGAGGGCATGAAAGCCAGCATATAGTTCGATGGCTGCACATGTGATAGCTTCGAAGTTAAGAGTTGAGTCAAGCAGGGTTGTGTCCTTGCGCCCACTCTCCTTAGCATCGTCTTCACAGTCTTTTTATACCATACCTTTGGGAATGCTGATGGTGATGTTTTCATCCGCATTAGATCTGATGTTTCACTCTTTAACTTGGCTCGCTTAAGAGCTAAGACAAAAACAGCGGAAATTCTTCTCATGAAACTCCTTTTCACTGACAATGCTACCTTAGTCGCCCACAGTGAGGCTAAACTGCAATGTCTAATCAATAATTTGGCCAAGGCATTCGATCTATTTTCTCTGAATATAAGTGTCACCAGAACAGTAGCTTTATGTCAGGGAGGTAACACAACAATTTCATTTTAAATGGGAACTATCTAACACCAGTTCCAAAATGTTGCTATCTTGTGTCCATATTCACTATCAGCTTCTCTAGTGATGAAGAAATCAACTCACATAGGTAGTGCGGCTAATATATTCGGCAAGCTATCAAAGACAGCATGGGACAACACAAAATTAACAATGCAGATGAAGATTCAAATATATCAAGCCTGTGTAATTAGCTCTTTACTATATGGCTCAGAAACATGGACAGCCTACTCAAGGCATGAGAGAAGACTTAACATCTTTCACCTTCGATGTCTTCGCAAAGTGGTATGCCAAGATAACCAACTCTAAAGTACAGCATTGTGCAAACCTGCCTTCCATCATGGGGATGCTCAGTGGTAGAAGACTAAGATGGCTAGGGCATGTGAGAAGAATGGACAATTGTCGCAGATAAAAACAAATGTTGTTCTATGAACTTTCAGAGGGGAGGAGGCACCAGGGCAGACAACTGCTCAGATAAAAAGATGTCTGTAAGGCCTCAATGAAGAACTATTCTATCGGTTCCAGCACATGGGAAAAACTAGCTGATGACAGAGTTATGTGGAAAGAAATATTGCACAAGTGCGCAGAGTCTTTTGAGAAGAGACATAGGCATGAGCTGAAAGACAAGAGAGAAAAGCAAAAACTCAAGAGGTTGCCACAGTAAAAGACTTGCCAATTGACCGCCTGTGTTGATGAAAAAGGCCACACATACATATATATACTGTCAGAAAATACAAGAATGGAATTATTGGTGAACACAGTGTTGGCTGTAACGTGTTGGGTAAAGTGAGTTTATGGTAGAAGTTAAATGGTTTATGTGGTGCTTAATTGCAGTACTTGTCCATTATGTTTAGTAGATTGGTATCCGCTAATCCCTAAATACTTAGTAGTACCAATTTGAGATAAACGAATAGTAAAAAAACCATTTTATCTAATACTATTTGAGAATTGATAACCTTTCAAATGTATTTGACAGTTTGTTGGTACCAGAAAGCAGTATATATATTCTGTGACGTCATAGACTAATTAGATATATATTCTGAGTCGCATACCTTCAATGGCCAAAAAATACTTTTCAATTCTCTTAATAAATAAAATAAAAATCTACTGTGAATCTTTTTCTTCTTCTTTGCGTTCGTTCTTTACGACCAATTTTAATCACTCTTTGTGATATGTTTGATCTTTGCCAAGAACGTGTATACGCTGCACATTGGTTTGGTAGGCCCCTAAACGCATAGACTTCTACACGGTTAGGACAAATGCATCTGATTTCAGCCAAAACTCCATAGTTGCCTCTTACGACATGTGTGGCAGGTAACAGTGGTTCTATTCTTTACACTCCAATGGGCCCCGTAACCACTTGGACGAGAGTGATTTGTATGTGACCTGAGCCTAAGAATGATTGTATGTTGTGCTTGTTATGTGCCTACAAGTAGGCCAGCACATCCGATTTCTGCAATGCTTTTATTTACTAGGTAGCTTCCTAGGCCCCTACCTCAATCGCCTCTTACAACATGCCTTGTAGGTCGCAGTGTTACTATTATCTGCTCCCTTGTGAGCCCCAGCAAAACATGGGTGTAGACACAGTCTGCGACACGTAGTTGTAGTTTGACAGTGCTTTCTGAACGGTGAGGTCTATAGTCTACAGCAAGATAAATAATAATCATGATAATAGATCATCGTATGTTTTGAAAACTGTTGACAAGTCAAATAACATTTATGTAGCAGAGAACAGTGCAGGCCACAAGAGACATGATGCAGTAATGTATCAAAAAACTGTTAGTGAAACTGCCAATCATACAATAACCTTACCCCTGAACTTGGAGATGCACACATGACTGTCGATGAAAACTGATTATACGGAAAGCAAGTTTTCACTCAAAAATCAATCAGAATCGCCAAATTGGTCGCAGTGACTACAATGAATTCATAGCGGGAGAACTAAAAAAGGAGAAGAAGAATTATCATCAAGGTGCATATCCTTTATAGGACGTTGCTCTTTTTGCAGCACATCTGAAATTCACTCTGTCTCTAGCCAGTTCACTCACTTCGCCGATGGTCATATTCATGGTTTTTTTAATATCCTGTAGCCATCTTCTTCCTGGTCTACCTCTGCGTCCTGGGGCCCTGCCCTCTAATATTGTTCTACCCAGGTCATCGTGACGCTTAAAGAATAATACAATAGCCTAATGTGTTAATGAATTGGCAAGGCAACATCAGCTTTTAAAAGTCTAAATAAAATATGGAACTGTAAGTTATATAGTATTAAAACTAAAATTACGAATGTTCAATTCAAATATTGTATCAATCCTAACATATGCTAGCGAGAGTTGGAAAATGACTAAAGATATAGAAAGCAAGTTGAATGCATTTGAAAATAGATGTCTGCGAAAAATAATGAATATAAAATGGAACGAATTCAGGAGAAGTGATGAAATCAGAGGCATGTTTGGTCAAACACTAGTGACAACTGTTATAAGAAAGAGAAGATGGAGATATGTTGGGCACACCTTGAGGAGAAATGATCAACGAATATCAAAGCAGGCATTGAAGTGGGATGCAAAGGGTTCAAGATGAGAGGTCGACCTAAGTAGACCCTGAAACTAACTTTGCTGAGAGAGGCAGGAAATATCGGTCTCAGTTCAATGGAAGAGATTGAGCAAGTTGCCCAGGATAGAGTGGTATGGGGAAATTACTTGCAGGCCCTATGTAACGTATAGCGGTACGAGAGGAATTATTATTATTATTAATGTGTTAAACCTGACACAAATGTGCAAAGTTGAACCAAACACTTAATGATCGTTACTTGAAGAAGTGACATGTTAGAAATGAAGAAATCAGAAGTAGTCTGAATGTGAAAGTAATCATGCAATTCATAAAAGAACAACAGATTAACTCCTAGTCTACGCCCACTAGAACCATGTTGTTTTCACACGCTGGTTTTTAGAATGCAATTCGCCCGTGTGTAGCCGAGGCCCATGGGGGAAAGCAAAGCATAATATAACTGCGACATACAAGGCATGTCGTGAGAGGTAATTATGGTAGGGATCTAGGGAAGCTACCCTAGTAAATAAAATAGCCTCGCAGAAATCGGATGTACTGGCCTATTGGTAGACGCATAACTGGCACAACGTACAATCGCTCTTAGGCTCAGAATACATACAAATCACACATAGTGGTAAACAAGTGGTCGATATGGAGCGTTTGAAGAAAAAAACTACAAGTTTTTGATAGCTTTTGAATATTTTATAAATTCTTCTGCTGCATTTGACAAAAATTTATACATAAATAATAGCCATCCATCGCAAGCGATGATGGCGACAGTCTCAGACGTGTGCTGCTGCACCTCTCTGGTGTATGCGGAGGTGACTGTAGAGTCCAATCCTAGAACACAATCCCCTACCAGAAGGTGGAGGGGGGAGGCATACATTATCAAGGTTAGACATGTGGGTTTTATGTGTTCTGTCTTTTCGCGCAGCTTGTTTTCTCTGTGCTTCAACGACACCATGATTCTCAGCTATGCGGCTTCCTCTTGTGTTGTTACAGCGCAACATTTGGCGATCTTGCGCAAGGGGTCCTCATCACGTGGTGTTTATATCGAAGCATTTCAGAGACACTTTAAATGAAAGCCTTTTTTTCTGTCCACCAGCAGAACATCTGCCCCCTTCAAGTTCGCCATACATCAACTGTTTTGGTATGCGTTTATCAGGTATCTGAGCAACGTCACCGGCCCATCTCACCTGGGCCTTCTGCAACAGGCTGTTGACGCTAAGGATCTTTGCTCTTGCGAGGACTTCGCCTTTTTCCTTGCGGTTTCCAAAACAGTGCCTGTCTTGCAATGCTTTAAATGAAAGCCTTTTTTTCTGTCCACCAGCAGAACATCTGCCCCCTTCAAGTTCGCCATACATCAACTGTTTTGGTATGCGTTTATCAGGTATCTGAGCAACGTCACCGGCCCATCTCACCTGGGCCTTCTGCAACAGGCTGTTGACGCTAAGGATCTTTGCTCTTGCGAGGACTTCGCCTTTTTCCTTGCGGTTTCCAAAACAGTGCCTGTCTTGCAATGCTTCCGTCGGTCTTCTCAATGTGAGTCCTATTCATCGACATCGTCTCTTCCTTAGCTCTTTCTCCACTGGTATCTACTTAGTTCTTTCTCTGAGTTCCCCGTTTGTAATCTTAAAATACACTTCTATACAGAAGTAAATGGTTGAGAATACCCGAAGAAAGTCACCGACTTGCTCCTGGGGACGGACCTCAAGATACACCATGTCCTAATAACTGAAATGCAGAAGCAGACATGTTAGACTTGACTATCATTACTGCTGGCAGCACTATCCGTAAGTCTGGCATTAGAAAACGTTGATTTACCAGCACCGATTTTCCCTTTTTTAATTTTCTTAAACTTAAGCATCATATCCTTATTCTGTGTCCATCTTTTAGCAGATTTATTAATGAGGCTATCTTCAATCCAATATCTAGTTGCTGGAGTTATCTTAGGTAGGATAGTAAACGTGGACTTAATGTTTTCAACAGTAAGAATGTTGGAATTAGTTACAGTCAAATTCTCACTGACCCACAATGATGTGCTTATTTCTGGACTGTTATGGCCACTTTCAGGCCACTCCTGTGTTTGATCTGTCTGTTGTTTGGATCTTACCGTATCAAAACACGAATCTGTTTTGTTGTTTACTGAATGTGCCTCTGTTGAAGGAAACGTTATATCTTGTTGTTCTTCTGAAGAGATACGGTTTAACATGGAATAACCTTGATGAGATGGGGATATAGAATCACCTTTGACCTGCGGTCCGCTGCTTATAACAAATGAATTTTGGAATACAAGATCTGATAAATTTGATTCAGAATCCTCAGAGATCAAATTGTTTGAAGAATCTGAAAAAAATATATCTTCTTTCCCAGTAATCGAGATAGAAAGAGGGGATACTCGATTATATAACAAATGTGTTCTCTTCTTTCTTCTTGAAGTAAGGACAACCTCATCCTCGTTGTTATCTGAATCATGAACTTGTTTTATCACTTTTGTTGAATTTGCATCCGTTGAATTGTTTGACAAGAACTTGACCACAGGCTGTCGAGAAGGTGATTGAGAACAAATGCTGTCTTTGTCGGTGACAAAAGAATGACCTTTCGTTAAATCAATGTCTTTCTCCCAAGCCAGTTGAGACACTGTTCTTGTCAGCAATGCACGTTTGTCATCATTCAACAGTCGGCCCTTTTTAAGTGACTCTCTCAGGTGAAATGGCTGCCCTTGAAATTGTTTTTGACGCCACTGTTGTATAATTTCTCCACAAAGAGCCTGTGAATAAAGAAATAGAGTGAAATATTTGCACTAAAAATCAAAAGAACTCAAAATCAAAGAAAACTGGCTGTGCTTCAAATAAGAAAGAGAAAATTGAGATATTTTAGACATATAAAAAGACATGAAGGGCTGGAGAAGACCATCACGGAAGGAGGCATACCAGCAAAGAGAAGAAGAGGAAGACCACGGAGAAGATTGATTCAAGATGTAACTAATGGTTTGAACATGACGGCTGCAGAGGCAGAACATCTGGCCTATAAGAGAGAGAAATTCCGGAGAACTATTGGGGTAGAAAAGTTCTGCTCAGGACAAGCTATTTGATGTTGATGACTTATGATGATTTGCACACATTATTGTAAAAAAAAACCCAACAACTTAGAAGTTATTTCTACCCATTACTGAGAGTACGCTGAGAGATTGTAATAGGAAGCTAAATAAAACACGCTTGCCCGAAGATATCTCCACGCGTGTGCAAATTATCATTTTCATTTTCTTCTAAATAGAAAGAAATTGCTTTGCGTTCGGAAGGTCGTGGGTTAAAATCCGGACCGAGTCGTCCTATTCACGAGTGCATTTTTTCTTCAAATCCTAGGATTGTTGCAGCAATTGCTTGCTGCAACTATTCGTCGTCACTTAGTAGGTAAGATTTTATAGTTATTTTTGTTGTGTAGGTGCATTTCCCGTTCCTACACCCCCCCCTTTTTTAGCATAATTCGTCATTCTTGTTGTGTTGTTTGCTTGATAAAGGCCTTTTGGTCGAAACGTTGCTGTTTATCGTCACTGTTTATGTATTTTGTAAAACTGTAGTACTTTGTGTTTACGTGTTTAGCTATTTAGGATTGTTGCCAGAGATAGGGAGTTTGTGCTTTTTTGCGGTACTCTCGGCAGGTGCCGTACCATTTTTTCGGAGAGGGACCGATCTGTATTTGGTTAAAACAGGGGGATGAAGGCAATCCGTCGGCTTAAGACCTTTCTAGAAAACAAAATGTTATTTACCGAATGCTCTAACAAGGTTTTTTCGTCAAGAAATATCACCGCGTTAAACCTTTCACATACCAGTTTTCCTTTACTGATCTACTTAATGACAATTACAATAGCTTCAGCTTCCACTGGAGCACAGGTTCTTAATTAACAAGCAACGTTATTTTCTTCTGTCTTGTATTATCTTTTTCATATCTTCCTCGTTATCGTGTGTTTCTCTTCCTATGCTGAATCCGGAACAAGTTCTGTCTTGATATACTCTTAGTACTAGTACTGATTTGTGTAGCTAATGTTATATCAGAAACAATAACATGTGACACTCAATCTGATTGCTCAATCTGTTGTATGATTGATTGATTGATTGATTGATAACTCAATCTGCCGTATGCAGTGATATTATTGCGTGTGCAGAAAGCTGGATTTTGTCGTGATTGGTATTCCATTCGACATGAATTGCAATTCAAGTGATGAACAGTTTTGTGTTGACACTTTTAGCGACAGCCATATGCTTTATGTCAGTGGCGGCTCGTCATTAAGGGCCACTGGGTCAGGCCCCACCAAAAGAATGTGTAACGTGTATTTATTATTTTATAAATTAAAACATAACAACTCAAAACCATGATTTTCCCGATAATTTTTGTTTGCCCCACCCCAACAAAAATGATCACGAGCCGCCACTGCTTTTTGTGGCGGTACTTACTGTTTCATTCTGAAATTAGTTCACACAGGGACAGGAGACAGTTGTTAGCATTTCGTGTGATTTTCGTTGGCACAGGAACGGAGCAATCATGGGATTACCCGTTGCAGTGAAGTTGGAACAGTACATATGAACATATGACCATATGTGTCCCGATCTCTTACTTGCACAGGAACCTCTCAGCGGCAGAGCACGAAGTCCGTAGCACAGGAGAGTGTTCCCGATATAAATTTTGAAGATGGTAAAAACTGTAAAAGAATTCTTTGTTTTAACTTTCTAATTAATTATGCATAGACAGCTATTTTACAGCCTACTCATCGATTTTTAGATACCAATGGTTCTATTACGTGCTTAACTTGAACCCGGCACCGACATTTATTCGTCCGTCTCTGATAAGACTAGGGATTAAACATCACTTACATTGAGATCTGGGATTTCTAAAGAAATAAATACGCCGATAGTTCAATGTGGAGAACGAACCAAGTACATTTGGAGTGAAAAGCGAGCACCTTACCTCTACACCACGGAAATCGCTAGTTATATTTTATAGAAAGTTCAATCTGCTTTTATTTTACTGATTGAACAACTCAGATATTTGTGGGGGAAATGAGAAATCAGAGCAAGACGAGCATGCACACTTCTCATCATCAAATAGTTTGTAATTAGCAGAACGTTGTCTCCCTAACGGTCCATCGGAAGTTATCTCTCTCTCATACGCCATATGTCCCGCATCTGCAGCCATCATGCTCAAACCATTCATTACATTATGAATCCATCTTCTCTGTGGTCTTCCTCTTTTCTTTGCCGGGACAAATCCTTCCATGATGGTTATCTCCAACCCTTCTTGTTTCTTTATATGTCCAAAATACCCGTCTGCCCAGTGTGTTCGTATCGCGTTTGACTGCGGGTGACTAGTCCTCTGTGTGTGCGGGTTCAATTCCGCGGACTGGCAGAAAAGCCACAGGTTCCCCAGATTCACGGTGTTCGTGGCACCGAACCGAAGGGTTATGATGTCCATGGCACCGAGCCGAAGAACTGAAAGCTCAAGTGCTTCTGGATCGGGAAAAAAATATATCCAAAATACCTCAACTTTCTTATTCTTATTTGTAGCATTAGCCAGTTTTTATTTAGAGTCCTTTCTGGATTAATATATATATATATATATGTTTTCTTCTCTGTCCATGTTATATTTATATTTTTACCAATAATATGTAGGTACGTTACTTTGACAGAGCACACAGCTGAAAAACACATACCTCCTTTTGAATATAGAGGTTAATGAAGAGTTCTCAAAACTCCATGGATACAGGAAATATCAGGTCTCATAGAAAATAACTGATGGGCTCAAACTCATTTTATCTCGTGCCTAATAGAATGATGTTATCATTACTTTGAATGTCCAGATTCTGAGTGTAGGTAAGCTTGATGATTTCATATGAGAAAGATAAACATGCAAACAAGGGGATATAATTAATCTCTCAAATTTTCACGAAACAAACCTTCCACCTGTACACAGCCTCTTTCCGTTTTCTTGCTCGAGATTTAGAACCCACTCTAATGACGACTAGTGCCCTCTGTTCTTGAGAGGCTGGGCAGCCATCAGATGGGGGCGGTGCACTAGATAGTCGCACAGAGTATGCCTTCTGATATTCTATCAAATCCTTCCTTGATATGCCTCTCTCCATGACCAGCACAATTTTGGCCCACTACAAAAAGAAAAAAAAAATTATAGCACTCAAACAAGTGAACAAAATGTTTTAAGAGCCCCAGGGGAAGCACTGGAACTAAAGCATATGGTTAATACATAGATACTAAACAAATATTAAGGGTCCCCTACAATAAAAATAATTTTCTAATTACAGGACTCGTACCACAAATCTTTATTACTTACGGCACCTCACCTGTGTTGCCGGGGCCCACAACTGCAGCAAAGAATAGTATCACTGCGCCCTATTAGGCGACTGAGAGTAAGAGGCGACTGAGGTAGGGCCTAGGGAAGCTACCCTAGTAAATAAAAAGCGTCGCAGACATCAGATGTGCGGGCCTACTTGTATACGCATAACTGGCACAACTTATAATCGCTCTTAAGCTCTGATTATATACAAAGAGTGGTTAACAAGGGGTCGATATGGAGTGTTCGATGAAGAAGAAGACTTACGGTAACCCATTGCCTAACCCTAACCCTAACCCTAATCCTAATCCTAACCCTAACCCATTGCCTAACCCTAACCCTAACCCTAACCCTAACCCTAACCCATTGCCTAACCCATTGCCTAACCCTAATCCTAACCCTAACCCTAACCCTAACCCTAACCCATTGCCTAACCCTAATCCTAACCCATTGCCTAACCCTAACCCTAACTCTAACCCTAATCCTAACCCTAACCCTAACCCTAACCCATTGCCTAACCCTAATCCTAACCCTAATCCTAACCCTAACCCTAACCCTAACCCTAACCCTAACCCTAACCCTAACCCTAACCCGACAATCGATTTCTAGAGCATAACCATTAACATGTGCCTCTCTTCACCGCAACATTTAGCGATGAGCGTCGCCAGAATCCATTAAGGCATCTCAGAACTCATGAAATGACATATTTTGTCTGGTGATCTATATGGTTTGTATTCACTCCAGAATTACCTGGGACAAAGATAAAAATAAATGTCTGGATTGTCAAAATTTTTTTATTAATTGCATCCACTGCCTTCGTACATGGCGATATAGAGAGACGTGGTCACAAGACCACCCTCAACACAGCATCAAGTCGGGTACTGTGGTCTGTCCCGTAGCAAACAAGTTGTCATTTTCCGCCTCCGTGCAGGCCATAACAGACTCCGGTACCACCTGTACAATAAATTTAAAATTAGCACAGCTAGTCCGTGCCACTGCGGGCAGGCGGACATGAGGGCAGAACATACTAAACTAAGTAACTATCACTGATCAGTAACTAACTTACACTTACAGTAGAGCGTATTCTCATGAGTCAGTCTGACTGTTGTACAATATTCAATATAGTTTCTTAAATTCATCTCATAACTAACATTACTAAAAACAATACAATACTAATAATCCTAATACTAATCTTAAAACTGCAAAACTGCAAAACTAAAATTCCAACTAAATATTAAACAACGTCTTCTAAAATGACACCGAGGATCCTTGCCGGTGTTACTGAGTTCGTGTACTACCGCTAAGATCTTACTGTGTAAGAAATAGATAAGAAAACACATGGTTATTCATCAAAGTACAATGGTGATGGTCTTATCAATCAATCAATCAATCAATCATTCAATCAATCAAACACAGCTGTTAAACTAGAAACAATTTGCAAACTAAAACTAAATTAGACCAAACACAAATTAAAACGCACTTACGAGTTATTTTGCTACTACTTACCTGTTTCCACCACTCCTTAGTGGATTTGGAGATGATCTTGGTGTGTGTGTTGCCCATCATAGCTATCAACATGTTCAACAGAAGGATGGGAACCAGAATCATGAAAAACGCAAAGGTGATCTTCGCCAAAGGTGCATAGTGGGCCAGATCGAAAACTGAATACTGTAAATAAGTTTTATATCAAAATTTTGCTTTTATCATTGTCATCATCGTCGTCATAATCTTCATCATTATCTTCATTTTCATCATCATGATCATCGCCATCTTCATCATTATCTTCATTTTCATCATCATCATCGTCCTCAAGAATATCATCATAATGATCGAACAACTGCACATTAATCTCGCCCCTGTGATTCCGACGTCCGTAAGGGAAGAAAAGAATAGTACCACTGTCACCTACAAGTCATGTCGTTAGAGGCGACTGTGGTAGGACCTAAGGAATCTACTCTAGTAAATAAAAAGCATCGCAGAAATAGGATGTGCTGACCTACTTGTAGGCGCATAACTGGCACAACGTACAATCGTTCTTAGGCTCAGATCACATACCAATCCCAAAGAGTGGACAACAGGACGACGATATGGAGCGTTCGAAGAAGAAGAAATTATCTCTAAAGATAATTATTCCCCAAAAATATGTCAGTTCAGCTCAGTGTACGTGATCCAGCACTGACCAAAATCCTACTCGTCTTCTAGGGATGGCCCTAGAAATCAGCTGCAATACTACAGTTTGACACAGTCAGTAGGAAGTGAATGGAAGAATAACTAATGAAATTCAACACAGATGCAACAAAGCAAATCAAATGATAGGACAAATGGCGCCAATTTTAAGATGCAAACACGTCACCATGAACACAAAAAGAGCAATGTTCAACACAATCTTTCTCCCCACATTATGTTACCAGTGCCAAACCGGGACGCTGACAACAAACGATAGAAGAAAACTAGTCACAACAGAGATGAAGTGTCTACGCAGAATGCTGGGTGTAACAAGAAGAGACCGGTTGAGAAATGAAGACATCAGGAAAAAGTGGGTACAACATCAGTACTAGACTTCATAAAGAAACAACAAATTAAATGGTTCGGCCAAGTAAGCAGATTACCATCAGACAGTGCACCCCAAAGAGCAATGCTGCTCCGATACAATGGGTACAAAGCAAAAGGCCGGCCACGCAAAAGATGGACCTCAGAGATAACAGAGGCGACGAAAGAGACTATATACGAAGCGCATACTAGGGCCCGTTTTAGAAATCTCTTCCTGACCTGACGCTGTGAGGCATACAGGATTCGAGAAAGAAGAAGAAGAAAGAAGTAGGAAGTGAAAATATTTTTTCCTTTCCCTTGATAAATATTGTTTGTCCTGGTCAGCCTCCACAAATACATCATTGTCAACGTTTAGAGCTGACCTTCGTGTCTTCTTCTATTCCACCATTTACTTCTTCACAAGAAGTGTTGGGGTTAGGGGGAGGTGTGATGTAGTGATCTTGTGTGTGTTTGCTCTAATACACTTTGTAAGATGCTATTTATTTTCTTAAAGCTGTTCTTGATGCCGTCGCTCCATCTGTTGTGTAGTCCTATTTTGTTCTGTACTCATTATACTTTTTTAGTTTGCCCTCTCTGTGGTAGACGATATCAAAACATTCTTGTTAGATGTCCAAACCATTTAATCTGCTATTTTCTGTTATTTTATGAATTGCATGACTGGTTTCACATCCAATCTTCTAAGGATTTCTTCATTTCTAATTGTGTCTCTTATTGTCACATATTGATCAGTCAATAGACAACTCAAATACTGGTCTTCATCAAGAAACAACAAATTAAATGTTTCGGCCACATTGACAGACTACCAACAGACCACAGAGCAATGTGAATCCGATAGAGTGGATACAACGAAAAGTCCGGCCACCTAAAAGGAAGACCTCAGAGATAACAGAGGCGACGAAAGACACTGTTTATGAAGCGACACGAAAGCCCGCTCTAGAATTCTCTTCTATCTCTTCTAATTGTATCTCTTATTGTCACTCCTGCAGCTCTTCTAAAGCACCTCATCTCCATCGTTATGATTTCCCGCTCACTTGCTGCTGTTATTGTCCATGTTTGACACTGATAACACAGTAACAAGTAAAGGTAAAGGAACCCTTTCATCGTGGTATATAGGTCAATACACTGGTAGGCCTGTATTTTTCATTGACCGTCGGCACACAATGGGTGATGTGGTCAGCATCACACCGGCCGCCTTTACTTTCCCAGAGCATGTCTAGTACCCAGTTGAGGCTGGGTCGACCTGAGAGCCGTCGCGGTCGGGAAAATTCCACGCACATTGCGGGAGCTGAACCCAGACTACCAGCCTTGCGGAGCGAGTTCACTAACAACTACGCTACTGCGGCTCTCGAGAACACAGTGCTGGTCAGAAAATTGTTCTTGCGACTTCATTAAAACAAAACAACAAAAAGGCAGCACACACATATACAGTATATACTGCTATACCTCACTATTCACAATATATATATATATATATATATAGAATTCATGCAATTTATAACCAGATTGTAAACATCAATACTATTATAAGAAAATAAATTTGGTTGATTGATAGGAGTCTCGTTGTCGTTTGCCTGTCGTCCTGAACGTTCTGTGTTCGAATCCGAGCATGTGTTATTTTTTCATAAGATCCTAGGAATGTTGTTGGGGTTACGGTGTTCATGCAATGCTCTCGGTAGATGGCAGCATGCCGTCTCTGTGGACAGGAACGGCGCCATATGGGGAAACCCGGTGATATTAAGTCAATCGTTTGTCTTAAGACACATCTAGATTTGATTGATTGATTGATAGGAACATCATCATTGCACTTTGGTTAGTAACTACGTGTGATTCGATGTCTTTCTTATACAGGAAGATTTCAGCGGTAGTGCATTTTGATCTACTTCATACACAGGAAGATGTTAGTTGCAGTGCACGAACTCCGTAGCACCGGCGAGGATCCCAAATGTAATTTAGAAGATAGTGACACGATTCTGTAGGTATTTAAAATTGTAATCTTTCTAATCTTCTTCTTCTTCCAACGCTCCATATCGACCACTTGTAAACCACTCTTTGTGATTTGTATGTGATCCGAACCTACGAGCGATTGTACGTTGTGACAGTTATGCGTCTACAAGTAAGCCAGCATATCCGATTTCTGCGACACTTTTTATTTACTAGGGTAGCTTCTATAGGTCTTAATCAGTCACCTCTTACGACATGCCTTGTAGGTCGCGGTGCTACTATTCTTACTCCTTTGTAGACCCCGACTCAGGCCGTGCCGTGCTATGAGGTAGAAAGGCGGCCACATCAGGCGGAACCGTATAGGGGGCGGCATAAGCAGCAAAATCAATATTACAATTGAAGGTTATTTTAACCCTTTCGCTACTACATACTATCCGAAGGCTGAGCTAAAAATAGCTACTCTCTGTTTCTAGGTCCCAAACGTGAATGTACGTCTATAGCAGTAACATTAGCAATGTATAACGTGTTAACACGTCTTTAGCCCACAGAGGAGAGATAATAACAGACGTGTTAATGCGTCTTTAGAAGTGAATGGGGAAAATGTATACATACGTCCTTAGCAGCTAAAGGGTTAAGAAGTAAAAAACACTTAAGGGCGGCATTTCGAAGACTTGCATATTACTGAGAAAATATACCGCACGGCTCTGCCCCACACGGGCGAATCTTTCTAATGAATTTGACAATAAAATAGTTTACCTTAAACTCTCCAAAATAGTTTATCTTAAACTCTCCAAAATAGTTTACCTTAAACTCTCCAAAATAGTTTATCTTAAACTCTCCAAAATAGTTTACCTTAAACTCTCCAAAATAGTTTACCTTAAACTCTCCAAAATAGTTTACCTTAAACTCTCCAAAATAGTTTACCTTAAACTCTCCAAAAGTCATCTGGTACAACTTAATAACGGTTTCTGGAAAAGTTTCAAATTTGTCCAAATCGTCGTCATTGACGTCTGATGTGACATATCGAAACAGGAAGAAGAAAGCTAGGAAGAAACACATATAACATTGAGATTAACTCATTTATATATATAAGCTGTTACTATATGTTGGCAAAAATTACATATATAAACTAAATGAAGGGGCAGACCAAGAAAACGATGTAGGGAATCTTCGTGTAGTGCCGGGGCAGGCGAGGGAAGCAAAGATTAGTACAACTGCGACATAAAAAGCATGTCGTAAGAGGCGACTGAGGTAGGGGTCTAGGGATGCTACTCTAGTAGATAACAAGCATCACAGAAATCGGATGTGCTGGCCTACTTGTAGGCGCATGACTGGCACAATGTATAATCGCTTTTAGGCTCAGATTACATACAAATCACATAGAGTGGTTAGCAAGTGGTCGATATTGAACGTTCCAAGAAGAAGGAGAGAAAAATTGAAGATGGCCTTAATATTTAAAAAAAAGGAATATTGTTTGTTTTTTTAGCATGAGTCAGATTTGATTCCATGTGATCAATGATAAGCGTGGGTATATGTGGCTAAGTTGTGGGTATCTGTGGCTAAGTTGTGGGTATATGTGGCTAAGTTGTGGGTATCTGTGGCTAAGTTGTGGATATCTGTGCCTAAGTTGTGGGTATCTGTGGCTAAGTTGTGGGTATATGTGGCTAAGTTGTGGGTACTGCAATGTGGGTATTGTGGCTAGTTGTGGGATCATGGCTAAGTGTGGTATATGTGGCTGTTGTTCTGGGCTAAGTTGGGTATTGTGGCTGGGCGACCGAGACGTGCGGTCGGGAAATTCAGATTGCGGAGCTGAACCCAGGACCACAGCCTGCGGTGGATTGACTAACACTACGCTGGGCTCTGGGTATACGTGCTGTCGAAAATTGTTCTGGACTTTGTAAAACAAGACAAAAAAAGGCGGACACACTATACTAGATATCTGCATCCTACTATTCACAATATATATATAGAATTCATATTTATAACAGTTGTAAACATCAATATTTTAGAAATAAGTTGATTGATTGATAGGAGTCTGTTGTCGTTTGCCTGTCGGAAGTTCTGTGTCGAATCCGAGCATGTAGTTTTTTCATAGATCCTAGGAATTGTTGGGGTTACGTGTCATGGCAATGCTCTCGTGAGTTGGGTATGCCGCTAGTTGGGGATCTGGCGTCATATGTGGGTAATCTGGTGATATTAAGTCAATGTTTGTTTAAGCAATTAGATTGATTGTTGATTGATGGACATCATCATTGACTTTGGTTATCTGATGCTTGATTGATGTCTTCTTGCTAGAAGATTTCGCGGCATGAATTTGATCTACTTCATACGGAAGATGTTGTGGGTACGTGCTGAACTCGGGTGCATCAGGCGAGGATCGCAAATGTATTTGTAAGTTAGTGACGATTCTGTAGGATTTAAAATTGAAATCTGTCTAATCTTGTTCTTCTTCAGTTCCATATCGACTGTGGTAACCACTTTGTGATTTGGTAGTGATCGAACTAAGTAGGATTACTGTTGTGAGTTGGTTCTGTGCGTCTAAGTAAGTACTGTAATCGTTTCGGACTTTTATTACTAGGGTATCTTCTATAGGTCTTAATCAGTCACTCTTGAATGGCTTGTAGGTCGGTGCTATATTCTGTATCTTGTGCCAGATAGGTACTTGCCATGATCGAGGTATGAAAGGCGTAGCATCAGGCGGAACTGTTAGGGGTATAGCTAATTATTACAATTGAAGTTATTTGACCCTTTGCTAGTATACTATCGAAGGCTGGCTAAATAGCTACTCGTGCTGTTGAGGTCCAAACGGCTAAGTAGTATAGCAGTAACATTAGCAATGTTAACGTGTATACGTCTTTAGGACAGAGGAGTAATATACAGAGTATCTTGGCTGTTAGAGGAATCGGGAAATGTATACATAGTCCTTGGCACTAAAGGGTTAGAAGAAAATACTTAAGGGCGGCATTCTGACTGCATCATTGTGAAAATTCAGGCTCTGCACAGGGCGAATCTTTTAATGAATTTGACATAAAGAGTTCTGTACTCAAATGTTACCTTAATCTTCAAAATAGTTGGGTTAAACTCTGAATTAGTTATCTTTAAACTCTCCAAATAGTTTACTTAAATGCTCAAATGTTTATTGAAGCTCCAAAATGTTGTACTAAACTTCCAAAAGTCATCTGGTCAACTTATAAGGTTCTGGAATTTCGAATTGTCCAAATCGTCTCATTGAGCTGATTGACTATCGAAACAGGAAGAGAAGCTAGGACAAATTAACATTGAGTAACTCATTATATATTAAGCTGTTACTATATGTTGGCAAAATTACATAGTATTATAGAAGAGGCAGACCTAGAAAACTAGTTGGAATGTTCGTGTAGTCGGGGCAGGGGGGAAGCAAGTTAGTACAACTGTGACATAAAAGCTGTCGTAGGGCGACTAGTAGGTCTAGGATGCTACTCTTGTGATAAAGCATCAAGATCGGATTGTGGTTCTTGTAGGCATGTGGATCAATGTATAAGTTGTTTGTGGCTAGTTAGATACAAATCTGTCTAAGTGTGGTATCTAGGGGGTGAATTAACTTGCCAAGAAGAGGGAGAAATTGAAGATGGCCTTAATATTTAAGGAATATTGTTGTATTTTAGCATGAGTTGGGATTGTCCTATGATCAATGATATGTGGCTGTGGTATTGGCTATGGCTAAGTTCCAAATGTCCTGGGTTCAAATGTCGGGTTCAATCCGGATCCTGCATCTTTACGGGTGCACTTTTCAGAGAACCCTATATTGATGGGAGCCGCGGTAGCGTAGTTGTTAGTGAACTCGCTTCTCAAGGTAGTGTCTGGGTTCAACCCCGCAATGCGGAATTTTCCCGACCGCGACGCTCTCAGGTCGACCAAGCCTCAACTGGGTACCAGACATGCTCTGGGAAAGTAAAGCGGCTGGCGTGATGCTGACCACATCACCCATCGTGTGCTGACGGTCAATGAAAATTACAGGCCTAACACTGCCTATATACCACGAGGTATGAGGTTCCTTTAGTGACTGATTGATTAACCGACGTTTGAGATTCGAATACCTGCGGACGTTTGCAAATTGTTGCCTGTTTTTATACAAGGACGATGGGCATGTTCGAACAAAGTGAACTCTCGTTTGTCCTCGAACACTCAACGAACTTGTTACCTTGTGTTTTTATGGCTGAGTCCTTTAGGGATTGCCAGGTTTTCATTATGTCATGAAAGGCCTACATCCTTTTACACTTGTCATTAATGACATCTTCTTTCTTAATTTTAAAAATATGATATGGAATATGTTACAACTCTTAGGAGAAATGATCAACTAGCAGCAGAATTTAGGTTGATGCAAAAGTTATCAGAAAGAGGCAGATCGTTCTAGAGACACTTGCAACAACTTGGATCAGAGGACAACTATGACCAGCTCATGGATAAGAGGAGTGAAGTTGTGCACTGAGAATGATCAGATGCGAATTGGATGAAAGGTTCAACTTTGAACTTTAGGCGCTCTTATGTGAATCTTATAACATGATTTGACGAAAGAGAAGATTATTATTATAACGTTCTCAATGTTTTCATTATTGATGATAATTTTGAGTCAAGATTTGATTTGTCGGTGGACATAATTTTATTCTTTTGTATTCAGAAAAAAGTTATGATCTTCGCCCGTTTTTTGACAGATTGAATTAGTTGTTCCAACCCCTAGAAGTCTAGATTCTAAATCAAAACAAATGTACAACTTAATACACTAATTCTTCTTCTTCTTCCGTTCTTTGGACCAATCAATCATTCTTTTGTCATATATAGTTTATCAATGCCAAGAACGACTGTACGTTAAACCCCGGTTCTTAGGCCCTATTTGTCCATACACTGTAGGTCATGGCATCCGAATTTTGGCGACGGAAATGTTTTGAGTCTCTTTCACTGACAATCAGTCCCCCACACTTTCCCTTCCTTCGTGTATTCATTGATATTTAACGATAATTTTTCGCCTTATATTTGGGCTTTATGATCTTCGCCTAAGAGTATGTCCACACTTTGCACCATTTCTGACTATGCAAGGACGTTCCTTGCACTATTAAAAGAGATCTTTCTTCGAGAGTCTAAGCTTGGTAAGCATGTTTAGCTCTAGAATTGCCACAGTTATCCAAGTAGGATAGTGGCATCTCTCTCTCTCTCTCTCTCTCTGGCGATCCCGCGGATCGTGTCATCTAAGAAACCTCGACTGATTTAATGAGCCATTCGCGGTTTCACCGTGAGACAGTGTGAACTTAGACATGCATATCATTCATATTTCTCACCTTGACTAAATCCAGAGATAAAGATGATATAAATGATACCAAAGCGTAGTAAGTCTCCAACTATCATCTTATATATCATTGTCACAAAGGGACCAGTTAGCTTGTAACCTCTGGGAAGAAAATAACAAAATATTGTGAAACTGATGGAGTGCATGTTTTTTATAGCGTAGAATTCTTCCAGTTATGTTTGGCCACAGGTTAATGAGGCTGTGATAAAATAACCAATGTATATCGCTCACCTGTATCCAACAAGGTGGCTCACCTGTATCTAACATGGTAGTCCACCTATATCCAACAAGGTAGCCCACCTGTATCCCACAAGGTAGCTCACCTGTATCCAACAAGGTAGCTCACCTGTATGCAACAAGGTAGCCCATCTGTATCCAACAAGTTAGACCACTGATATCTAACATGGTAATCCACCTGTATCTGACAATGTAGCCCAACTGTATCCCACAAGGTAGCTCCCCTGTATCCAACAAATTGGCTCACAAGTATCTAACAAGATGGCTCACCTGCTGGTAAGGTCCTTCTCAAGGTAATTTGTTCGCTCCCTCATTGATCCATCAGGATATTTTTCAAGAGAATTTTGATTTTCGTTGTAGGTGAGATCGAGTACCTAGTCCTACGAGAGACGAACGATAACTCGTATCCAACAAGCTGGCTCACCTGTATCCAACAAGGTGTTCATTGTAACGCATGTGCGCAAGCTGAAATGCTTATTTGGGAAATAAATTATTGCTCACACAGAATATTACGCTCTCTCGTCTTTTAGACAACAGTTGGGGCATATGCCCTCAACAATCTCATGTTATTTTGTGGTTTTTTGGGTTTCGGAGCAAAAGTTTTTTATTGTTTTTTTATTTCTCTTTCTTACACAAGAAGATCTCAGCGGCAGTGCAGGAACTATGTAGCACCGACGAGGATCCCATATGAAAATAAGAAGATAGTGAAAATATTTTGTAAGAATTTTATTTTTCTAATGAATTTTGACTGGGCGGCGGCTTTGCAGCCTGTTCTTATCAATTTTTGTACTGCCAAATGATTCTTTTACGTGTTTAAATTGAACATGGGACTTACAGTTCATAGTTCGTCTCCGATAGGACTAGAAACTCGATCTAACCTGCATTGAGATCAGGCATCTCTGGAAAAATGTACAGATGGCTCTACGCGAGAGCAAACTGAGAACCATTGGGACGTGAAGCGAGCAGTTAATCTCTACGCCACAAAGACTCCCAAATCGAGAATTCCCGGATCAAAGCTAAATATTGATGAAATAATAGCCATCTTTTAAAGCATTCTTAATTCTCTTACATCTCAATAGATATCTAGATAAGAGTGCAATGCCCAAGATGGTATTAAAAGGAAACAATTTTAACAGCCTAAAAGGAATTCCTTTGTTAAGATGCGTATAAACATTATTGTCAAACTATTCAATACATTTTAGTGTGTTCTTTTTGGCCCGTGTGATGCCGGGACTAGCAAGGAATAGTAACACTCCGACCTACAAGGCATGTCGTAAGAGGTAACTGAGGTAGGGATCTAGAGAAGCTACCCTAGTAAATAAAAAGCCTTGCATAAATCGGATGTGCTGGCCTACTTGTAGGCGTATAATTGCAAAGACGTATAAACCCTCTTATTCTCAGATCACATACAAATCACACAGAATAGTTAACAAGTTGTTGATATGGAGTGTAAGATGAAGAAGAAGAAGAAGAAGAAGAAAAAGTGTGTTCTTTTGCTGCTAAAATGTTTTCAGTTTTCCAACTTATTTGTAACGGGGCAATACTGTTTAATGTTTTTAAAGATTGGGGCGCATCTGACAAATGTCAGTGGAGCACGGACAATAGAATAATATTAATATAATGCAGTAATATTAATAGTAACACAAATACAGAATAATAACCGATGAAAACTCAATCAAGGCTAACGGTTAATTTTTTAAAACAAAAATGTATGCGTAAAAACGCCGATACATACTGTTATTGAGAAATTATCAAAGATGTCTAGTAAGATAGGGCGCAAGAGATGTACCACAATGGCCCCATGGCACCCACGGGCACCGAGTTGGACAGCTGGTTTTAGGGGTCTCCATGGTAAAGTTGTTCAGACGTTGGCCTGCCGTTCTGAAAGTTGTTGATTCAAATCATGAGCGAGTAATATGGGAAATATTTTCATACGATTCTTAGGATTGTTACTGAAGCTACGGAGTTCGTGCTTTGTGCAACATTCTGCAGATGGTGGGCCGTTTCTGCCGACAGGGACAGAGCTATCTGGAGTAACTCTTTGCAAGGAAGTTTTTTTATTTTATTTTTCGATCTGAAACACTTGAGCTTTCAGCTCTTCGGCTCAGTGCCATGGCAATCGTAACCCTTCGGTTGGTGCCACGAACACCGTAAATCTGGAGAACCTGTGGCTTTTAGCCAGCCCGGAATTTGAACAACACTCACAGGGGTTTGTCACCCGTCGTCCAACGCGCTACGAACATGCTGAAATCCTTCGTCATGAGTGCCTTTTTGTAACGGCTCATACTAACAATTGGTTATTTATTTGGTTACCTTGCAAAGAATAGCATGTATGACCAAGCACACGGTGCAGCTAGTATAATGAGAATATCTTCTACAGTGTGCAGACGTGTGAAGCGTAATGGGATACAGGCCAATACAAGAAGGCATGAGACGAAGAACACTGCCTGTGCAGGGGCATGTTTCTGTTGAAATATAAATGTTACAAGTTAGTGGATAGTGTGGAAGGAGAAGACAAGTTAGTGGATGGTGTGGAAGGAGAAGACAAGTTAGTGGATGGTGTGGAAGGAGAAGACAAGTTAGTGGATGGTGTGGAAGGAGAAGACAAGTTAGTGGATGGTGTGCAAGGAGAAGACAAATTAGTTGATGGTGTGGAAGGAGAAGACAAGTTAGTTGATATTGTGGAAGGAGAAGACAAGTTAGTGGATGGTGTGGAAGGAGAAGACAAGTTAGTGGATGGTGTGGAAGGAGAAGACACGTTAGTGGATGGTGTGGAAGGAGAAGACAAGTTAGTGGATGTTGTGGAAGGAGAAGACAAGTTAGTGGATGGTGTGGAAGGAGAAGACAAGTTAGTGGATGGTGTGGAAGGAGAAGACAAGTTAGTGGATAGTGTGGAAGGAGAAAACAAGTTAGTGGATGGTGTGGAAGGAGAAGACAAGTTAGTGGATAGTGTGGAAGGAGAAGACAAGTTAGTGGATAGTGTGGAAGGAGAGAGAAATAAATGAAACAGTTGATTAGTACTTTCATCTTACCAATATCATCATCATTACCAATATCATCATCATTACCAATATCATCATCATTACCAATATCATCATCATTACCAATATCATCATCATTACCAATATCATCATCATTACCAACATCACCATCATTACCAATATCATCATCATTACCAATATCATCATCATTACCAATATCATCATCATTACCAATATCATCATCATTACCAACATCATCATCATTACCAACATCATCATCATTACCAACATCATCATCATTACCAATATCATCATCATTACCAATATCATCATCATCTTCTTCTGTTGTTGTCACACTGTTACCAGGTTGTTGCCCAGTGTCGTAGTTTTCTGTTTTTGTCATGCGTTGTTCTGGTGGCTTGAGAGATTGTTATTTTTACTCTTTGATAAGATTCTGCTACTCCATCTAACCATCGATTTCATCGTCTTCCTTACGCCTTCTTTCCTGATGTTCTGTTGTAGAAGACTTTGTATACTGTGGAGTTTGGAGACATTAGAATTAAGTGGCCAAACCACTTCATTCTTTGCTTCTCAATGTAATTTAAGCGAGGTTTTGTGCCAACTTTTTTCCTTATGCTGATGTTGGTGACTCTCTTTTCTGGTGTTGTTGGTATTTTTTCGCAGTCACAGCATTTCAATTGCAGTTATTTTTTTTGCGACTGTGCTTTGAGCATTGTCCATGTTTGGTTCTGGTAACACGAAGTAGATATGAAAATGAGGTTGAACATCTGTTGTTAAGCTGTCAGTGAGATTTTATTTTTCTTCACCATCATCATTCTCATCATCATCATCGGTGGCGCCGATAGCGAAGTTGATAGCCCGCTTAGCTAGTAACCACACGCCGTGCTAACTCCGGGGTTCCAGACCAAGGGAATCTAACAAACATTTCGGTGTGCATGTTTTCTGTTCAATTTACTTGTGGATCTAAATTGCAAGTACGTTAGAACCCTTTAGCTGCTAAGGACGTGTATATACTTTTTCCCCATTCACTTCTAAAGACGCATTTACACGTCTGTTATTATCTCTCCTCTGTGGGCTAAAGACGTGTTAACACGTTATACATTACTACTGCCACTGCTATATGCGTACATTCACGGTTGTAACCTAGAAACAAAGAGTAGCTATGTTTAGCTCAGCCTTTGGAAAGTATTTTTAGCTCAGTCTTCGGAAAGTATGTAGCAGGGAAAGGGTTAGAAGACGGAATAAGTCTCGCCTGAATGGTGAGGGACACTGACTATAAAGATAGAAATCTGAAACTCCCCACGACGCTTCAGGAAACATGTGGATAAGACAAGACTATTGTGGGTTTTGTTTTTAATCTAGTTTTCGAAATGTGGGGTCTTTGTGGCGTAGAGATTAGATTATCGTTTCTGGTTCTGAAGGTAATCGGTTCGAACCCTCGTGGAGCCTTCGTGATGTTTTTACAGAGACCTCTGATCTTAGTGTAGGTGAGTTCGAGTTCCTAGTGCTATCGGATACGGACGATAACAAGTAGGTCCCGTGTTGAAGTTGAGCCCGTAAAATAACCCTTGGCAGTTCACAATCGAGAAGAGCATACTTCATTAGAAATATTAATTAATAAAATTCCTACAGAATATTTGCACCATCTTCTAAATTGCATCGGAGACCCTCGTCGATCCTACGTAGTTCGTGCGCTGCCGCTGAGATCTTCCTGCGTAAGAAAGAGATTGGAGCACACATGGTTACTCAACGAAGTGCAATGATGATGAATCAATCAATCAATCAATCAATCAATCAATCAATCAATCAATCAATCGAAATGTCGAAGTTTAACCCCATACATTAGTAATGTCAATATAACTTGGCGAAACACGTAATAACAAAGTACTGTAGTTTTACAAAATACAAAAACAATGACAATACACAGCAACGTTTCTACCAAAAAGGCCTTTATCAAGCAAACGATACAACAAAATGACGAATGTCACAGATCACCGCATATAGACTTTGACAAAGATATTACAACGGTTAAAATAGTCGAAACCGTGCTGTGTATTATCATTGTTTTTTGTATTTTGTAAAACTACCAGGGGCGGCTCGTCATTAAAGGCCAGTGGGGCCCGGCCCCACCAATAATCGAAAGGGGAATAAATTCCCCGAATAGACAAATAATAGTCGATACTTCAAAACCCATGATTTTTCCGAAAATTTGTGTCTGGCCCCACCAAGAAAAATGACCACGAGCCGCCACTGAAAACTACAGTACTTTATTATTACGTGTTTCGCCATTCTACATAGTTTTACTATAGTCACCATCTATATTGTAAATATAACGTGTAATATTCTCTGTGATACTTACACAATGACCAACAAAGCTAAATATTCCTGCAGTGTATATCTCTTTGACTTCGTATACCACTTTAGCCAAGCAGTTTAGGACTACAATACTTTCTGAAGTGTACCGAATCTGAAAAGTTAACAAAAGCATTTATTGTGCTTGTATGATTGACAAGAAGATTGGCATGAAGCAAATCTTATAAGAACGATTTTCTGGCCAACACTATGTTACCAGTGTCAAACATGACCAATAACAGCAGCCAATGAGCGGAAAATCATAACAACAGAGATGAGGTGTCTTAGAAGAGCTGATAGGTGTGACAATAAGAGACAAAATTAGAAATGAAGAAATCAGAAGGAGACTGGATGTGAAAATAGTCATGCAGTTCATAACATAACAACAGATTAAATGGTTTGGACACCTGACAAGAATGCCCTGGTATCACCTACCACAGGGAACCACACATAAAAAGTATAATGAGTACAAAGCAAGAGGAAGACCACGCAAAAGATGGAGAAACGGCATCAAGAAAGATGATTACGAAAATGAATATCAGCTTACAAAGTGCCTTTTTCCGATCCAGAAGCACTTGAGCTTTTCAGCTCCGGCTCGGTGCCATGGACATCGTAACCTTCGGTTCGGTGCCACGAACACCGTAAATCTGGGGAATCTGCGGCTTTTTCTGCCATCCCGCGGAATTGAACCCGCACACACAGAGGGATAGTCACCCGTAGTCCAACGCGCTACGAACACGCTGGGCAGACCAGCTACAAAGTGCCTTAAAACAAGTATACACAAGATCACTACGTTTCCAACCCCCAGCCCCCCAACACTTCTATAAAGAAGTGAATGGTAGAAGAGAAGAAGAAGAAGCATGATGGACAGATCATTCATCCCGTATGGTTTATATATTAAATCCACCTGCATTATATGTGTCTCCTTCCTTCTGAGTTATCTCATGCTCCTTGATGTGGAGCATGAGAGAACTGTTATTTTTATTTAGGCAAATACTGAAGTAGACTAATGAGAGAAGAGTTATTTTAGCAATGCGATTGGTGAAATCTTCTTTGACAGTTTGAATATCATAGAAGATTTACTTGTCTCTACAAAAGCTTTGGAATCTCTCCATCATAGAGCATCCAGTCATAAACAAGTTGTCTCTCACTGACCTGGCAAAAATATGCTTGGCGGCTTCAGCTTCCTTAGCATTGGATGAGCCTTAAAGATATTTCTCACACTGCCACTTTACAACGACATCTTCTTCTTCTTCTTCCAACGTTTTCAGACATCGATTTGTATACTTTTAAAGTAGTTAATGGTCAACCGGAGTCCATGTACATCTCCATATAGCTTGTCTTGGACTGACATCGATTTGTATACTTTTAAAGTAGTTAGTGGTCAACTGCAGTCCATGTACATCTCTGTATAACTTGTCTTGGACTGACATCGATTTGTATGCTTTTAAAGTAGTTAGTGGTCAACCGGAGTCCATGTACATCTCTGTATAGCTTGTCTTGGACTGACATCGATTTGTATGCTTTTAAAGTAGTTAGTGGTCAACTTCAGTCCATGTACATCTCCATATAGCTTGTCTTGGACTGACATCGATTTGTATGCTTTTAAAGTAGTTAGTGGTCAACTGAAGTCCATGTACATCTCTGTATAGCTTGTCTTGGACTGACATCGATTTGTATGCTTTGAAAGTAGTTAGTGGTCAACTGCAGTCCATGTACATCTCTGTATAACTTGTCTTGGACTGACATCGATTTGTATGCTTTTAAAGTAGTTAGTGAGTCAACTGTAGTCCATGAACATCTCTGTATAGCTTGTCTTGGACTGACATCGATTTGTATGCTTTTAAAGTAGTTAGTGGTCAACTACAGTCCATGTACATCTCTGTATAGCTTGTCTTGGACTGACATCGATTGTATGCTTTTAAAGTAGTTAGTGGTCAACTGCAGTCCATGTACATCTCCATATAGCTTGTCTTGGACTGACATCGATTTGTATGCTTTGAAAGTAGTTAGTGGTCAACTGCAGTCCATGTACATCTCTGTATAGCTTGTCTTGGACTGACATCGATTTGTATGCTTTGAAAGTAGTTAGAGAGTCAACTGCAGTCCATGTACATCTCCGTATAGCTTGTCTTGGACTGACATCGATTTGTATGTTTTTAAAGTAGTTAGTGGTCAACTGCAGTCCATGTACATATCTGTATAGCTTGTCTTGGACTGACATCGATTTGTATGCTTTTAAAGTAGTTAGTGGTCAACTGCAGTCCATGTACATCTCTTGAAGCTTGTCTTGGACTGACATCGATTTGTATGCTTTTAAAGTAGTTAGTGGTCAACCAGAGTCCATGTACATCTCTGTATAGCTTGTCTTGGACTGACATCGATTTGTATGCTTTTAAAGTAGTTAGTGGTCAACTGCAGTCCATGTACATCTCTGTATAGCTTGTCTTGGACTGACATCGATTTGTATGCTTTTAAAGTAGTTAGCGGTCAACTGCAGTCCATGTACATCTCTGTATAGATTGTCTTGGACTGACATCGATTTGTCGACTTTAAAGTAGTTAGTGGTCAACAGAGTCCATGTACATCTCCGTATAGATTGTCTTAGTGTATTGGGTGGGCCATGTGTTTTCTCTCTGTTCACTGTATGTTGGACATTCTTGCAGTGTGTATGTGTCTCTGTCACCTTGCTGGTGCCACATGTGCATATGTCAGAAGGGTCTATCGATACGTTTTATAGATTAAATAGTGATTGATTGATTGATAGGACCATCATCATTGCACTTCGGTGCGTAGCCACGTGTGCTCCGATCTCTTTCTTACGCATGACAATCTCAGCTGCAGTGAAGACCTCCGTAGCACCAGCGAGGGTCTCCAATTTAATTTGAAGATGGTGAAGATATTTTTGTAAGAATGATTAGAAATGCCCATCACTAAGTGCCAAACAAACAGTATTTCTAGATATTGCCTCTAAAAACACGTTAAATCTCCGAGAAGGTGGGCTGTTTAAAAACTCATTTTATACCTTTGTAGAACCAACGGGATATTTATTCAGAGATTTCTGATCTCATTGTAGGTGTGATCGAGCTCCTAGTTCTAATGGAGACGGCGATAAAAATGTAGGTCCCGTCTTGTTCAAGTTAAAAACATTATAAAAATCATTTGCAGTTCAAAATCGGGATAAAATCAGGTCTGGAAAGATTTTGCCCAGGCAAAAGAAATTAGAAAGTTATTAAAATAAAATTTCTACAAAATGTTTTCACAATCTTCTAACATCGTGTACCTTTATCGGTGCTACGGAGTTCGTAGACTGCCGTTAAGATCTTCTTGTGTAAGAAAGAGATCGGATCACGCATGGTTACTCACCGTAGTGCAATGATGATGGTCATACCAATCAATCGATGCATCTGCTTTCTCTCTATTAGGACTAGGCGCAGATACTCCAAAGTATTTTCTATCATCATCAAGTAGCTTGTCCTGAGCAGAACTTTGCCACCACAACAGTCCTCAGGAATTTCTCTCTCTCATAGGCCAGATGTCCAGCCTCTGCAGCCGTCATGTTCAAACCATCATTTACATCCTTAATCCATCTTCTCCGTGGTCTTCCTCTTCTTCTCTTTGTCATTATGCCTTCTTCTATGATGGTCTTCTCCAACCCTTCATGTTTTTTTGTATGTCCAAAATATTTTAATTTTCTCTTTCTTATTTGTAGCATCAGCCAGTTTTCTTTGATTTTGAGTTTTTTCTGGATAGATCTATTTGTTCTCTTCTCTGTCCAAGACAGGAGCAGATGCCCCAAAGTATTTTCTTTACAGGTATACAATATCCCCGATCGAACCCACAAGGTAATAGAGGTAAGGGATGACCCGTGGGCACATGGAGACGGGAGTTGGAGACGGAATGCAAGAAAATTGAGAGAGTGGAGAGATCTGAAAAATATAGCATTGGATCGTTACTGAATTTCTTGGTCTTGGAAGACCTTGGTTGCGGACTTATGCTTTCCTAGGGGTGAAGGTTGGAAAAGATTTAAAATGTATGCTCACTGCGTCTACAGTTCCTCTGTACAGCAACAGACATCCCATAGGTCGTGTGTAGATGCATACACTGAACAACAGGACGTGGGCGACAGCAAAGACAAGATGCACCATAAACCGTTTCTGGAGACAAAAAGACATAATCTTGTAGCTAGCGTTATATTAAATTATTGATATAAGGGAAGACTGCAGTAAAACTATGTTAGTTAGTCTTTCCTCTTGGGCCTGTGGGCGGCGCATAGGCAGAGGTCATAGCTCTCCATGTCTCGCGGTTCATTGCTATCTGTTTTAGGTCTTTAATGTTTGCTAGGCCCATCGTTTAGCCTTCTCTGATGATGGTTCTACGCAGAGTCTCTCTTGGTCTTCCTCGTTTTCTTTTTCCCTCTGGTGTCCATATGAGGGATTGGTAAGGAGTCTTCTCTCCATTCAAGTGTGCGATGTGTTCAGCGCTTTCTTAAAATTGTATTTCTGTGGTCTCTTGTCTTATTGTGTATTAGGTCGAAATCGCCATTTGAGTTATATTAAAACTATGTAGCAATGGTAAACAGTAAAGACACAATCTGTACTGCTTGATTTAAATTATTGTATTAGGAACTGTAAACTATGACAATGGAAACAGTAAAGACAATCTTGTAGGGTTATATTAAATTATTATTAAGAAGCTGAGTAAAACTGGCAAGGGTGAAACAGTAAAAAGACACAATCTTGTAGCTAGCGTTATATTAAATTATTGATATAAGTGAAGACTGTAGTAAAACTATGTAGCAATGGTGAAACAGTAAAAAGACATAATCTTGTAGCTAGCGTTATATTAAATTATTGATATAAGGGAAGACTGCAGTAAACTGTAGCTATGGTAAGCAGTAAAGACATAATCGTAGCTAGCGTTATATTAAATTATTGATATAAGGAAGACTGTAGTAAAACTATGTAGCAATGGTGAAACAGTAAAAAGACACAATCTTGTAGCTAGCGTTATATTAAATTATTGATATAAGGGAAGACTGTAGTAAAACTATGTAGCAATGGTGAAACAGTAAAAAGACACAATCTTGTAGCTAGCGTTATATTAAATTATTGATATAAGGGAAGACTGCAGTAAAACTATGTAGCAATGGTGAAACAGTAAAAAGACAATCTTGTAGCTAGCGTTATATTAAATTATTGATATAAGTGAAGACTGCAGTAAAACTATGTAGCAATGGTGAAACAGTAAAAAGACAAAATCTTGTAGCTAGCGTTATATTAAATTATTGATATAAGGGAAGACTGCAGTAAAACTATGTAGCAATGGTGAAACAGTAAAAAGACATAATCTTGTAGCTAGCGTTATATTAAATTATTGATATAAGGGAAGACTGCAGTAAAACTATGTAGCAATGGTGAAACAGTAAAAAGACACAATCTTGTAGCTAGCGTTATATTAAATTATTGATATAAGGGAAGACTGCAGTAAAACTATGTAGCAATGGTGAAACAGTAAAAAGACATAATCTTGTAGCTAGCGTTATATTAAATTATTGATATAAGTGAAGACTGCAGTAAAACTATGTAGCAATGGGAAACAGTAAAAGACATAATCTTGTAGCTAGCGTTATATTAAATTATTGATATAAGTGAAGACTGCAGTAAAACTATGTAGCAATGATGAAACAGTAAAAAGACATAATCTTGTAGCTAGCGTTATATTAAATTATTGATATAAGGGAAGACTGCAGTAAAACTATGTAGCAATGGTGAAACAGTAAAAAGACATAATCTTGTAGCTAGCGTTATATTAAATTATTGATATAAGGGAAGACTGCAGTAAAACTATGTAGCAATGGTGAAACAGTAAAAAGATAATCTTGTAGCTAGCGTTATATTAAATTATTGATATAAGGGAAGACTGCAGTAAAACTATGTAGCAATGGTGAAACAGTAAAAGAATAATCTTGTAGCTAGCGTTATATTAAATTATTGATATAAGGGAAGACTGTAGTAAAACTATGTAGCAATGGTGAAACAGTAAAAAGACATAATCTTGTAGCTAGCGTTATATTAAATTATTGATATAAGGGAAGACTGCAGTAAAACTATGTAGCAATGGTGAAACAGTAAAAAGACATAATCTTGTAGCTAGCGTTATATTAAATTATTGATATAAGGGAAGACTGCAGTAAAACTATGTAGCAATGGTGAAACAGTAAAAAGACATAATCTTGTAGCTAGCGTTATATTAAATTATTGATATAAGGGAAGACTGCAGTAAAACTATGTAGCAATGGTGAAACAGTAAAAAGACAAAATCTTGTAGCTAGCGTTATATTAAATTATTGATATAAGGGAAGACTGTAGTAAAACTATGTAGCAATGGTGAAACAGTAAAAGACAAATCTTGTAGCTAGCGTTATATTAAATTATTGATATAAGGGAAGACTGTAGTAAAACTATGTAGCAATGGTGAAACAGTAAAAAGACATAATCTTGTAGCT
Source organism: Arion vulgaris (assembly GCA_020796225.1). NCBI lineage: Eukaryota > Metazoa > Mollusca > Gastropoda > Stylommatophora > Arionidae > Arion > Arion vulgaris. The sequence continues at coordinate 24,610,650 of CM036773.1, read as the reverse complement.
AGCGTTATATTAAATTATTGATATAAGGGAAGACTGCAGTAAAACTATGTAGCAATGGTGAAACAGTAAAAAGACAAAATCTTGTAGCTAGCGTTATATTAAATTATTGATATAAGGGAAGACTGCAGTAAAACTATGTAGCAATGGTGAAACAGTAAAAAGACAAAATCTTGTAGCTAGCGTTATATTAAATTATTGATATAAGGGAAGACTGCAGTAAAACTATGTAGCAATGGTGAAACAGTAAAAAGACATAATCTTGTAGCTAGCGTTATATTAAATTATTGATATAAGGGAAGACTGCAGTAAAACTATGTAGCAATGATGAAACAGTAAAAAGACATAATCTTGTAGCTAGCGTTATATTAAATTATTGATATAAGGGAAGACTGCAGTAAAACTATGTAGCAATGGTGAAACAGTAAAAGACAAATCTTGTAGCTAGCGTTATATTAAATTATTGATATAAGGGAAGACTGCAGTAAAACTATGTAGCAATGGTGAAACAGTAAAAACAAAATACTGTAGTTTTACAATAACGATACACAGCAACGTTTTGACCAAAAGGTCTTTATCTTCTTCTTTCTCGAATCCTGTATGCCTGCCAGCGTCAGGTCAGGAAGTGAAGACATTCATTCTTACATGACATACAAGATATAGAATCTGACAACACATTCATAACTGCCTAAAATGAAAATAACAACAGAAGTAAAGACATTACTTTCATGTTAAGGCCGTTATGTATTTACTGTCTGATTTATATGTTATGTGCAGTGTAAGGAGTAATTTCTTCAATTCTGTTGTATTCTTTACTTGATAAAGAACTTTTGGTCGAAACGTTGCTGTGTATGTTTTTTGTATTTTGTAAAATTACAGTATTTTGTTTCCACTTATTTCGCCATTATTACATTATTGTAATATGCAATAAATATTTTTATATATGGTTTTTATATATGGTGTTTATATATGGTGTTTATATATGGTGTTTATATATTGTCTTTATATATGGTGTTTATATATGGTGTTTATATATGGTGTTTATATATGGTGTTTATATATTGTCTTTATATATGGTGTTTATATATGGTGTTTATATATGGTGTTGATATATGGTGTTTATATATGGTGTTTATATATGGTGTTTATATTTGGTGTTTATATATGGTGTTTATATATGATGTTTATATATGGTGTTTATATATGGTGTTTATATTTGGTGTTTATATATGGTGTTTATATATCGTGTTTATATATCGTGTTTATATATGGTGTTTATATATGGTTTTTATATATGGTGTTTATATATGGTGTTTATATATCGTGTTTTAAAGATACAATACACAAGCACCAGTATCTGCTGCAAGACAAAGAATGAAAACACGACACTGGCAAACCTATGATGTGCACAAAAATAAAGATATATCGTGTTTATATATGGTGTTTATATATGGTGTTTATATATTGTGTTTATATATGGTATTTATATCATCGCTGTTTATATATGGTGTTTATATATGGTGTTTATATATGGCCTTATTATATAGGTTTTATATATGGTGTTTATATATGCCTTTATATATGGTGTTTATATATGGTCTTTTCGTTTTACAGATGGCCAATTGGTAAGTGTTTTACTGTGACAGCTTCTGAGTTTACGTTTGTCTCTCTATGAGAAGTTCTGTCAATGACGCAGATAAAACACAGCTGTTTTATGTCCAGCATTTCACTTGTTTCACAGAAAAACAGAAAAAGTTAAAACACATTATTCACTGAGCCATAAACGAAACGAACCTGAAATTGAGAAACATTCGAAAGTGCAGAATGGTGTGCACGGTTTAAGTACGTTCTTTGAGCCTGTGATTGACCGGAATTTCCCGATACAAAAATAAAAATGAAATGGGCCATTATGGATGTGTTCATGAAGTTAAGCAATAGTGGTCTTATGTAACTAGCATTGAGCATATATGAGTCTCTCAGTATACATGCAAGAGTGAACTCTGGTAGATTCGAGCAATTTCAAAGTCATGGTTACCTCCTTGATCTCCATTGTGAGGCTAATTGTCGTCCAGGGAAGTGCATGACTAGCTCCATATTCTATTTGTGTATATGTTAATTGTATATATGTTATATATAAATATTTGATTCCACTTCTAGTTTTTTGCATCTATTTCGTTATTCGTTTTTAGTCACAGATTGTGATTTTAGGGTCGTTAGAAATGTATTGTCTGATTCTAGATGTTGTATGTCATGTAAGAAGTGAATTTCTTCATTTCTGTTGTATCCTTTGCTTGATAAAGACCTTTTGGTCGAAACTTTGCTGTGTATTGTTATTGTTTTTTGTATTTTGTTAAACTACAGTACTTTGTTTTTACGTATTTCGCCATTGCTACATAGTTTTACTGCATCTTCTTTATATCCAAATGACTAGTTCTTGATAGTTTTGCTATTTTTATGAACGGCCATGTACTTCGCTCGTTTCGAATCACTGAACCATCAGTGTGTCTTCTTTCTTTTAGTCGTGACACTGTTACCGTATTGTTGCAGTGTCGTAATTTTCTGTTTTGATCTTGCGCTGTTCTAGTAATTTGGGTGATAGTTATTTTTTGGCTGCTTTTGAGGATTCTGCTATAAACTACCATTTTTATCTCCACCTTTTTTCCTGATGTTCTGTTATAGAAGAAATGTTTTATATACTATTGGTTACATTTTTTAGTTCTTCTTCTTTTGACTTGTGTATACTAGATTGGATATTCATAGTCTATTACAAGGCCAGTCCGTCTGCCTAGGATTACAGATAGTCGCTCATACAGTTTGTCTTCTTCTTCCTCACTCCAACTTGGGATTCAGGTTTCTAAAAACCGCCCGCCTCTCTCTAGATTCTACAATCTGCACGCTCATATTTGTCCTTTCTGTTGAGGTTCTTTTTTACTCAGGATTGGGTTTTAAGATTCTCTGTGAGGCAGCCAGTCTACCTCAGCCTTATCAAATTGACAGGCCACATTTGCTCTTCTTTCCTCCGCTTGGGATTCGGATTCATAAAGGCAGCCGTCTGCCTCTCAGAAATTTTAGGCCAGCGATACATTTGTCTCTCTGCAGTCCCCTCCACAGAGGTATGTGATTTCGAATTTCATCTAAGAAACTATTTCAGTTAACCACATATTTGTTTCTGAGTTACTCAAAGTATTATTTCATGATTTCATGATTTCTCTATAACAAGGAGTCGTTTTGTGTTATCAAATTCGCCATACAGATATGTACTTCTGTGAGAAAATTTTCACTAGAAATCAAATTGCATTTATCAAAATTTGAAACTCCAGCCTGTCTCCTCAGATTAGACAACCACAGCCAATACCAGTTTGTCTCTCTGTGTTCACAGCTTTGGGAAATTTTCAGTTCATTTCTAATATAGGCAACCATCATGCCTCAGATTATCAATGCTGCATGATTCAGATTTGTCTTGTGCTGGTGTTGCACCCCTCAGTCTGTAACCTGTCAGTTTCTTAAAGTATTCCTCCACTTATCTCTGCTTCCTCGTTTCCCCACGTCTCCTCAGTTACATGGTGTAAGTTTTTGGCCCAAAACTTATGTAGTCTGAATTTATTCTCTTAATATTGTTGCTTCATCCTTTTTCCAAAAGCTTGTTATTTGTCGTATCGTCAGAATCTCTTATCTTTTATATTCCACATCTCAATGTCATTGATTTCAAAGCTGTTCATTGCCATTTTCGGCCTGATAACTTGGTTTTCTGAAGCATTTGTTTTCTGCTATCTAATTCCTCTAAAGGAACACACCAACAAATTTCATCATCCAACCTCTTAGTCCCTCTGAGCAGATAGTAACAGTTTTCTATTTTTAAACCAAAGCCAGTAACATCTACTGCAAGGTTAGAATATCACATAGTACTAGGTGAAACTTTTTCATTAAATTTTTTAATATTAGTTGTTTATTACATTAAATTATTTGATGGTCTATGCATTACTTTCACAAGTCATCTGTCTTATTACAGATAGTGTCATCAATAGTCAGTAGTTTCATTTCTTCTTCCGTCACCTCAGATTTACTTGATGCCAGGTCTTGAATTACCTGTCCACTCTGTTCTTGGTCTTCTCAATTCCTTCAATTCCTTTTCTACGCTTGCCTGATCTCTGTTGGTGGACGCTTAGGTTCGGATGGTTGATTTTGGTTTGTTTCTTTAGTTGTACTTGGTTTGTTGGTGTTTTTTAGGTATATTTTCTACGGGTGAGGTAGCCAGACCCACCACCTACCTCCTTAGCGCCTTTTACAACATACTGGACAGGTACACATTGCTGCATATTCTTTCTTCCGCTTTCGGGTTCCGACAGCACAAAGTCGGGCTCCTACCTTAGCCGCCTCTTATGACATGCCTTGTAGGTCGCAGTGTTAATATCTTTGCTCCCCTTGCGAGCCCCATCAACACACGAGCGTAATAAGTACTTAATACAGAAAAACGTTCATCTGAAGAAACTATTTATGTGTAACCCACAGATTTGTTTTGTAAGTTACTCATTGCATTCTATTCTCATGTATTTTTATGCATGTATTTCGTCTTTAACAAGGTTAAGATGTCGTTTTCTATGTATCGAAATTTGGCGCGATCAGGAAATATGTACTCCTAAAACTGTGAGTAAATCTTCACAGAAGTCAAATTGCATTTACACAAAATTTGAAACTTTATCTTTTTTTTCTTTCTAACCTGTGGCATCCGTGACATCGTTTAGAACAACAACAAAAGCACAAACTTATTCTCTATTATTGGTCGTCTTATGTATTGTGTTCGAGCTGATAATAATTTATCTCAGTTCACATTTTACTGTATTCTCCATAGTCATCATCATCATCACAGGTGCCGTCTCCACATCGAAGGTTGGCTGCAATGAATCTCCAGCATCCTCTGTCTTTCGCCTTGGTGATGCACACTGCCAGACTGTAACCTGTCCTTCCCTCCCACTTATCTCTCGGTCTTCCTTTTGCTCTTCCCCTCTCAACTTTCCCCTCTAGTAAATGTTTTATCATGATGTCATGTCTTTTATGTGCCCAAAATACTTTACTTGTCTGAATTTTATTTCTCTTAATAGTTGTTTCTTCATGCCTAGTTTTCCTAAAACTTGTTTATTTGTCTGTCCATGAAACTCTGCCTATTCTTCTATATATCAACATCTCAAATGCATCAATTCTGTCTTCTAACTGCTTGTTCAGTGTCCATGTTTCCTAGCCTCTATAGTATCTTTGGGTATTCCACGTATACGTTTGTCTCTTTCTGACATGTATCTAACCTTTCGTTACATAATTAGAAAAAAAACCAACCAAACAAATAGTAATATGCACCTTCAACCTCTTAGTCCCTCTGAGCAGATATACACAGTTTTGATTATGTTTTAAGGAAACGCAAAGCCAGTATACATTGCTACATAAATAATGTCTCCAAATGTATAAAATATCACATAGTAACTAGATGAAATATTTAAAAATCACATTTAATTTGTTTAATTTTATTCCCTCTTTTAGTTGTTTTATTTACATTCCAAATTATTTGATGGTTTTTTTCGTATGTCATTTCTTTCACAAATACATCTTGTCTTATTCACATGTGTCTTGAAGAGTCGTGGTAAGTTTCAGTTTTTTATCCTGTGCCAGGTGTGTTGCATCTGCAGATGTTAGTCTTTGATGTCGCAGGATATCTGTGATATTATCTATCCATCTGGTTCTTGGTCTTTCTCGGATTACGCCTTCGAATTGCCGATTGTTGTTAGCGCGACACGTTCAGATATATTGTTGTTAGTGCGACATGGACAAATATATTGTTGTTAGCGCGACATGGACAAATATATTGTTGTTAGCGCGACCTGGACAAATATATTGTTGTTAGCGCGACATGGACAAATATATTGTTGTTAGCGCGACATGGTCAAATATTGTCTTACCGACATGGTCAAATATATTGTTTTATCCGACATGGACAATCATATTGTTGTTAGTCTTGCATGTCAAATATATTGTATTATCGACATGGTCAAATATGTTTTGTTAGCGCGACATGGACAAATGATTGTTGTTAGCGCGACATGGTCAAATATATTGTTGTTAGTGCGACATGGACAAATATATTGTTGTTAGCACGACATGGACAAATATATTGTTGTTAGCGCGACATGGACAAATATATTGTTGTTAGTCGACATGGCAAATATATTGTTGTTAGCACGACATGGTCAAATATATTGTTGTTAGCACGACATGGACAAATATATTGTTGTTAGTGCGACATGGACAAATATATTGTTGTTAGTGCGACATGGACAAATATATTGTTGTTAGCGCGACATGGACAAATATATTGTTGTTAGCACGACATGGACAAATATATTGTTGTTAGCACGACATGGACAAATATATTGTTGTTAGCACGACATGGACAAATATATTGTTGTTAGCCGACATGGCAAATATATTGTTGTTAGCGCGACATGGACAAATATATTGTTGTTAGTGCGACATGGTCAAATATATTGTTGTTAGCACGACATGGTCAAATATATTGTTTCCTTCTTATTTTAGTGACCGAACCGCAGGTGTGTTGCTGGGGCCCGCAAGGAAGCAAAGAATAGTACCACTGCAACCTACAGTGCATATAGTAAGATGCGACTGATGTAGGCCTTAGGGATGCTACCCTAGTAAATAAAACTCAGCGCGTAAATCGGATGTGCTGGCCTACTTGTAGGCGTATAACTGGCACAGCGTAAGTAAATCGCACTTAGGCGCAGATCACATACAAATCACACAGATTGGTTGACAAATGGCCGATATGGAGCGTTTGAAGAAGAAGAAGTGACCAATCTTCGTTCCGGGCACATGTGTCTTGGAATGAGATCCGACAGACTGCTGGCTCTGCCACCATATCACCGGGGCATGGTGTCGGCAATGAGAGATCCGACAGACTGGCTGGCTCTGCCACCATATCACCGGGGCACATGGGTGTCGTTGGCAATGAGAGAGCAGACAGGCTGGCTGGCTCTGCCACCATATCAGAGGGCCAGCCAATGATAGAGTTGATATTTTGAACGCCCTCATAGAGTGTGGCCGCAAAGAAGATTTTCATTTAAACCAATCCACGTCAACTACTAGATTGCAGGAGCTGGGTTTGAAGATTGGAGTAGCAAGAAAATAACAGCATAACAGGTACGTGAGTTGGCTCATCAATCAAAATCGAACTGGTACGATCAGTCGCTGGACGCTGTTGGAGATATTGCGAAGGAGATCGGAGCACCTATGGACATGTCCGGAGTGCAATGAAGATATTCCAAATTGAAACTGAAACTGAAGTGATCGAACATGATTAAATAAAAAATGTAAATACAAAAAACAAGAAAATAATTACAAACTTTAGCAAACGTCTTCCATTTCTCTATCAAGAGCTGCCTCATCACACCTCCATCCAACATGTCTAGGTGATCATCTTTCTCTCCATTCACAATAATCATAAGTGCAGAGTTCCAATCTGAAAGGTAAAGTGGAGAGAATTATTACACAAAATGAAAATGTTCAGAAGTGTTTCCAGACTGCAAGGTCTGAAATGGGGCGGATTAGAACCAGACTGCAGGGTGTGAAATGGGATGAATAAGTTAGAGACTGCAGGGTGTGAAATGGGATGAATAAGTTAGAGACTGCAGGGTGTGAAATGGGATGAATAAGTTAGAGACTGCAAGGTGTGAAATGGGATGAATAAGTTAGAGACTGCAGGGTGTGAAATGGGATGAATAGTTGAGACTGCAGGGTGTGAAATGATGAATAAGTTAGGAACTGCAGGGTGGAAATGGGATGAATAAGTTAGAGACTGCAGGTGAAATGGGATGAATAAGTTAGAGACTGCAGGTGTGAAATGGGATGAATAAGTTAGAGACTGCAGGGTGTGAAATGGATGAATAGTTGAGACTGCAGGGTGTGAAATGGGATGAATAAGTTAGAGACAGCAGGGTATGAAATGGGATGAATAAGTTAGAGACTGCAAGGTGTTAAATGGGTTAATAAGTTACAGACTGCAGGGCGTGAAATGGGACGGGTTAGTTCCAGATTGCAGCTTATGAAATGGGACAGATTAGCGTAATGGGACAGATTAGCGTAATGGGACAGATTAGCGTAATGGGTATGCAATCGATTCGGACACAAAAACGTGGGTTCAATCCCACACGACGTTTCTCCCATGTGAAAAGGAATTGGCTTTCCTACCTCCTGTACATAGGGCCTAGCAATGTGAAGTGAATTGATTTCAACAATTAGATCTAAAACGATTATGGGAAATTGTATTATTATAGCTTTAAATAGCTGTTTATATATCCCAGAATGCTAGAGGTAGATGGGCGTGTTTTTTATTTTTATTTGTGGAACGTTTGTTACGTGAATGGAACCTATAACCAGTTTATGTAGGGTTCGAAAAGTGAGCGCTCTGTGCGACACTCTATGTGCTACTTTGTGTCCTATTCTATTTCTCCTCTATTTCTACTTCCTAATATATGCACTACTCACTCTATTCCTACTCTCCTTCTTCTTTCTTCTTTGCATTCGTTCTTTACGATCAATTTTAATCACTCTTTGTGATATGTTTCATCTTTGTCAAGAACGTGTATACGTTGCACATTGGTTTGGTAGGCCCCTAAACGCATGACTTCTACACATTTAGGACAAGTGCATCCGCTTTCATCCAAACCTCCTTAGTCGCCTCTTACGACATGTGTGGCAGGTAACAGTGGCTCTATTCTTTACACCTCAAATTTGGGCCCCAGTAACCACTCAGGCATCTATTCCTACTAAACCTTCTTGTTTCACCTGGAACTTTCTCTAATTTTGTGTTCTAAACCCTAGTCTATACCCTAAATCTGGTTGAAGGTGTGCTCATGGTGTCTAATATCTTCCATAAGATTTGTATGACTTACTAGTTCTTCTTCTTCTTTCTCTTCTAGTAACTTCCTATGAAGTATAAGGCATCAACAAATTTCCTCTAACCAGATCTGTCTTGAGCAAGCCAGCTTAGTTCATTTCAGGTCTTTCCCATCTCTTCTCTTCCTGTGTATACAGTTTGTTTCCATGTCTATCTAGGGCGCTCCCTACCTCTCTTGCCTTCCGGATTCTTTTTCAAAGCCACACGTGGGTGTATGGTCTTATGCATTCTTAATGTATGTCCCAACCCCATCTCCTACCCTTTATTTTTTCGTTGATATTGTTGATGCCTGTGCACCGGATGATCTCAGTATTTGGTATTAACTGGTCTCAGCGAATTCGAAGTATTCTTCTAAGATATATTCAGTCGTAATTACTCACTAATACTACAATCATATACTAAATACTTACTAATGCTTCCATCAGGAGCGACAGAGTCCAGCGTATGAAGAGGATGAGCAGAACAAAATGTTGTACTAAAGCTCCAGAACTCCTTAAAACAGCAGCATAGAATAGGAAAAGAAAACTTATTAAATATCTTCACAATACAGGGAAAGAAAACATATTAGAAAGCAGCACATTTCATTCATTCATTTGATCTACAATTTAGTACACAGCACTTTCTAAGCATCGTTATTTTATTGTTAAGGAAGATAATTATTAAATTATAACTATATAATTATAATTATACAATAATTAACAGACTAACTAATCCGATAGTAGTAATACAGGAGAATAATAATCCGTTTGAAAATGTTTGAGGACTCCGCCTCACCTATCCGCCATTAAAAATGAAGCGTTATGACCAGATAATAGAGAAGATTGTGCTACAACCCTAACCAGACTGCTATAATTTCAAAAGTAAGGTGTGGCTAGACAAAAGCACTATACTGGTAGGTAAAGAAGAATAGTAAACCAACAAAGAACTGGTGTCGTTAGTTTTCACATGCTAAGAGACACAATGAGAAGGAAATCAGAACACTTATGAACCAATTGCTTCGATGTGCAGTGATGATGATCCGACGACTAAACTAACCTAAACTAGAGCGGTATAGAGTAATCACTTGCAGAGCCTATAACGTCACGAGAAGAATATCATAGACAATATTTCAAACAATTTCCACAAAACTTACAATGCTATCTAACTCAAGCATCTCCTTGAAAATGGCGTATCTACCAAGTTTGCAAGCCAGAGACAATGGCGTTAAGTTGTCATTGTTTTTAATACTGGTGCTGGCCTGTAGTTTGTGATGGCGTACAGCGTACCTGTACATCTCCTGGAGATGGTTAAGATGTAGGATTTTAGTTATTGGTGATATATTATAAATGTTGTCATAGAAATGTGATGAATCCTATATCATCTTCGTGTCCCGATTGACACATATGGCTTCCACAAGAAACCTCCACTGTTACCGTTCTGCTGCCTTTCTACCAACCGTCTCCCATGTCAGGCCACACTCTTTCAACTCTCTCTCCACCGTTCTTCTCCATGTTTTCTTTGGACGTCGTCCAGGTCTTCTCTTTCCATCTGCTGTCCATCTGAGAGCTGTTCTAGTCAATGCCCATACTGGTACACGACATACATATCCAAGCCACCTCTATCTTCGTCTCTTAATGATGGTCTCCAAGGATGCACAGTCTGTTCGTTTCTAAAGCTCCTCATTTGTTATGGTATTTTGCCAAAAAATGTGCAGGATTCTTCTTAAACATTTATTCTGAAATGTCTCCAACTTGTGTATTATGTGTTGGGTCATTTTCTAGCATTCTCTACTGTATAATAGCACTCCCAGTACATTACTTCTATATATTTTAAGTTTTGGTGTCCTAAGATTTAGTCCTTTTGTTTTCCTAATTTTGTTGAGCATCGCAAAAGTTTGTCTTGCCTTCTTGATTTTTTCGATGACATTCTTTTCTGAATCTCCATCTGGTGATACTGTAATTCCTATGTATACAAAATCCTGGACTTCCTCTATGACTTCATTTTGTAATACAATTGGTTGCTCAAATTTATGATTATAATGTGGTGAATGTTGTGATAGAAATGTGGTGAATGTTGTTAGTCACTTTGGATGTATGTTGTCGGTATCACAAGATGATATGAGTAGTATGTTGCTAATGATATAAGTTATATGTTGCTGACAGGGTCCGGATCCGAACATACAACCCCCAGAACGCAAAGGGAAAGATCTAACTACTATGTAACATGTAATCCTGTTTTTACTCTAAGCGCCAGTAAGCTATAAAAAAATACTCTAAAGACTTAGGATGGATTTCATTGCACAACGTTGCCCAATATGACTTGGTCCCTCACCGCGTTGCCCAATGTGACTCAGTCAATCACCACGCTGCCCAATATGACTCGGTCCCTCACCGCAACCATAACAACCTCTCTGCCGAGAGTATTGCATAAAGCACTACCCCATAGCTTCGACAACAATTTCACAAACCACTTGATAAAGTTCACTTGTGAACAGAGTGGCACGGTTGTGATTCGAACAATCGAGATCCAAAATCTAGCAAACATAACCCTAAAAATGTGACTTACAGTCTGGTCAGAAATGACCACCATATGTAGAATACTGTTCCCAAACACATCCTGTAAGTTTGGGTTTGCACCGTGATCCAGAAGATAGTCATAGATGTCCATTTTGCCAAGACAAGTAGCAAATGCTAGTGGATACTCACCGTAGTAAGCGTAACCTTTAGAAAATAGAATGATTTGTGTCAATAAATAGTCAAGAAATAGTCAACTAAATATTTAACAAATAGTCAACTAATAGTCAACAAAATAGTCAGCGAAACAGTCAACGATACAGTCAACGATACAGTCAACGATACAGTCAAGAAATAGTCAACTAAATATTTAACAAATAGTCAACTAATAGTCAACAAAATAGTCAGCGAAACAGTCAACGATACAGTCAACGATACAGTCAACGATACAGTCAACGATACAGTCAACAATACGTCAACGATAACAGTCAACGATACAACAGTCAACGATCAACAGTCAACGATATTCAACTGATACAGTCAACGATATAGTCAACGATCAGTCAACGATAAGTCAACGATACAACAGTCAACGATACAACAGTCAACGATACGTCAACGATGAACCAGTCAACGATACGTCAACGATACAGTCAACGATACAGTCAACGATACAGTCAACGATAAAAGTCAACGATACAGTCAACGATCAATATCAACGATACAGTCAACGATAAGTCAACGTACGTCAACGATACAGTCAACGTCAATAGTCAACGATCAGTCAACGATAGTCAACTATACAGTCAACGATACAGTCAACGATACAGTCAACGATACAACAGTCAACGATACAGTCAACGATACAGTCAACGATACAGTCAACAAAATAATCAACACAAAGTCAAATTTTTTTCTCTTTTTTGCGCACATTATAGTCGACATACGCTTGTTTTATGTACGCAAGTTTACATCATTTTGAGATCTCATTCTTCTGTTACTGTGATGGCCCAGTGAAAGTTTTGCAGCCACTAGATCAAGCTATTCAATACAAAGCGCCCGAGTGGTTACCGGGGCCCAAATTTGGGGTATAAAGAATAGAACCACTGTTACCTGCTATGCATGTCGTAAGAGGCGACTAAGGAGGTTTGGTTGAAATCGGATGCACTTGTCCTAAATGTGTAGAAGTCTATGCGTTTAGGGGCCTACCACACCAATGTGCAACGTATACACGTTCTTGGCAAAGATCAAACATATCACAAAGAGTGATTAAAATTGGTCGTAAAGAACGAACGCAAAGAAGAAGAATATAAAGCCGCATTACATAAATTCGATTACCTGATTCGGAATATGGGTTCAAAGAAAGTATTTTCCTTTAGTTTGTACGAACAGAGATCTGATAACAAATTTAGTATATATATATAAAAAGATACCAGCGGAGAAAGAGCTCAGGAAGCGACGCTGGCGATGTATATGACACACATTGAGAAGACCGAGGGATTTGGAGGCACTGTCCACTAAACTATCAATGCTCTCATAAACAATACAAGCAGAATAACCACACACAAAAAAACCAAAGACAGAATCAGATTGAAGCTGAAGCAAATCTTGACAACAATGAACAGTTTAGTTACCTTCGTAATCTGTGCGCCCTGTGAATACCTTTTTCTGATCTTCAGGTAAGAAGAATCTACCTGTTGCCCTCTGGTTCACGTTAGCACCGGCCTCAACCAGTAACTGTACCAACTCAAAGTCACCTATAACTATTGCTATGTGCAAGGCACTCTCTCCTGTTGAGCAAATTGATACATTATGAGAGGGACAATCAAATATAGCATTAAAAAGTAATGTATTTTTATACTTGTTCTTAACCATCTGTCCACCCACCCCCATCTACCACAGCCAACTCTAGATAACTAGGCCATACAATTGACCCGGGATTCCTGAAATAGATCAGAAAAGGGGCTGGAAATTACAGATGTTTGATAGAACACTGCACGCTTTTTTGCAATTTTACTCAATTCTGTGAGTCTATGGTTATTTATTGGTGAAAAATATTCATAATATTGATATTCCTTATTGTTAAACTTAACTTGTTGCATAATATAACTTCGATTTAGCATTTTGTGTTGATTTTAAAATGAATTCGTCTATATACACCAATACTGGAATGCAAGGTCACGTGGTGTAGCTGTGGTCTGATTTCCCATAATTCTTTCCTGAGTCCGAAGGCCCATAAGTTTATAGTTGACTCTGCATCGACCCACCCACCCCATTCGTATCTATAGCATGTCATTCGGCGGAGATCCATTGTGAAATATCGCCAAATATTGCGCTGTAACAGCGCATGAAGAACTCTCAAAGCTGAAAATGGTCGTGCTGTTGATGACATCCACTCTTAGTTTTGTAAACTTGACGTCACTATAGATAACATCCACTCTTGATATTGTAAACTTGACGTCACTACAGATAACATTCACTCTTAGTATTGCAAACTTGACGTCACTACAGATAACATCCACTCTTAATATTGTAAACTTGACGTCACTACAGAAACACCACTTTAATATTGTAAACTTGACGTCACTATAGATGACATCCACTCTTAGTATTGCAAACTTGACGTCACTATAGATAACACCCACTATTAATATTGTAAACTTGACGTCACTATAGATGACATCCACTCTTGATATTGTAAACTTGACGTCACTATTGATAACATCCACTCTTAATATTGCAAACTTGACGTCACTAAGACACATCCACTCTTAATATTGTAAACTTGACGTCACTACAGATAACATCCACTATTAATATTGTAACTTGACGTCACTTTTAATGCATCCACTCTTAAGTTTAAAATTTTGACGTCACTATAAATGCCATCACAACTCTTAATATTGTAAACTTGACGTCACTAAAGTGCCATCCACTCTTGTATTGTAAACTTGACGTCACTATAGATGACATCCACTCTTGATATTGTAAACTTGACGTCACTATTGATAACATCCACTCTTGATATTGTAAACTTGACGTCACTATAGATAACACCCACTATTAATATTGTAAACTTGACGTCACTATAGATTACATTCACTCTTAGTATTGTAAACTTGACGTCACTACAGATAACATCCACTATTAATATTGTAAACTTGACGTCACTATAGATAACATCCACTATTAATATTGTAAACTTGACGTCACTAAAGATGACATCCACTCTTAATATTGTAAACTTGACGTCACTACAGATGACATCCACTCTTAGTAGTAGATTCGGATTTACTTATTTTTCTACTATTCTAAGTCATACTCTTTCAAAATGCTTATAAAATTTTATATTAAATGAAAACAACGAAAATAGATTGATTTCAAGACCAGAATCCTCCTTTATATTGTAAACTTGAAGCCACTACAGGAACATCCACTCTTAGTATTGTAAACTTGAAGCCACTATAGATAACATCCACTCTTAGTATTGTAAACTTGAAGCCACTACAGATAACATCCACTCTTAGTATTGTAAACTTGAAGCCACTATAGATAACATCCACTCTTAGTATTGTAAACTTGAAGCCACTAAGATAACATCCACTTTAGTATTGTAAACTTGAAGCCACTATAGAACATCCACTCTTAGTATTGTAAACTTGAAGCCACTATAGATAACATCCACTCTTAGTATTGTAAACTTGAAGCCACTATAGATAATATCCACTATTAGTATTGTAAACTTGAAGCCACTATAGATAACATCCACTCTTAGTATTGTAAACTTGAAGCCAGGGTCGTGCCGTGCTATGATATAGAGAGGCGGCCGCATCAGGCGGAACCGTAATGGGGGCGGCATAAACAGCAAAATCAAAATTACAATTGAAGGTTATTTTAAAGAAAAAGGATTTAAAGGGCGGCATTTCGAAGACCTGCATCATACTGAGAAAATATACCGCATGGTCCTGCTCGAAGCCACTATAGACGACATCCTTGAAACGTATTGGACTTTACTAAACATGCATCATCTATACATACAACAACACCATCTGTGCATACACCAACATCATGCTCATACAACATCGTCGACTGTACATACAACAACAACAACATCGTCAGTACATACAACAACAACATCGTCTGTACCAACATTTGTCTGCTATGATCTTATTGATTCCAACATCATTTCCTGTCCTCCATTGTCACGCTCTCTGTATTCTATCTCGAGTCTGAGAATAATAATTATTTGTTATCAGTTTGTTATGTTCGCATTAGTCTGGGCTCAATCTTCTCCTTTGGGAGCCGTCACAAATTAATAAAATGATTAGAAGTTGTTAAACGCAAATTTTAGTATTTAGAAAACAGAGTGCAGAATCGGAAAGGAAACATGTATCGGCCACGAAGACAGATCATTAAAATCCAGCAAATATTACACCGTTCTCTTAATACAAATTAATATTAAAAAACAAAGTACTGTAGTTTTACGTCCGTGTTTTGCTGGGGTCAGCAAAGGGAAGCAAAGAATAGCACCACTACGACATACAAGGCATGTCGTAAGAGAAGACTGATGTAGGCGCCTAAGGAAGTTACCATAGTAAATAAAAAGTGTCGCAGAAATCGGGTGCTGGTCTATTTATATGCGCATAACTAGCACAACGCACAATCGCTCTTAGGCTCAGATCACAAATAAAATAATACAGAGTGGTTAACAAGTGGTGGATATGAACCGTTCGAAGAAAAAAACTATTATTATTAACAAATGGTTGTTGGGTCAGAATCAGTGGCGGCTCGTCATTAAGGGCCAGTGGGGTCGGGCCCCACCAAAAGTAAGGTGAAACGTGTATTTATTATTTTATACATTAAAATCTAATCTAACCAAAACCTGATTTTTCCGAAAATTTCTGTCTGGCCCCACCAACAAAAATGATCACGAGCCGCCACTGGTCAGAATATTATTTGCTCAAACAAAAATACGATATTACTTAATTCTAGTTTCTGTGAGTTACAGGGTGTTTGAACAAGTGTCTACTTACGCGAAGCACAAGTACGTGACTAATCAAATTTAAAAGCAAATTTAATTCTTCTCCTATTTTATCCACATGTGCCTGAAGCTCCGTGGAAGGTTTCAGTTTTCTATCCTGTACCAGTTATGTTGCATCTGTAGTCAGGGCTGTGCCATGATTTGAAACAGAGAGGTGATCGCATCAGGCGGCACCGCAACGGGGCGGTGGGGGCGGGCGGCATAAGCAGATAAATATTTCCAGAATATCTCTCTCTCATAGATCAAATGTCCCGCCTCTGCAGCTGTCATGTTCAAACCATCCTAAATCCATCTCCTCTTCTTCTCTTTGCCGGTATGCCTCCTTCCAAGATGGTCTTCTCCAGCTCTTCATGTTTTTTTTTACATGTCCAAAATATCTCAATTTTCTCTTTCTTATTTGTAGCATCAGACAGTTATCTTTGATTTTGAGTTCTTTCTGAATAGATCTAATTGTTCTCTTCTCTGCCCAAGATATACAAAGGACTCTTCTGTAACACTTATATTCAAACGCAGATATATGTTTTTCCACTGCTTTATTAAATGTCCATGCTTCACACCCATACGTTGTCACTGTGAATATGCATGCTCTTGGTATTCTGATCTTTGTTTGCCTATCAGTTTCGTTCCCAACTATTTATGGTTGTTTAATTATATAGCAGGTACATTTATAAAATAGAGCAGTGGCGGCTCGTGATCATTTTTCTTGGTGGGGTCAGAAAGAAGTTTTCGGAAAAATCATGGTTTCAGCTAGGATATATTTTAATGTATAAAATAATAAATACACGTTACATCTTATTTTGGTGGGGCCTGGCCCCACTAGCTCTTAATGACGAGTCGCCACCGAAATAGAGCATACAACTCTACACATGAGCATACATAAAATGCTGCTTTTGTGTTTAACACAAGAAACGTAATATATTTTGCTAGGGCATACGTCACTAACAATTTTGATTCTAAAATAAAACTTGGAATTAAAACGTGTTTTAAATGTACCTATAATAGAAGTACTAAAAGCATGCAATTTCCCAGTGGCAACGTATAGGTGCGTAGGATGGACATTTAATAAGGCAGTGGAAAAACATATATGCTTTTTTGAATATAAGTGTTACATAAGAGTCGTCGGTATATCTTGGACAGAGAAGAGAACAAATAGATCTATCCAGAAAGAACACAAAATCAAAGAAAACTGGTTGATGCTACAAATAAGAAAAAGAAAATTGAGTTATTTTAGACATATAAAAAGACACAAAGGGCTGGAGAAGACCATCATGGAAAGAGGCATTCCGGTAAAGAGAAAAAGAGGAAGATCACGGAGAAGATGGATTTATGATGTAACTGATGGTTTGAGCATGACGACTTCAGAGGCAGGACATCTGGTCTATAAGAGAGAGAAATTCCGGAGGATTGTTGGGATGGCAAAGTTCTGCTCAAGACAAGCTACTTGATGATGATGATGATACTACAAGCATAGACACCTGAAAAGAATGCCCTGGTATCGTCTACCACTGTCAGGTACACGGAAAAAGTATAACGAGTACAGAGCAAGTGGAAGACCCTGCAAAAGATGGAGCAACGGCATCAAAAACAGCTCACAAAAGATGACTACACACTCCTCTCCACCTCTTCCTTAACAACACTTCTATAAAGAAGTGATGGGGGAGGAGAAGAAGAAGAAGAAATATATACTAGGAGTTAGTTTTTCCTCCCTAATTAAATCACTGCCTCTCATTTACTCTCAAATTTCACCTCAATCTCCCTTCCAAACTTTTCTTCAAGATTTTGTCACATCTCTTTACGTATCTAAAGCATTTATTTTCCCCCTATTTTATCTTCTTCATCAATGCCGTTTTCATTTCAACATTTACCAGATTTTCTTCTTTCATTTTGGTTATGTGATGGTGAAAAATGTCAAATTATTTTATAAAAATGCACATCTCAAAGGCTGCAGTTTTATTTCATCAGTGTACATATTTGGGAGCAGAAGAACAAACGGTGAATATATTATGCGTTTTTGTGCCAAACTGAACGTGAACATCGAAGGACAGATGATGATCGTGACGACAGAAAGGAAAGTGTATACGAAGAGATCTGAGAGTTTCAAGAAAGTACTGGTTCAAGACAACAGAAAAAAGTGGTTTCAACATCAGTACTAAACTTCATCAATAAAGAACAAATTAAATGGTCGTTCGCCGGAGTGGATACCGGGGCACAAATTTTGCGTGTGCAGAATAGAACCACTGTTACCTGCCACCCTTGTCGTAAGAGGCGATAAGGAGGTTTTGCTGAAATCGGATGCACGGTCCTAAATGTGTAGAAGTCAACCTGCTGCCTTGCAGGACGGCTGAGGACAGGCAAAGGCTAACGGAGAGCGAACCCAGTAAACGCTGGCTGAATCCAACGCCGCCGAAGAACACATCGCCGAAGGATAAGCAAAAGAGCTCCAAGTGGCGCTGAAGATGTGACAAAACTCACCCATGCTACGGCTGCATGAATGAGATTTCCACATGAATGAATTTATGAAGAGATCTGGAACATCGGTCCTTTAGGTGATCGCGAGAGAGAGAGAGAGAGAATGGTCATTAAAACTATCGTTACTGCCTATAGTACCGTTTATTTAGGGCGGTGTAGGACAGGTAGGAGTTTAATGGACGCATGGTTAGTGCAGTCGCCGCGAAGCTGTTCAAGTTAAAATATTTCATAGTTCATAGGTACGGTTCCAACTTCACTGCAACGGGTCACCCCATAATTGCTCCGTTCCTGTGCCAAAGAAAATCACAAATATTTCATTTATGCCCCCAACAGAAAAAAATCATTGACCTTACCGTGAATTGAACACGGGTGTCCCGCATTGGAGCCGCGCTCTAATCCATTCGACCAGACGCTCCTCCAATTATTTGATTTGAGCACATAAACAGATTACCTACAGACTGTGCACCTCAAAAAGCAATACTAATCAGATACAGGGGACACAAGGCAACAAGTGTACCACATAAGTAACAGAGGTAGGGAACGATACCAAGTATGAAGCGCACACAAAAGCCCGTTCTAGAAATATCTTCTATCTCTGTAAAGCAAAACTGAATTAGAGAAAAGAAAACAAAAAGATGTACATTTGGTAATGTGGTTTTAGGTTCATATATTTGATTGACCAACGACTCTTTATACGAAATGGTTGCAAACATCAAATCAGCCGCCTTTACGTTCCAGTTGTTTTCTGGTACCTAATTAAAACTCGGTCGATCTGAGAGACGCTCATCATCATTAAAAAGCTTGTCCTGAGCAGAACTTTGCCACCCCAACAGTCCTTCAGAATTTCTTCCTCTCATAGGTCAGATGTCCCGCCTCTGCAGCCGTCATACACAAACCATCAGTTACATACTGAATCCATCTTCTCCGTGGTCTTCCTCTTCTTCTCTTTGCCGTATGCCTCCTTCCATGATGGTCTTCTCCAGCCCTTCATGTCTTTTATATGTCACAACACCTCAATTTTCTCTTTCGTATTTGTGCATCGCCAGTTTTCTTTGATTGTGAATTCTTTCTGGATAGATCTATTTGTTCTCTTCTCTGTCCATGATAAATGAAGGAATCTTATGTAACACTTATATTCAAAAACACACATATGTTTTTCCACTGCTTATTAAATGTCCATGCTTCACACCCATACGTTGCCACTGGGAATATGCATTCTCTTAGTATTCTGAACTTTGTTTTTCCTATAGTTCCCTTCCATACTGTTTTTAGTTGTTTAATTGTTTTGTAAAGCCATGTTTGTTCTTATTTTAATTTCCTTCATCCCATTTCCATCTGTTGTTAGCAGTGAACACAGATATTCAAAACTTTTCATATTTTCTATTTTCTCTTCATTGATACAAATATCTTTAAAAGAATCTAGAGAGAAAGGTTCTGAGAGAAGAAAGGATCTGAGAGAAGAAAGGATCTGAGAGAAGAAAGGATCTGAGAGAAGAAAGGATCTGAGAGAAGAAAGGATCTGAGAGAAGAAAGGATCTGAGAGAAGAAAGGATCTGAGAGAAGAAAGGATCTAGAGAGAAAGGATCTGAGAGAAGAAAGGATCTGAGAGAAGGATCTGAGAGAAGAAAGGATCTGAGAGAAGATCTGAGAGAAGGATCTGAGAGAAGAAAGGATCTGAGAGAAGAAAGGATCTGAGAGAAGAAAGGATCTGAGAGAAGAAAGGATCTGAGAGAAGAAAGGATCTGAGAGAAGAAAGGATCTGAGAGAAGAAAGGATCTGAGAGAAGAAAGGATCTGAGAGAAGAAAGAATCTGAGAGAAGAAAGGATCTGAGAGAAGAAAGGATCTGACAGAAGAAAGGATTTGAGAAAGAAAGGATCTGAGAGAAGAAATGATCTGAGAGAAGAAAGGATCTGAGAGGAGAAAAGATCTGAGAGAAGAAAGAATTTGAGAGAAGAAAGGATCTGAGAGAAGAAAAGATCTGAGAGAAGAAAAGATATGAGAGAAGAAAAGATCTGAGAGAAGAAAAGATCTGAGAGAAGAAAGGATCTGAGAGAAGAAAGATCTGAGAGAAGCAAGGATCTGAGAGAAGAAAAGATCTGAAGAAGAAAGATCTGAGAGAAGAAAGAATCTGAGAGAAGAAAGGATCTGAGAGAAGAAAGGATCTGCTCACGAAAAAATATTACTTCAGTGGGGAATTGATCCGGACTACACGCTTAAGCAGCGAGCGCACTAACCCTACACTATTGCGACTCTCATCATTAGTCAACTTACGATCAATAACACATACTAAATGAAACTAACGTCAATAACAAATACTGAAATCTACCAATATGAACATTACAGAAAAAAACAACATATGAAATGAAATGCTTGAGGATGGCGGTGGGTGTTACCAGGAAATATATACTACAAAACGAGGATATAAGAAGCAGATTGGGCATAACTTCATGCACCGAATACATAGAAAGACAGCAAATGCAGTAGTTTGGACATTTAATGCGAATGGAATACAACCAACCACCAATAATAGTATACAATAAAAAGAGATCAGGTACTAGATCCAAGGAAGACAAAGAAAAAGATGGATAGATAATATCAAGACCACACAAAGTAAACATGGCGAAACACATAAAAATAAAGTACTGTAGTTTTACAAAATACAAAAGCAATAACAATACACGCAACGTTTCGACCAAAATGCCTTTATCAAGCAAGGATATAAGTGAAGAAATTCACTTATCACACAAAGCACAACATGCAGAATCAAATAATAAGTTCCTAACGTCCCTACAATCAACACGGATCACAAAATAAGCAAGGATATAACACAACAAGGGCGACTCATCATGATCTGGAACGCAAATAAAAGCTCCCAACCCTATACAGGAGTGGACAACCAATTCCATCATCCACCTGGGAAAAGACAATAGACAATAAACAGAAAAAACACATCTACAAATTGCATCTGAATTGCACTGTGTAAATGGCAAAACACATAATCACAAAGTACTGTAGTTTTACAAATTACAAAAACAATGACAAAATACAACAACGTTTCGACCAACAAGGCCTTTATCAAGCAAACGAACAACAGGAGTGACAAATTTTAAAAAACCAAATGGACGACTAAATACAAACTACCATGTGTACATATCGACTGTGTAAATGTGCGCGCACACTAAAGAACACAAAACGATTATCTTTGGTCTCTGTTACTCAGAGTCCTGGCTTTCATTACCATATCACAGAATACGCCTTGTACTAAGTGAAAAATAATACCGATCGATTCATTTAACGTTTCCAATAATTTGCTAATCGATTGATCAATAAGACAATCTATCGTAAAAGAGAAATAAAACAACATCTCTATCGCAACTGACACCACGTCAGCCAATGTTCAGAGTCTGTGTTGTTGTTGTTATTCTTATAGTATATTTTCACTCCTGCCTAAATGTGTCTTCATTACATTGTCATTGATTGATTGATTGATAGGACCACTTCGGTGATTAACCATGTGTGCTCCGATCTCTTTCTTACCCAACAAGAACTCAGCTACAGTGCACGAATTCCGTAGCACCGACGAGGGTCCTCGATCTCATTTTGAAGATGGTAAAGATATTTATGTATGAATTTTATAAAACAGATTTAATGAATTTTGCCCGGGCAGCGGTTTTCCAGACTGCTACTCTCAACTTTGAACTGTCAATGGTTCTTTTACGTGCTCAAATTGAACACGGACCTATGTTTTATCGTTCGTCTCCTATAGGACTAGGAACTCGATCTCACCTACACAGACATCTGAGATTTATGGGGAAATATCCAGTTGGCTCACCGAATGAACGAACCTGGTACCTTTAGCACGAGAGACGAGCACATAACCTCTATGTCACAGAGACGCCTACTTTCATTCTCTACATTTGTCTCTACCATCCCTTTCTCTATTCTTCTACTTCTCTTCTGTCCCTCTCCCACCACATTGTGCTATAAATGTACAGTTTTTTTTGTTTTTCTTCGATCCAGAAGGACTTAAGCTGAAAGTTCTTCGCTCGGTGTCATGGACATCGTAACCCTTCGGCTCGGTGCCACGAACACCGTAAATCTGGGAACCTGTAGCTTTTCTGCCAGTCCGCGGAGTTGAACCCGCACTACAGAGGACTAGTCACCCTGTAGTCAACGCCTACGAACACGCTGGGCACGCGGGCAAATGTACAGTTTATTGACGTGCGGGTCACACGTTTGAAATGTGTTTTTGAAAAGGTTATTGAGGGCATACATATAGCTGGCTTGTTTAAACAAGAGGACAGTTATACGGGCGAGCAGATATATTCGAATTTAATTCGAAAATTAGAAGTCTTAACGCGTTGGCGATATCGAAGTTGATAACTCTATGCGCTAGTTACCCCGGGCCGTGGAAATTCTAGAGTTAGAGGCCAGTTTTGGCCACACATTTTCGGTGTACACAAGTTACACGTTTGGACTACCGGAAGCCCTGTTTATTTGTTTGGAAATCTAAATTCCCAAGCGTCTGAAGTTTGACTAATGCAGGCCTGAATACAAAGGATACTTAGATAAGGAAAGCAGGACTTCACGCACAAATCATTCAGAAGTGGTATATTAAGCGCAATGACTACGCTTGAATTCAAACCGGGCAAGCGAAAAAAGAAAAAGTCTTATAATTTCTTTTAAAGCTGGCAGTTGATTCAGTCACATAAACAGATTACCAACAGACAGTTTGCAACAAAGAGCAATGCTGTTCTGATACAGATGGTACAAAGCCGTCCACGCAAAGGGTGGATCTAGAAATAACAGAGGCGGTGAAAAAACAATATTTAGGAAACGCACACAAAAGCCCGTCCTAAAATTGTTTTCAAACCCTGACACTATGAGGCAGCTCCGTAACACCGGGAAGGGTCATCAATGTATATTTCAGATTGTGAAAATATATTATTTTGTAGGAATTTTTTTTAAATTTATAATTAATGAATTTTGCCGGTGCTGCGGCTTTCCAGCTTGCTCTTCTCGATTTTGAATTGTCAAGGTTTCTCTTACGTGCTCAACTTGAACACGGGGCCTACGTTTTATCGTCTGTCTCCGATAGGACTAGGAACTCGTTCTCACCTACACTGAGATCAAGGAATTCTGGCAAAATACTTTTCCCTATCACAAACAAGCAAAGCCAATTACATTTGGAACGAGAGGCGAGAACCTAACTTCCCCGCCACAGAGACCCCTAAACAAACAGCGTGAGATTGTGTTCTTCTTCTTCTTCTTTTGTCGTCACACTGCTACAGGGTTGTTATCCAGTCGTCGTCATCGTACCGCTACGGGTTGTTGTCCAGTGTCGTCACACTGCTACAGGGTTGTTGCCCAGTGTTCGTCACTACTGCTACAGGGTTGTTGTCCAGTGTCGTCACACTGCTACAGGGTTGTTGTCCAGTGTCGTCACACCGCTACCGGGTTGTTGTCCAGTGTCGTCACTCCGTGCTCAGGTGTTGTGCCCAGTGTCGTCACACTGCTACGTTCAGTGTGGTTGTTGTCCAGTGTCGTTACACTGCTACCGGGTTGTTGTCCAGTGTTGTCACACTGCTACCGGGTTGTTGCCCAGTGTGGTTTTCTGTTTTTGTCTTGCGCTGTTCTGGTGGCTTGGGTGATTGTTATTTCTGCTCTTTGATTCTGCTCTAACCATTTCTGCTTTAATTATTTTTGCACTTTGATCTAACCATCTTTTCCGTGGTCTTCCTCTCGTCTTCTTTCCTGATGCTCTGTTATAGAAGACTGTATACTGTGGAGTTTAGATGCATTCTTATTAAGTGGTCCTACAATTTCATTCTTTGTTTCTCAATGTAATTCAAGCAAGGTTCTGTGCCAACTTTCTTTCTTATGCTGATGTTGGTGACTGTCTTTCTGGTGTTGTTGGCAACTTTTCGCAGGCAGCGCATTTCACATGTAATTATTTGTTGTGACTGCGCTTTGCTCATTGTACATGTTTGGCTCTGGTAACACAAAGAAGGTATGAAAATGATGTTGATCATCTATTGTTTAGCTGTCGGTGAAATTTGTGGGTGCTTTAACAATTGGACTATCTGATAGGTTACAGCAGATTGTGTTAATTTTAGAACTCACAAAGATAAGAAGACAAACAGCGCAGCTACGGAGACAAGATAAATAGCGTAAAGATAGAGATAATAGATTTTTTAGAAGCTTTCTTTTTGCAACAACGAACTTGCTCAGTTGTCGATGTCGTGAATTCCTTAGTATACACAGCTGAAAATTGAGAACAAAACTTTCTGAGTTTAGGAAACATGCAGAATATATTATCGTGTAAACGTGATTTTGTTAAAATGGACTGTGCAGCTACAGGAGAAACTTCAGCGCAGTCGCCGATTTGAACCCATGTTATCAACCACCAAATGAAATTAAGAAGCATACTCTGGATATAGATACAGATTTATAGGTCTTTGTGGCTAAGTGGTTAAGCAATTTCTTTGCATTCCGAAAGACGTAGGTTCGAATTCGGACCGCGTCGTTTGGTTTAGTACTTCATTTTTCCAGAGACCCCTTGGATAGTTGCTGGAGCTACGGGGTTATTTCGTTGTTTATCTCATGTGGCTAAGTTCTTCTCCACAGAAACAGCACACGACCTGCTGAGAGTATTGCGCTAAGCACAAAATCCATAGCTTCGGCAACAATTTTTGGGCTCTCTAGAAAAAATGTACTCGTGAACAGAACGTCGCAGTCGAGATTCGAACCAACGCCCGTCCCAACGCAAGGCAATGGCGTAACCACTTAGCCAAAAAAATGCCCGTCTTTGCCTCGAGTATTTTTATCCAGTTGTCAGTTGTTTCATATTTTCCATGTTCTGGTTTTATGTGTTAAAGATATAAGAATATTTCTTTATTTATCAATTTCTCTCAATGATAGTTTAAACAAGATTGATATCAGCTTGCTCCTAGTGACACATTCGTTCAATGAATAAAATAACATTTATGAAATGCTTATCAAGGTAACTGCCATGTGTACATATCGATTGCACTGTCTAGTTGCTAGAAGAACATGTTCGCATTTCTTGATTCCACGCTTGGCTAGGGATATTGGTTATGGCGTAGCTAGTGCGAATAAAACCGATTTGATATCCATTTTTGAATACACTATGCTTATTTCAAGTGGGCAATCAATCAATCAAGCAATCAATCAAGCGATAAATTAAAATTATCAATGGATTAATCAATACTCGACAGGATAATACCATTAAAGAAAAGATTAACTCGATGAGAACTTGGTACACTACAAACCCTCGATTCACTCTCGTATTTTTATATATGCTCTCTTGGTAGTATACACCGGGGTAAAAGTTAATATTTTGTGAAGTATTCCAGTATAATGTGTGATTTCTCAGTTGATCTCAGTCCTTTATTTTATCTTAGAGAGATGCTGAGGCACATGATAGTGCTCTAGGTTCAATCAACTATGTTTAGTTTAGCTTAGTCGTCAGATCATCATCACTGCACATCGAAGCAATTAGCCCATAAGTGCTCCGATCACCTCCACAGTATGTCCCTCAGCGTGTGGGAATTAACGACATCTGTTCTTTGTTGGTTTACTAATCACCTTTGTACTGGGGTTCAATTCTGGATATCAATTCAAGATGAAATGTCTGCAATAAATAGCGGGAGTAACAAGAAAAAAGAGGATAGAAAACAAGACTTAGAGAATTGGTAGGAACAACACCAGTGCTAGAGTCTAAAAAGAAACAACAAACTAAATGGTTCGGCGATGTAACACTAGCACCGTCCAAAAGTACACCACAACAAGCACTAATATTCAGATACAATGATTTTTTTTTCCGATCAAGAAGCACTTGAGCTTTCAGCTCTTCGGTTCGGTGTCATGGACATCGTAACCCTTCGGTTTGGTGCCACAAACTCCGTAAATCTGGGGAACCTGTGGCTTTTCTGCCAGCCCACGGAATTGAACCCTCACTCACAGAGGGATATTCACCCGTAGTCCAACGCGCTACGAACACTCTGGGCAGGGGGGCGTACAATAATTTCAAGGCCAAAAGTCGACCATGCAAAAGATGGATTATAGAATTAGAGGCGGTAGGAAACACCATATGCGACACGCACTGGAGGGCCCTTGCCTTCTTCGCATACCCAGAACGCTGAAATGTTGAACGGAAAAAAGAAAGAAAAAAGAAAGAAAAAAGAAAGAAGAAAGAAAGAAAGACGGCCAATTCATTAGTTGAAAATGTGCTCTGACATTCTGAAGTTGTGGGCCAAATGTGTATCCTTGTCGAATCTAGTGTGTAATATCACTTTAAATGTTAACCATCTAACACCAGTTCAAAGATGTTGCTAGCGTAGGTCCATAGTCACTGCCAGCCTTCCTCTTGACGTAGACATGAAAGCTCGAATGGGCAGTGCGGCTACTACATTCGGCAAACTATCAAAGAGAGCGTGGAGATCACAAGGATTTAGATTGAAAATGAAACTCAAAATATACCGAACCAACATTTTCGAATGTATACTAATGTTGAAAACGAATGTTGAAAACTGATCGCCAAACATCACAAAAAAATTATAAACTTTTAAAAATAACTGTCTTGGGAAAATCGTGTAAATATTTTCACCAAGAAAAGATCACAAATGTGGATTAACCCTTTCAGTCCATAATTTTCTTAAAACCCGAACGCATATATATTGCAACTTATGTTGTTGAATTAGCCGATATATCGACTTTGCGTCTTCTTATAAAATACTGCGAGCCAGTATAGAGGCTCAGAATGGTGGATGGGTTAATTATATACTAAAGACCTGGAAGGAGCTGCGAGAGATAGATATAAATAGAAAGACTTGGCATGGGTTAAACCGTCGCTTTCGACAACACACGTCCGGTGGGCTCAGGTAAAAATTCTAGAAAATAAGACCACAACTGTCGCGTGATCTTCCCATTATAGTATTGTTGTTTATAGACTAATTTATGTAAAAAAACACACATGCTAAATCAAGGTTATATTAAGTTTCATACTATGGAATATCAATTCAAGATGAAATATCAATTCAAGATGAAATATCAATTCAAGATGGAATATCAATTCAAGATGAAATATCAATTCAAGATGAAATATCAATTCAAGATGAAATATCAATTCAAGATGAAATATCAATTCAAGATGAAATATCAATTCAAGATGAAATATCAATTCAAGATGGAATATCAATTCAAGATGAAATATCAATTCAAGATGAAATATCAATTCAAGATGAATTGATATTTTCACCTAAGGAAACGAAGGTGGAAATATTTAGGTCATGTTCTTAGATCAGACGAAAAGAGACTAAATCGACAAGTCCTTATGTGGTCACCAGTTGGGAAAAGAAAACGTGGAAGACCAAAGACCACTCTTCGAAGAA
This sequence comes from Arion vulgaris, assembly GCA_020796225.1. Lineage (NCBI taxonomy): Eukaryota > Metazoa > Mollusca > Gastropoda > Stylommatophora > Arionidae > Arion > Arion vulgaris. The sequence goes on along the minus strand of CM036773.1, from coordinate 24,582,281 downwards.
CCATCCAACAAGAAAGTAAACTATTGGGATGTAAAACCATACAAGATCTCCAACTGCTAGCAAAGAACCGTATCACATGGAGATCTAAAACCTCTGCCCTATGTGCCGCCTTTGGCACGAAAGGAATAAACTAACTAACTATGGAATATCAGTATTATTAACATTTGTCATCAAAAATAACCATGTCTGCCTGGAATTGAGTAAAAGTGCAAAAAACAACTTGAAGTGTTCTAACAAACATATACAAAAATCAGCCCCCATTAAACAAGAATTTTTTATTTCCCGTCTGAGCTAGTCGGTGCCGGTGGTCACGGTGCCGGTGGTCACGGTGCCGGTGGTCACGGTGCCGGTGGTCACGGTGCCGGTGGTCACGGTGCCGGTGGTCCTGAGCAAAGAAATTACCCCAAAATATTGACACTTACCATAGTACTCCTCTCCTTCATAAACATCAAGGGCCAAATTTGGGTACAAGTTCAAAAGAATCTTGGCAACTTCAAAATGCACAGGTGAGTCCATTAAACACAGGAGGTGAAAAGGTGTTTCCCCAACTCCTCCCCTTTTTTCAAGATCCCAACATGCCTCATGGGGAGAGAATTTGATGGAGTTATCCTGGGCATGTTCTTCCTTTAATTTTTCTTCACAGATATGTTCTGTGTCATCAAGACCCTGTAAAGAAATATACAAGTTTGTGTTATATTTATTTTGAAAACAAAAATACTTCTAGATCATCATCAAATATCTTGTCAACAGAACTTTGTTACTCTTACAGTCCTTAAGAATTTCGATCTCTCATAGACCAGATACCCCGCAACCGTTATGGTCATATTATAAGTTATATCATGAATCTATCTTCCTCTTCTCCTCTTTGTTGGTCTGCTTCCTTCCATAATGTCTTCTCTAACCCTTCGTATCTTACTATAAGTTCAAAATACTTCAATTTTCTTACTCTCTCTCTCTCTCTCTCTCTCTCTCTCGATCGTTCTTAAGCCGTTTTGTGTAATTATATTGTGATATATAAACAGCCAAAAATCAAGAACGGAATGTACGTGCACAGCCTTCAGTACCTATTGGAGCTCAGGTGCTTATCTTTCGGTGGTGTGTTCGATTTCAACCAGCGTTTACTGGATTCGCTCTCCGTTAGCCTTTTGCTGTCCCCAGCCAAAACCCACAAGACAGCATGCTGCTATTTTCTTTTAGGGCAGCGACCCTTAGACGGCCTGTCCTTCCGTGCTTATGAGCGCCATCTGCCCAGCAAACCGGTCGTTTTGTGGACACCTTGGTTTGCCGCCCGTTCCGTTTTGTGTACGGTTTGCTCCGCTAGCCTTTGATTGTCCCCAATCAAACTACAAGGCAGCAGTAATTAACTGCGAGCGGAAACGCGCTTCTCATTTTTATTTGCATCATCCCTTAGTTTTCTTTGATTCTTATTCTTTTTCTGGATAGATCTATTTATTCTCTTCTCTGCCCATGGTAAACAGATTACTCTTATGTAACCATTATTTACGTAACGAAATATATGCTTTATTCATTGCCTTGCTTTAATTGTAAATATCAACATTATTTTTAATTCCCCCATATGAATCCAGGGGTAGCTATTGCGCCTAATATGGTATATATAACTGATTTTTCGTGAAGGCTTACGTTCATTATCTTATGTGTCCCTCGTCATTTAGGCTATGCTTACGCCGACTTCAGATGTATACGTACCAAAATGAAAGTGAAGTATCTATTAATGAGAACGTTTTCTTGTTATTTATTTTATGAGGTGTAATTTACTATATTACAACACGTTGTGGTACATTTTTGAAAGCCTGGTTATGCCGGCAGTGAGAATAAACTATGGTTTCCTATAAAAGGTGGCGTCTGTGGTCTAGGAGATAGTGACACGGTCTTTTAACCCCGGCGTTCTGAGATCGAATAACGCTGCGGACAATTTGGTTGCAAATTATTTCGCGTGTATTTTTACAAAAGGACGATGGCACCATCCGTTCAGATTGCAATGCAAACTACTGAACGTAATAATGCCTAGAAAAATCACAAACAGCGTTAAAAGCTGGGGTTGATTCGCAAAGTCCTGTAAAGGATATGCTGTTAACTTTTTTCCTATAAAAGCTACCAAAACGTTCATCTCTTAACGTTTCTGACTAGCCAATAGACCTTTATCAAGCAACACTCTGTTGTATCCTTTGCTTGATAAAGGCCTTTGGGAGAAACGTTACTGTGCATCGTTATTTTTTGGTATTTTGTACAACTACAGTACTTTGTTTTATGAGTTTCGCCATTGGAAGGCAGATGGGGAAGATGTTGGATGGTCTGACATCGTGGTTCGCCAAAGGATCGATGTCAGAACTGGTTAACTGCACAATGGAGAGGGCGTGTCGAGAGTGCACATGCACAAACACACGATCATATTTTAACAATTTAAAGAAAGGTAACATAAACATTTCAATATAAATACTACAGAATAGTACTTAGAATATCATGGACAGAGAAAAGAACAAATGCTACAGAATAGTACTTAGAATATCATGGACAGAGAAAAGAACAAATGTTACAGAAGAGTACTTAGAATATCATGGACAGAGTAAAGAACAAATGCTTCTGTTCTGTAACTGCTTGATATTAAAGAGAATTGGTTTCTAAAAAACATAACATCAAAGGACAATTAAATATTACGGACATATCAACCGACATAAGTGCCTAGAGAAGATAATTTTGGACGGAATAGTGTCTGGAAGAAGAATTAGAGGAATCGATTGATTTGATAAAACCATCATCATTGCACTTCGGTAAGTAACAATGTGTGCTCCGATCTCTTTCTTACACAGAAAGATCTCAACGGCAGTGCACGAACTCCGTAGCACCAGCGAGTGTCCCCTTTAAGTATCAATTGAGGATCTGAGAATGACTGCTGCTGACGTCGGTCATCTTAGTTAGAACAGAGAGTTGTTCAGGACAGCTGTCATACGAGCCAGGTTCCTGAAAGGACAAGCTACTTGATGATGATGTTGAGAAACATAAACATTAAACAAGAAAGAAAACATTATACTAACCGCAACTCTTTTTGAAAACTTCCACTTCCATCTTAGAAACTCACTTTCTGTTATATAATGTCTTTTACCGTCCTTACTATATAAGAAACTGGATATCTCATTCTCTGCAATTTCTAGAACTTTTTCTGGTCCTTCATTTCTGTAAGCATCTATGAGAGTTCCTCCTTTGGCTATGTTGGCAAATTTGTAGGCTGGGTTCTCCACCATTTCTTTGTTCTGTTGTTTCCATGCCTCGTCTTTTTCTCCACGACACAGTATATTACCCATGGTTATCTTGTATTGTTATGAAGCATCAGTTTCTAACAACAGAAAGTTGACATTTACAGATATTGAATAGCGATCGATAGGATCATTATTATTGCAGCGAACTGGTTCGGTAGTCGCTGAACGCTGTTGGAGATATTGCGAAGGAGATTGGAGCACCTATGGACGTGTCCAGAGAGCAATAAAGATATTCCAAACTGAAACTGATAGCACTTCGTGGAGTAATCATTTGGGCTCCAATTCTTTCGCACACAGGAAGATCTCAGCTGCAGTGCACCAACTCCGTAACACCGACCAGGTTCTTCGAAACTTGTTTTGAGTATTAGTTTTGTGAACGTGTTGGACTCAACAACAACAACAGTTAGTTTGAGACTTTCCTGTATTATCTGAAAAACAATAGTAAGAAAACAGAAATATAATTTTTTTTAAACAGTAACTCTAGACAGAATGAGCAAGTTATAAGCTTACAAATCGATACAAACGACGACTGTTGTAAAGCTTTATGAATGAAAATCGTGGCATATCCTTTACAGTAAATATCCATCAATAACAGTTAATGATTCGTAGATTTTCTGGACACTACTTATACGTTCAGTAGTTTGCCATTGTTTTCTGAACGGTGAGGTATATTTTTACGGTTCGTGAAAATCCAAGGAAATTAATTTGCTTCCAAGTTTGCCAGCCGCGGAGTTTGAACCAGTTATACATGGGTTGTGATCGAGCTCACTACCACTTATATTTCAGCTGTGACTTTCCAGAGGGTGATCAGCATGGATAAACTATTGTATGACACAAACATAACAACAAAGTTAAGACTTCTGAGAGCATGCCACTTTCCTGTGACAACATATAGTTGATAGACGTGGACCATAACACAGGTTTTATGGAACATAATCGAAGGGTTCGAAATAAGATGCTACCGGAAAATTCTTAGTACACCCTGGAAAGCCGCTGCAAGGATAAAAAGTCGCTGGGAGGATAGAAAGCCGTTGGAAGGAAAGAAAGCCGATGGAAGGATAGAAAGCCGATGGAAGGATAGAAAGCCTCTGGAAGGATAGAAAGCCCCTGGAAGGATAGAAAGCCCATGGAAGGATATAACGCCTCTGGAAGGATAGAAAGCCGCAGAATGGTAGAAAGCCTCTGGAAGGATAGAAAGCCCCTGGAAGGATAGAAAGCTGCTGGAAGGATAGAAAGCTGCTGGAAGGATAGAAAGCCGATGGAAGGATAGAAAGCCGATGGAAGGATAGAAAGCCGATGGAAGGATAGAAAGCTGCTGGAAGGATAGAAAGCCGATGGAAGGATAGAAAGCTGCTGGAAGGATAGAAAGCCGATGGAAGGATAGAAAGCCGATGGAAGGATAGAAAGCCGATGGAAGGATAGAAAGCCGATGGAAGGATAGAAAGCTGCTGGAAGGATAGAAAGCCGATGGAAGGATAGAAAGCCGATGGAAGGATAGAAAGCCGATGGAAGGATAGAAAGCCGATGGAAGGATAGAAAGCCGATGGAAGGATAGAAAGCCGATGGAAGGATAGAAAGCCGATGGAAGGATAGAAAGCCACTGGAAGGATAGAAAGCCACTGGAAGGATAGAAAGCCACTGGAAGGATAGAAAGCTGCTGGAAGGATAGAAAGCTGCTGGAAGGATAGAAAGCCGATGGAAGGATAGAAAGCCGATGGAAGGATAGAAAGCCGATGGAAGGATAGAAAGCCACTGGAAGGATAGAAAGCCTGGAAGGGAAAGCCGCTGGAAGGATAGAAAGCCTGCTGGAAGGATAGAAAAGCCGATGGAAGGATAGAAAGCCGATGGAAGGATAGAAAGCCGATGGAAGGATAGAAAGCTGCTGGAAGGATAGAAAGCCGATGGAAGGATAGAAAGCCTGATGAGAAGGATGAAAGCTGCTGGAAGGATAGAAAGCCGATGGAAGGATAGAAAGCCGATGGAAGGATAGAAAGCCGATGGAAGGATAGAAAGCCGATGGAAGGATAGAAAGCCGATGGAAGGATAGAAAGCTGCTGGAAGGATAGAAAGTCGATGGAAGGATAGAAAGCTGCTGGAAGAATAGAAAGCTGCTGGAAGGATAGAAAGCTGCTGGAAGGATAGAAAGCTGCTGGAAGGATAGAAAGCCGATGGAAGGATAGAAAGCCGATGGAAGGATAGAAAGCCGATGGAAGGATAGAAGCGAGGGAAGGATAGAAAGCCGATGGAAGGATAGAAAGCCGATGGAAGGATAGAAAGCCGATGGAAGGATAGAAAGCCACTGGAAGGATAGAAAGCCACTGGAAGGATAGAAAGCCACTGAAGGATGAAAGCTGCTGGAAGGATAGAAAGCTGCTGGAAGGATAGAAAGCCGATGGAAGGATAGAAAGCCGATGGAAGGATAGAAAGCCGATGGAAGGATAGAAAGCCACTGGAAGGATAGAAAGCCACTGGAAGGATAGAAAGCCGCTGGAAGGATAGAAAGCTGCTGGAAGGATAGAAAGCCGATGGAAGGATAGAAAGCCGATGGAAGGATAGAAAGCCGATGGAAGGATAGAAAGCTGCTGGAAGGATAGAAAGCCGATGGAAGGATAGAAAGCCGATGGAAGGATAGAAAGCCGATGGAAGGATAGAAAGCCGATGGAAGGATAGAAAGCCGATGGAAGGATAGAAAGCTGCTGGAAGGATAGAAAGTCGATGGAAGGATAGAAAGCTGCTGGAAGAATAGAAAGCTGCTGGAAGGATAGAAAGCTGCTGGAAGGATAGAAAGCTGCTGGAAGGATAGAAAGCCGATGGAAGGATAGAAAGTCGATGGAAAGATAGAAAGCCGATGGAAGGATAGAAAGCCATTTCCCCAGCAAAATTAATTTAAAAACTAAAAATAGTATTCCGACACAATATTTTCACCATCTTCTAATCCGGGACCCTCCCGCACTGCCGCTGAAATCTTCCTATGTAAGAAAGAGATCGGAGCACACATAGTTACTCACCGAAGTGCAATGATGATGACCTTATCAATTAATCAATCATCTAGAAGTGAAACCCAGTAGGCTTCTAATGCTGGTTTATTGGCGTTAAACGGTTGGGGAGGGGGATTCGGTAGAGTAGGGATCTAGAAGCTATTTTCATTGTTTTTATATTAATGTAAAATTTGTATAACCATTTTGACAGATTACTACTTAGAAGAGTTGAAAAAAATTAGATTAAAAAAATGTCACAGCGTTGTCATGGTAACAATACAAAATGGCCGCCAAAAACAAAATTTTAAATCCCTAAGGCTCTGAATCTAATGAATGTAAATAAATTATGTTTTCACTCTAAGGTGCGCAATTATAATATCTAAAATACTACACATACTTTTAAGATATATTAAATATTACATTTGTAATAATTTTTGGGTAAAAATGCCCTCAAAATGTTGTCCAAAAAGCTGTGTTTTTGGGGAGAAGGGGGGGTGTGTGTTTACCAAAATTTGTAAAATGTAACATATAATATATCCTAAAAGCATGTGTAATAATGTAACATATAATATATCCTAAAAGCATGTGTAAAATGTAACATATAATATATCCTAAAAGCATGTAAATGTAACATATAATATATCCTAAGCATGTGTAAAATGTAACATATAATATATCCTAAAAGCATGTGTAATATTTTAGACATTACAGTTGCTAATCTTAGAGTGAAAATATAATTCATTTATATTCATTACATTCAGAGACTTAAGGATTTGAAATTTTGCGTTTGGCTGCCATTTTTTATTGTTTCCATGGCAACGCGTTGACACATTTTTAAAAACTAAACTTTTTCTATTCTTTGAAGTCATAATATCTCAAAATTGTAATATACAAATTCTACATTAATATGAAAGCAACGAAACAAGTTTCGCCAAAGTCGGTTAGAAGAAACATAGAGATCATTGGAATGAATATTGGACTAGTCGAGTAGGTACAATAAGCTTGGCTTCAGATATTTTCCGTTTTTAAACGAGACATTTAGCAATCGTTGCTTTCAGCTGAACACCCCTATTTATGACCATTAGCCGAGTCTTTGATAAATTGATGCAACAACTAAACAATATCGATTTATGGTTCATTCAAATTACCGATATTGAACGTGCTAGAGCGAACAGCGCCAACATCACAGCTTCGCTACAAACATCAGCACGTTTTATTTACGCTTAAGTGGCTCGAAGATAACAAAGAGAAATCTGCAAGGTTATGCTTGAACGAACAAAGAAAAAATTCAGTGACATACATTTAAGAACGCAATTTCTCACTTAACCCTTCTAAAATCAAACTAAAGAAAGGAAGGTTTCGGTATGAGTGGATGTCGTCTATAGAAGTCTCTAACCTCCAGCGGCTTACGTGGATATACTGTCCTGGGCATGCGGGTGTTTACGGTAATGAGAGAGTGGACATGTTTGCATCAACAGCATCGATTGTTGGGGAGTTGAAGATGGATAAGGGGATATTCTTCGGTCTCTTCGCGACTCTCTATTGGATGAGGACACTAAAATCGATGTTGAATCGATCAAGCGATTTAAGCAGTTTGGAGTTACCCGTTGTACAAGTCGAACTGGATGTCTGAGAGGCAGAGTGAGAGGTGTGTTTAATCAGCGAGCCACAGGAACCATCAGTATGCATGCTCTTCGATATCTGTTGGGGAGACTGAGCACCTATGGGTCTGCCCGGAGTGCAATGACGTCAGTTTAGTAACCAATAACCAATAACCAAAATCAAACTGGGGTCTCTGTAGCGTGGAGGTAAGGTGTCCGCCTCTTGTTTCAAAGGTACTCAGTTCGCTCCCTCGTAGATCCATCAGGATATTTTTCTAGAGATCCCTGACCTCTAAGTAGGTGAAATCGAGTTCCTAGTCCTATCGGAGAAAAACGATAAAACTTAGATCCCGTGTTAAAGTCGAGCACGCAAAATAACCCTTGATAGTTCAAAATCGTGAAGAGCAGGCTGGAAAGAGTCTGCCGGGGAAAAATTCATTTAAAAAGTTTAAAAATAACATTTCTACAAATATATCTGCACCATCTTCTAAATTACATCAGGGATGCTCGCAAGTGCTATTTGACTTGAAAATCTGGCCAGCAATGGCGGAATGCGGGAGGGTTATTCAGAGTCAGAATTGTTTGATTCTGAACACGACTTTGCTAGCGCATTTTCGCCATGTTTGGTCCGGTATTTTCCGGTTTCGTTTGCCGAGCTACTGAGTTAGTGCTTGAGCAACGCTGTGAGCTATGACTGTTACATGGAATGCTTTTGCTGTGTCAACCGTGCGTTTGTTGTGTGTTTTCAGAAAATGGCGGACAGCGGTTATGACAAACAAGCTCAATCTGTCGTATGCAGTTATATTGCGAGTGTAGAAAGCTGGATTTTGTCATGACTGATGTTCCCTTTGACAAGAATTGCAATTCAAATGATGAACAGTTTTGTGTTGCTATATTAGCGACGGCCATATGCATTTATGCGGTGCAGGTTGCTTTTTGTGGCGTTACGCAGCTGTTTCATTCTGGAATTAGTTCACACAGGAAACATTTCACAGTTGTTAGCATTTCGTGTGATTTACATTGGCACAGGAACTGAGCAATTATGGGGTGACCCTTTGCAGTGAAGTTGGAACCGTTCTTATGAACTATGAACTATCTTCCTGTTAAAAAAAAGATCGGAGCACACTTAGTTACTCACCAAAGTGCAATGATGATGAGCCTATCAGTACATCAATCAGTCACTAGCAAACAATAAAATTGATGTCTTTTGAAATCCTTTATGACATTTATTTTATTGTGTTCCCTTTGTACCGTTATGCGTTACATAGAGACTGTAAGCAATTTCTCCATACCGCTCTATTCGACAACTGACTCAATCTCTTCTATGGAACCAAGTCCGATATTATTCATCTATATAAGTAAAGCTCATTTCAGGGTTTCCCTGTAGCATCCTTTTTTTCTTGAACCATTTGTCTCCAACTTCCAGGCCTGCTTTGTTATTCCTTGATCATTTCTTCACAGAGTATGCCCAACATATCTTCATTTGTTCTTTTTTTATAATAATTTTTACTAGTTGTTGACCAGACATTTCTCTCATTTCATCACATTTTATCGCCCTAGTGGTTACCTGGGCCCAAATTTGGGTGTAAAGAATAGAACCACTGTTACCTGCAACGCATGTCGTAAGAGACGACTAAGGAGGTGTGGCTGAAATCGGATGCACGTATCCTAAACGTGTAGACGTCTATGCATTTAGGGGCCTACCAAACCAATGTGTAACGTATACACGTTCTTGACAAAGATCAAACATATCACAAAGAGTGATTAAAATTGGTCGTAAAGAAAGGATGCAAAGAAGAAGAAGATCACTTTTCTGAATACGTTCCATTTTATGTTCATTATTTTTCGCAAACATCTCTTATGGTAGTTGAGCTTCCTGGAAGTTTGATGATGCACGACTTGCTTATTCTGTATCTTCAAGTAACGATGATGACGTTACGGAAACACATCATCTCATAACATATAATCTTCAGTATATATATATATATATATATATATATATATATATATATATATATATATATATATATATATATATTTGTCACTCTGTTTGTTCGTTTGCTTGATAAAGGCCTTGTTGGTCGAAACGTTGCTGTATATTGTCATTGTTTTTGTAATTTGTAAAACTACAGTACTTTGTAATTACGTGTTTTGCCAAACATATAATCTTCCTCGTCTATCTTGTCTTTCTTTTCTTTCTTTTATCCTTCTCTGCTTTTTGCCGTTAGCGTAGCAGGTTTAACTGATGATCGGTTTCGAGATAATGCACGCTCGGTCGCTTGATATGGTGTGGTAATGTGGAGTTTTAAGATGTCTGTAACTCCATCAACCCATCTTTTCTTGGTCTGCCCTTCTTGTGTGCATCGAATATTATTTGTTGATATTGCTGACACAAAAAAAAACAATCGTTACTGTCTGTAGTACAGCTTTTAGTAGGGTGTAGAACAAGTGGGACCAGGGTCTGAGAAATGTAATGCCCACATTGCTAGTGCAGTCGCTGCGAAGATGTTCAGGTTAGGATTTTTCATGTATTCCCCAAACAGAAAAGAATCCTTGGTCTTATCGTGAATTGAACATGGGTCTCCCTCATGGAAGCTGCTGCCTATTCTATTCGGCCAGACGCTGAGAGAATAGCAGTTCTTATTGCATGATGCAGACACGTACGGTAGGACGGATTATCGTAATGCATAAGTCTTAGCTTGTCGATTCGGACACAAGAGGGTTGTCAGAGGGTTGTCAGAGGGTTGTCAGAGGGTTGTCTTCTTCTTCGAACGCTCCATATCGACCACTTGTTTTGCCCGTGTGAGGGGCTCGCAAGGAGCAAAGAATGTACACTGCAACTCAAAGGCATGTCGTAAGAGGCGACTCATGTAGGCCCTAGGAAGTTACCCTAGTAAATAAAATCAGCGCAGAAATCGGATGTGCTGGCCTACTTGTAGGCGCATAACTGCACAACGTACAATCGCTCTAGGCTCAGATCACATACAAATCACACAGAGTGGTTAACAAGTGGTCCATATGGAGGGTAAGAAGATCGATATGAAGAAGATCACTTGTTAACCACTCTTTGTGATTTGTATATGATCCGAGCATAAGAGCGATTGTACGTTGTGCCAGTTATGTCACTATAAGTAGGCCAGTACATCCCATTTCTGCGATGCTTTAAATTTACTGGGTAACTTCCATGTCCTACATCAGAGCACCTTACGACATGGTACTATTCTTTGATCCCTTGCTGGCCCGGCATTCCACACGGGTTTGTGAGTTCATTCCTACACTCTACGTTTCACACCGAGGAAAGAATTGGTTCTCCTACCTTCTGCACAATAGGTACTAGAAATCTGAAGGGACTTTATATACTAACGTCTGAAATGGCTATGAAAATTTTATTTTATACACGCAAACAAAAACATAGTCCAGTTTCCGAAACAAATATTGATCATAACAAAACAAAACACAAACAAAATGTTCTTTCACTTAAGACGAAACCGAATCCTTGTTCTGGTTATTTTCTCTCATATAATATTTTGACCATCTTCTAACCAGAGACCCTACCCGGTGTTCGTGTAATGTCTCTGAGATCTTCATGTGTAAGAAAGAGATTGGAGCACACATGGTTACTCATCGAAGTGCAATGATGATGTTCCTATCAATAAATCAATGAATCAGTTATCTTACAGAAGTCAAATTTGTTCAGTATTTGTTAATACTCATATTTGTACAGACCACAGTCTTCAAATTTAGAACGGGACACTTGTCTCAGAGCACACCTCCATAGAATGGGTCTCAGGGACTCAGCTGCCTGCACCTGTGGAGCACCAAAGCAGTCTCCAGAGCACATCCTGCAAAACTGTCCCAGCCTGAGCAGTGTAAGAATAAAAATCTGGCCAACAGAAACAACCCTAGAAAACAAACTATGGATACCGATGAAGATCTCAAGCGCACCACCCTGTTTATAACACCTACGGAGAGTGCATAGCAGACGTTGATTGCAGAAGAGAGTTAGTACAAATATAAATCTACATATACTGCCTCTTTATTTCATAAACTATCTGTTGGGGTAGACTGAGCACCTATGGGTCTGCTCGGAGTGCAATGACGCCAGTTTAGTAACCAATAACTATTTCATAAAATAAGACAGAGAAAGCATGCAATTCTTTCACAAGATCAACATTAAATAAACAGTAATTATATGTGATACTTACACATCAATTGTAAACAAGAGAATACACGATTATTCGACGTTAGAAACCATTTCCGTGTTTAAATTACTGTTTTGCGAGCGTCCTTAACAACGTCTTAGAAACTGTGTTCCATCTATACATTTTGTTGAGTTTATGCAAAATCCACAACGATTCATAACGATTCAAAATTTAAGAACAATTGTGTGTCGTAAGTTTATGTAACAAATATTTTGTTTAATTAAATAACAGTCACTAAAGTAAATTAAGGAGTTGTCCTACATCAGGAATTCACTGTTCATCGGCCTTTCTAATGTAAGTCACGTGAGAAACATTCACGCGCAAGGTTAGCCAATGGAACATGGAGTGGTTTTCGCTAGCTGTAAAGAACGCTTTTCGATGATAAATTATTTGTTAAAATATTTTTATGGGAGGATCCTGAAATACGCTTTCAGCTCTTCGGCTCGGTGCCATGGACATCGTAACCCTTCGGTTCGTGCCACGAACACCGTAAATCTGGAGAACTTGTGGCTTTTCTGCCAGCCCGCGGAATTGAACCGCACTCACAGGGGCTTGTCAACCGTCGTCCAATGCGCTACGAACATAATGGGTAGGAGGGCATGAAGTCAATTACTCCAGTCAAATACCTGTTGGGAGCTAGCTGTTCGGAAATAAGTAAATTCAGCTCGTTAGTTCTCCCATGTGTTGCCAGGGTCCACAACAGGAGCAAAGAATAGGAACACTGCAACCTACACGGCATGTCATAAGATGTGACAGAGGTAGGGGCCTAGGGGAAACTACCCTAGTAAATAAAAAGGTCGTGATGTGCTGGCCTACTTGTAAGCACATAACTGGCACAGCGTAACTCGCTTTTAGGTTCCGATCACATACAAATCACAAAGAGTGATCAAGTGGTCGGTATGGAGCACTCGATGAAGAAGTTCGTTTAATTCACTGCGTGATCATACATGATAGCAACATGCGAAATGAGATGTCTCCGCAAAGTCATCAACAACACAACAATCGACAGAGTAACGAATACCAGCATCAGAGAAAAGGTTGGAACAAAACCGTGCTTGAATTATATAGCGAAACAGAGAATAAAGTGGTTTGGCCACTTAGTAAGAATGCGAACAGACCAAACTGCCTATGAAGCTTTCCACAACAGAATATCAGGAAGGAAGGCTAGAGGAAAACCGAGGAAAAGGTGGATAGATCTTATCTTATCTTAACCACATTTGCCGTGAAGCGTCGTGGGAGAGTTAGTTTCCTATCTTGTGCCAGGTGTGTTGCGCTTGACGTTGTCAGTCCATGCTTTCGCAGGACTCTGAGATGTTATCTATCCATCTTGTTCTTGGCCTGCCTCGTGCTCTGCGCCCTGAGTGTCGATTATTATAGGCACGTGATGGTAGTAAATGTGGTTCCATTCTCATTAAATGGCCGAACCACTTGAATCTTTGCTTCTCGATGTACTGTATGCATGGTATAGTACCAACGATGCTTCTGATATTCTCGTTTCTCACTCTATCTCGCCTTGTAACGTTGACAGCTTTTCGTAGACATCTCATTTCACATGTTGTAATCTTTCTTTCTTGTGTCTTAGTCAGGGGCCATGTTTGGCACTGATAGCAGAGAGTTGGAATAAATATGCAGTTTATCAGTTGTCGTTTGACTGCCATGTTAATGCTTGGATGTTTTAATAGTGGTGACAGTTGGTATGTCACTGCATTTGCCTTCTGGCATCTAGTCTCGATTTCTCTGTCCATCTTTCCATCTGCTGTGAATATACTCCCGAGATATTTGAATTCTGGAGTCTGTTGTATTTTGACATTATTCACGTGTATATTTAGTTGACCTGTTGACCTGCTTATTGTCATGACTTCTGTTTTGGAGGTGTTAATTTTCATGTCATATTTTTCGCATGTGGCTTGCAGGGCATTTATGTGTTGTTGAAGTTTGTTTTCAACAAGGTGGATAGATAACGTAGTTTAATTCTGCCAGAGAAACGCAAGACAAATACATAAAACCACGACACTGGGTTAACAACCCGTTAACAGTGTGCTGACAAAAGAAGAAGAAGATCATACATGCTTAAAATATGTATCGAAAACTGTCACTACAGTGTTCTGTTCTTATTTCTGAAAGTACGCTTGAGGATTGATCATCATCATCTTCGATATTCTTTATCACACCCACGGGCACATAAGGTCGAGAAACACAATTTCTACTCAAAGGAATAATTTGAGTTATTTTTCCTGTTTCAGTTTCTGCAGCTGTTTGTCTTTTTTACAATGCAGTGGTCGCCGACTTCACATCAAAAAGTGCCTCAATAATTATTCCAGAGCAGGGGTGACGTATTGGTTAGTGCACTGTTTGGTGGGTGCGCGGTACCAGGATCAAATTCATCCGCTCTTTTTTTATATCCACTTTGCTTTCATAATGACACATACGACTTCCACAAGCGAGTTCCATTGTTTTCTTTAAACAAATTGTTTTCCCCATCAGCGATGTCATCAAGAATAACCTTACAAAAATGAACTTCAGTTTACAAAGTGCCTTAAAACAAGTACACATACGATCACTACGTTTATTCCCCCTTCCTAAAAACTTCTATAGAGAAGTAAATGGTGGAAGAGAAGAAGAAAAAAAAGTTCCTTTTCTTTTGATGGTAATTGTTTTTTTTTACATTCGCTGCCCATTGGAGAGTTGTTCTAGCCAATACCGCTATTGGTATGAATGTGAAATCCATCTCCATCTTCACATTTCAATAAGCTATTTTTGTTCTTAGATTTCTTGACTTCTTACAGTATTTGGCCAGAGAATTTGCAGGATTCTTCTTTTTTAAAACGTCTCCACTTGTGTAAGATGTTATGTATCATTTTCCAGCACTCACTACTGTATAATACTTAACACTACACCCCTCCACTCTACCAAAGTGACCACCCCGACTGTCATCATACTCAGTTGAAGTACAAAGTATAGATACAATAATGTCTAAAGTGACCACCCCAACTGTCATCATACTCAGTTGAAGTACAAAGTATAGATACAATAATGTCTAAAGTGACCACCCCAACTGTCATCATACTCAGTTAAAATACAAAGTATAGATACAATAATGTCTAAAGTGACCACCTCAACTGTCATCATACTCAGTTGAAGTACAAAGTATAGATACAATAATGTCTAAAGTGACCACCCTAACTATTATCATACTCAGTTGAAGGACAAAGTATAGATACAATAATGTCTAAAGTGACCACCCTAACTATTATCATACTCAGTTGAAGGACAAAGTATAGATACAATAATGTCCAAACTAGCGAAAGGTGTTATCTTAACTAAGGCAGATCTAGTCCAAACTAGCGAAAGGTGTTATCTTAACTAAGGCAGATCTAAAGGCGAAGTTTGGATTCCTAACACCAGGTTTCCTCATATGGCTCCGTCCATGTTGGCAGAAATCTGCAGAGAGTATTACACAAAACACGAACTCTGTAGCTCCAGCAACAAGTCTAGGGATCTCATAAAAAAATGTCACATGTGACTCAGATCGGATTCGAGCCCACAACCTTCAGAACGACAGGTAAACATCTTAACCAAATCGTCATTGAGACTCCCATAACTAACTCCCATAACTAACTCCCATAACTAACTACCATAACTAACTACCATAACTAACTACCGTAACTAACTACTAACAAACTAAAATACAACTCATTTAATCAAGAAATTCAACACACACACAATTCTCCAAGATTTAATTATCTTAATTTTGCATATTCATGATTTAAAAACAATCATGTTCCATCACAGAGAAAATGGTTATCATCACATCAATCCTAAGATGATTGAAAACAATATAAATCCAACAAAATATTTCTCCTAATATCACTTGTTCCATATTTCAAAGTCTTATTTAATAAATGTCCTGCACATTTTCTCATCAAATACGATAGCAAATAACGAGTTTTACAAATGAACTGCTTCTTCTTTTCTCTTTTACTTCACCCTTCGCCCCTAGGGAAAAATAAGTCTGCAACCGAGGCCTTCCATGCCCTCTTATCAAAGGCCATTCTTTCCAGATCTCACCACTCTCTCCCATTTTCTTGCACTTCAACTCCCATCTCCAGGTGTTCCTGGGTCTTCCCCTACCTCTACTGCCCTGGAGGTTCCATCGGAGAGCCTGTCTTGTGATGCTGTTAGGGGTTCTTTTCTCTAATCCTGTTTTATCTGACGGCATCAGTTACCTACCACCAAAAGAAAAGGATGATTAAATCAATCCGAAAGTGACATATACCAACACAAGATGATTATTATAATATGAACAGATTGGAACAAGTTGTCATTCTGCGCCTTAGAACAGGACACAATCGACTCTGCAGCCACATATATACAAAATTCAAGATTGGCAATTCAGCCATGTGTACATGTGGACAGACACATTAGACTGCAGAGCACATACTTCAAGACTGCCCGAATATGATACACTGAGGCAAACTCACTGGCCTAACGAAACAACAATCGAGAGAAAACTACACGGACCTCTGCGTGAGCTACAAAAGACAGTGAAGTTTATACAAGAGACAACATTGAATATATAAACAATATTTCAAGCGAACGAAAGGAAGGATCTGACGGCGTTAGGTTAAGAAGCGATTTCTAAATCAGACTTTTGTGTGTGCTTCCTAAACAATGTTTGTTTTCGCCTTTGTTATCTCTGAGGTAAAAATATGAGCAAAGTGTACATAGTTAGAGACAAGATCACCCAAAGTTGAAGATGGAGGTGACATTGGGCTCGTATGTCGTATGGCGAGCATGAAGGGGGCAAAAGTTCAGCTGGTCGACAGAAAAAACACTTTAGAGACACACTAAACGTGTCGATGAAATGCTTCGATATAGACATCACGTGCTGGGAATCCCTGGCGCAAGATCGCTAAATCTTAGCTCTTTCTCTATAATATTCTCAACCAGTAGATTCTGTACACAGCAACCTTGGTGTTGATGATAAGCATGCTGGGTGGTTCCCCACACTCTCAGCGACAGCTTGATTAGGATTACTGAAGCTAGATGTGTTCTCTTGTGCAACTCTGCATCAAATATAAAAAAAGTTAAAAACTGTTGTTACTGCCTGTAGTACCACTTTTAGGCCTGATAAAGGCCTTATTGGTCAAACGTTTGTCATTGTTTTTGTAATTTGTAAAACTACAGTACTTTGTGATTACGTGTTTTGCCACTTTTTAGGACAGCGTAGGACAGGGGGGACGAGAGTCTACGGAATTTAATGGCAGCATGGTTAGTGCAGTCATAGCAAAATTGTTCAGGTTAGGATTTTTCTTTTATGTCCCTGACAGAAAAAAATTAAGGGCCCTACCGTGGATTGAACACAGGTATCCCAGATGGGAGCTACACTCTAATCCAGTCAGATTCTCTGATGCGGAATCTCCACAACAAATGAAAGATTGTTAGTAATGGCAGAGTCAAAATAAACTAGCAACTTAATTACAGAGATAACATCCAATAGAGCAACCACTAAAATAGTACATAATGTGATTCAAACAAGACATATTAAAGAAGGTTAACTCTTTGAACCCTGTCCACCTGTACCTTCAAAACTCCTTCCTTTGATGTCCTGAACAAAAACTGCACATATCAGAGTGATATTAAAAACATGAAAATTTAGCACAATTAAGTGCTCTATAATTTGTTATTGACTTACCCCATCATCTCCATTATTACTGCTTATTATATACTTGCAGACTACTAAACTGTTTTAAATTTATTTAATTTATTACGTCGGCATGACCCAGAATACGCCCTTGTAATGAAGCTTGTTCTTCAAATTGAACATATATGGCTTGATTATCAATTGATTAAAACCATTCGCCCACGTGCCCAGCGTGTTCGTAGCGTTGGACTACGGGTGACTAGTCCTCTGTAAGTGCGGGTTCAACTCCGCGGACAAGCAGAAAAGCTACAGGTTCCCCAGATTTATGGTGTTCATGGCACCAAGCCGAAGGGTTACGATGTCCATGACACCGAGCAAGAGCTTACAGCTCAAGTACTTCTGGATCAGGAAAAAAAAATAAAAATAAAAACCATTCTTCGTTGTCTAAATGATCGCCTCACTCACTTTTGATATCCTTATCAGAATACTCACATTCTAAGTATAATACATCTTTAGATTCATTCAAAACAAGTTCAACAGCTTTCTCTGTTGTTTTACTTGTAGATTGACCATTTCTAAAATGCAGGGAATCTTTTTTTGCAATGAAAATACTTAACTAATTACCTTATTAGCACACACAAAATATCATACAACAGCGTCCGCCATCTTCCTAAACCATGTAGAACATGTGGGTTGTATTTAATGTCACATCTGTACCCAATTTATCTTCATTCACCGAAAATTAATTATGAAATCTAGACTGATATTTCAAGATGTTGAGATATTCAATGTTTACATTCAATACCGAAATATCAGGATCACAGGTTCTGAAGGATAATTTCTTCCCATATTTCTAAGAAGCAAAAAATACATGGATAAGATTATTATAATGGCAATGATAATTATTTTATTGAAAATTATAGATATACTCTTAAAACAACATAAAGTAAACAAAAGTATGTTGGATGATG
The DNA here is from genome assembly GCA_020796225.1 of Arion vulgaris. Classification (NCBI taxonomy): domain Eukaryota; kingdom Metazoa; phylum Mollusca; class Gastropoda; order Stylommatophora; family Arionidae; genus Arion; species Arion vulgaris. The sequence continues at coordinate 24,563,610 of CM036773.1, read as the reverse complement.
ATGTCATAGCAAATGATAAGTCAGTGATCTTAAATATACAGGAATTTGGAATTCCATGTACAATGTATAAGCATGGGTGGCGGCAAGAATGGATAGCATATACATGTACTACACAAGCAACAGGACCAATAAGACCTTTGCTATCTGCTGCAAACACTGAACACCAGTGTGTGTCTACATATACTTAAGTGAAGACTGTTCCGTTAACTACTAATGACAAAGTTCTTGCCTAGATTTAAGAGAAGACTGTTCCGTTAACTACTAATGACAAAGTTCTTGCCTAGATTTAAGAGAAGACTGTTCCGTTAACTACTAATGACAAAGTTCTTGCCTAGATATAAGAGAAGACTGTTCCGTTAACTACTAATGACAAAGTTCTTGCCTAGATTTAAGAGAAGACTGTTCCGTTAACTACTAATGATAAAGTTCATGCCTAGATTTAAGAGAAGACTGTTCCGTTAACTACTAATGACAAAGATCTTGCCTAGATTTAAGCAAAGACTGCTCCGTTAACTACTAATGACAAAGATCTTGCCTAGATTTAAGAGATGTCTGTACAATTAGTAAAGGAATGATAAAATATGACATAAAACTAAACAATATATACATAAATCAGAAGAAGGACATTTGACGAAGTAGATTTGAACAGACTATGGCCTTTTTTCCAGACTCTGGAACACAGAGAAGTAACCTTGTGGCAATGTGTTCCGTGCAAGTGGAACACTATCGCAATCTTTAGGACATACATTTTGCTTGTGCCTTGTTAGTTAGTAACAAATCAGGTCAACTTTCGATGATCTCATGAAAGGCCCACCTGTTCATACCTGCAGCTACATTATTTATCTGTGGTAGTTGCTTTTACAGCTCCTACTCATTGTTTCCGCTTGCAACAAGAGAAATGTCGTTGGAATCACACCATGCATCCAGTATCACAATATTAAAAGACAACACATAATATGGCCCTATCACCTAATGAGAATGAAACCAGGTCTACTACAATCTTGCACTTATAACAATCAGCAACCTGGATGCAGAGCTAGAGGAAGATCCAAGAACAGATGGATAGATAATACCATAGATATCCTGCGACATCAAAGACTAACAACTACAGATGCAACACATCTGGCACAGGATAGAAAACTAAAACTCCCCATGATGCTTCACTGCACATGTGTTTAAGACAAGACGAGACAACAATGCAGGTTTTTGTAGTGACTGCTACTTCCTTCCACATGAATTGTAAATTCTAGAGATGGTTGGTTTTGGCCCACTGGCAGCTGCGTCGCATTTAATGCATGTGCAGGCTGCTGATTTTGTTGGTGCTGTTGCGCCTTCATGAGTACACATGGGACAACAATGACAATGTGATGCCTGTATGTTGCTGGGGCCCACAAGGGAAGCAAAGAATAGTAACAATGTGACCTACAAGGTATGTCACTGAGGTAGGGCCTAGGAAGCTACCTTATTGAATATAAAAAGCATCACATAAATCGAATGTGCTGACCTACTTGTAGGCAAATAACTGGCACAATGTACAATCGCTCTTAGGCTTAGATCACATACAAATCACACAGAGTGATTTAACAAGTTGACACAATAGAGCATTCATAGAAGAGGGATAATTTTTTTTTGCTGGCACCAGAACGGAAAAATTATGCCATGAAGTCAGAACAGGGACTAATAACTATCCAATAAGAACCTAAGTTTTGTGTGACAATTCACTGCATAAATGGATATACGAAGCGAAAGCAAGAGAAAGTGAGATAAAGCCCCATGGAAGTAATGGAAATTATATTTTCTATATTGTTACAGTAACAGGAATATGTACAAAACCAGTTGAAGGTAGCAGAACACAGTGGCATCTATATGTGGGCATTCGTTATACAGTGTTGAGGTATCAAATATGATGAGAAAAATTAATATAGAGAATCAACAAAAGTTGGATATAGAAACATTATTATTGTTATATTTTAATGCAGGAAACATGTAAAATGTTGAAATATGAAAGAAAATTATGAGTTTATTTATTATTTACATATGTAGTATGTTTGATGGAGGAGATCATTAATACCTTTGAATGCAAATGTTACAGAAGAGTAATTAGAATATCATGGACAGAGAAAAGAACAAATGTTACAGAAGAGTACTTAGAATATCATGGACAGAGAAAAGAACAAATGCTACAGAAGAGTAATTAGAATATCATGGACAGAGAAAAGAACAAATGCTACAGAAGAGTACTTAGAATATCATGGACAGAGAAAAGAACAAATGTTACAGAAGAGTAATTAGAATATCATGGACAGAGAAAAGAACAAATGCTACAGAAGAGTACTTAGAATATCATGGACAGAGAAAAGAACAAATGCTTCTGTTCTGCAAAAGCTTGATATTAAAGAGATTTGGATAAAATCAAGGAAAATTAAATATTTTGGACACATTAAACGACATGAGTGCCTAGAGAAGATAATTTTAGAGGAATGGTGCCTGGAAGAAGAATGAGAAGACGACCTAGAAGACGATGGGTGCAAGATGTCATTGATGATTTGAGAATGACAGCTGCTGACGCTAGTTAATTGCACAGAACAGAGAGTTTTTCACGACTGCTGTCATGGGAGCCAAGTTTTGGAAGGGACAAGCTACTTGATGATGATGAGTATGTTTTAAAAAATCAAGTAATGTCTGTGAATGCAAATGCTACAGAATAGTACCCAGAACAACATGGACAGAACTTAGAACAAATATATTTATACACCAATTTTGCCTGTCTGCCCAGCGTGTTCGTAGGCGTGGACTACGGGTGACTATCCTCTGTGTGTGGGATGGCAGAAAAAGTCACAGATTCCCCAGATTTACGGTGTTCGTGGCACCGAGCTGAAGAGATGAAAAGCTCAAGTGCTTCTGGATCGTAAAAAAAAATATATCAATTTTATGAATAAATTTGGCAACAGCATAACAATGAGAAGTGATTGATAAATAAGACAAAAATGAAATATATTGGACATCCTTCTTAGAATGCTCCATATCGATCACTTGTTAACCACTCTGTGTGTTCTGTATGTGAATCTGAGCCTAAGAACGATTGTATGCTGTACCAGTCATGAGCCTACAAATAGGCCAGCACATCTGATGTCTGCGATGCTTTTTATTTACTAGGGTAGCTTCCTTAGGCCCCTACCTCAGTCGTCTCTTACGACATGTCTTGTAGGTCGCAATGGTACTATTTTTGCTTCCTTGCAGGCCCCAGCACCACACAGGCATACTGGACTTTACTTCCCTTGCAGGCTCTGCACCACACAGGCATACTGGACTTTACTTCCCTTGCAAGCTCGGCACCACACAGGCATACTGGACTTTGCTTCCCTTGCAGGCTCTGCACCACACAGGCATACTGGACATATAAAATGAGATGATTCTTTATATATGATCATTCTGGAAAGCATGATGAGGAAAGGAACAAACCAAGACAGTGGGCGGAAAATGTCATAGATGACTGCGATAGACGGTGGACAGCTCACATAGGACATGAAGGCATTTCGAGCTGCTGTCATGGGACTCAAGTTCTGACAGGGACAAGCTCATGATGATGATGAGTATATTAAATATTATTTAAAAAAGGAACCATTTTTCATACCTTGATATAAGAACTTATATTGGGTAATACAAGTAATCACAAAGTACTGTAGTTTTACAAATTACAAAACAATGACAAAATACAGCAATGTTTCGACCAACAAGGCATTTATCAAGCAAACAAACAATGGGAGTTATTCTCATCTATATTGTGATTATTGGGTAATACAGTGTTGGGCTAGTAATTTTAATTGACCGGTGGTACACGATGGATGGTGTGGTCAACATCACCTGCCTGCCGCCTTTTATTCTGGTCCCTATATCTCTCTTGCAATCCCCGCTTAGCCTGATGTACCAGATTTCCTCATAAATTCTGCTGTTGTTTCTAGGGACTCTGTCCCTCCATACAGCTTCTCATTTAGCTGGTTATTTTTCTGCCAGGTTTCGTTGCTCAGGCCAGCTAGCAGTCTTGCAGTAGGTGCTTTGCCATCATGTCTGCCTTTCCGAAGTGGCACAGGCTAGCTGTGCCAATTTAAAATTTGTTGTAAAAGTAGGACCGGAGTCTGTTATGGCTGGTACGGATTCGGAATATAACAACTTGTTTGCTACGGGACAGACCATAGTACCCATCTCTGACGCTGTGTTGGAGGTGGTCTGGCAACCACTTCTCTCTATATCACCATCCGATGGTTGTTGTAGCCTCCTCGTAGCTGATTTCGTAATCAGTCTGCGGCAGTCACCCCCCAGCCTTTGCTAGCTTGTCTGCCTCTTTATTTCCGCTTATATTGCAGTGTGATGGGATGACTGCATTTGAATGAGTTTGTTAATACTCCGCTAGTACCCATTTGAGGCAGATCGACCTGAGTGCGAGAGCTGTCATAGTCTGAAGAATATTTTATGCCCACTGTGGAATTAAATCCAGACCACTTCCCTAAGAAGTGAGTTCCCTAACAACTACACTACTGCAGCTTTGTTTAAATATTATAGACAATAAAAATATTTTAAAATATAATAAAAAATACTATTGTAAAATACATTGCTGATAAAATAATACGCAAGTTAATACTTTTCATAAAACAAAATAAAATTTGAACATTTAAATAGAACATGAGAAAAGTAACTTACATGATTGATATAAAAAGATTTACACAGAAACATAATTTTTAATCCAAAAGTTGATGAAAATAGAACAAAATGGTGTATAGGAATATGATAATTAATAAACTTTAGTTGAAGTGCTATCATGATTGTATCATGTCTTGGCTTGTAAATGAGAAGTGTTTAAAAACATTTTGGTTCATAGTTTTGAGAAGTGCTGGATCTGGTAGCGTCAAATTTGGCTTCTCTTTTGTAAAATCTGAATCAAAGTTGGAGCTGTCACTAGCATTTTTCTGCAAGAAAGAAAGAAAAGGTGAATTGTGTAACTAACTTCAACAATGCCGGCTCTTCTATTGTTATTATAAAAAAATTGTCGTTACTGCTAGTAATATTGGTTTTTATAGGATGGTATGCCCGTCTGCCCAGCGTGTTCGTAGCACGTTGGACTACAGGTGACTATCCCTCTGTGTGTGCGGGTTCAATTCGCGGGATGGCAGAAAAAGCCACAGATTCCCCAGATTTATGGTGTTCGTGGCACGAACCGAAGGGTTACAATGTCCATGGCACCGAGCCGAAGAGCTGAAAAGCTCAAGTGCTTCTGGATCGGAAAAAAAAATAGTATGGTATAGGTCATGGTGGGAAAATGTGACTGTGAAATTTAATGGCTAGTGAAGTCGATGCGGAACTATTCAGGTTATAATTTTTCTTCTCTAGGGATATTTTAGAATATGCTCTTGTATGTGCTATATGATGTGTTTCACTATCAGTTACGTCCGAGTGGTAACCGGGCCCAAATTTGGGGTGTAAAGAATAGAACCACTGTTACCTGCCATGTATGTCGTAGGAGGCGACTAAGGAGGTTTGGTTGAAATCGGATGCATGTGTCCTAAATGTGTAGAAGTCTATGCGTTTAGGAGCCTACCAAACCAATGTGCAACATATACACATTCTTGACAAAGATCAAACCTATCACAAAGAGTGATTAAAATTGGTCATAAAGAACAACGCAAAGAAGAAGAATACTATCAGTTACTTATGTCATCCATATTTTGCGTAGGCAGCCATTTTTTTTATGTATCCCTGTATCTGAGTAGAACTACCCTTTGAGAAGCGCTCCCTGTTGGTAATCTGCTAATGGTTTGTTGTTTCTGGATGAAATTTGGTACTGTTATATCCGTATTTGTCTTGATGTCTTCATTCGTACATCATCTTTTCTGCAAGCACTCTACATAGACATTTCATCTCTGTCTTGGTCTACAAGGTGTGTCCTGATCATAGCCCTGCATTTAGCATGGTTGGGATCGGCTAGTCTCTTTCAGGAGGGGCAAAAAGTGAAAATTAGTAGCCTGCTGATGACCCTCAGAACACGAAAGTCAACCCCCACGTCCCAGCGGTGTAGACCGGGAAAATTTGACCGTGAGGTCAAAGGTTAACGGGCAATGGCTCGCTAGGAGATGGACTCCCTAGATCAGGTTTTTTTAAAATTATATTTTTTTATTCTTGGGGAGTTAACCTAACAAAAAATCTCGGTGGAGGTTGACCCCCCAGACTTGTGATATGAGTGGATTTACCCTGATATTCAAGATCCAGACCCCCAGCTATGGGCAAATAGCCCCACTGTCTTGTGGGAGCCTCGGTAGAGGCAAAGGCTATGGGAATAAAACCAAACAGAAAATCAACCTGCTGCCTTGCAGTTCGGCTGGGGACAGCCAAAGACTGAAAGAGAATGAACCCAGTAAACGCTGGCTAAAACCAGACACATCGCCGAAGGATAAGCACCAGAGCTCCAAATGGTGCTAAAAATGTGACATAAACACACCAACGCTAAGGCTGCATGAATCAGATTTTCACATGAATAGAATAGGATGAATAGAATTTATGGGTAGGTCAGGTACATCGGTCTGGGTGGTGGTAGAGAGAGAGAGAGATCTCTGTCTTAACTAGTTTTCCGATGTCATTTGACGTCAACGTCCAGGTTTGGCCCCGATAGCTTAATGTCAGAAGAAAGAACATGTACAATGTTTGTTCATGTTGACATGTTTTCCTTTTAAAATTGGTGCCATTTGTCTGTCCTATGATTTGATTTGTTTCATTGCATCTATGTTGGATTGCATTAGTTTTATTTTTTTGTTTGCCCGCTTCTCGAGGAAAAATAATTTCTACAAAACATTTTCACCATCTTCTAAATTACATCGAGATCCTCGCTGGTGCTGCGGAAATCTTGCACTGCTGCTGAGATCTTCCTGTGTAAGAAATTGATTAGAGCACACGTGATTAACTACTGAAGTACAATGTTGATGGTCCTATTAATCAATCAATCAATCAATCAATCAATCAAGGGAGGGATAATCAGTTTTAAAGTAGTTTACACTATATATAATAAATAAAATTGAAAAACTTACAATCTTGGGCTTGAAAGGAGGTGGTATCTGTTTAGCTTCAAGCTTCTGCCAGTCAATGCCACGGAAGAAGGACTGTGAATTTATTGTTCCAGCTGGACATGAAGGCATTCCGAGTCTGTCTGTTGGGTTTCGCTCAAACAGCTGCAAAATGTTAGAAAAACTATTTTACAATCAACTGAAAATTTGTTTGTTAAACTTATTGTAGATAGCTCTCTTAGAACGGTTTGGACAAAGAAGAGGAGAAAACAAGGACATACAACAAGACTTACATATCATAGAGCATTAGCTCATAAGCAACATTATGTCCAAGAAAATGAAGTATTTTGGTCAAGTTAAACGACACAGTGGTTTGGAGAGAACAGTAATGAAAGCCATGGTTTCTGGAGGTTGGAGCAGGAGAAGACTTAAGACGAAGATGGCAGCAGGACATCAAAGAAACCTTGAACATGACATTAGAAAAGTCAGAATGTGCTAGAGACCGAGAGTTTTTCAGGTGGGCTGTGATGAAAGCAATGTTCTGCAAGGGACATGCTACTTGAAGAATATAACAAAAATTATTAAAAAAAAAAACCCACACTTGTTACTGTCTGTAGTACCGATTTTTGGGGCAGTGTAGAAGTAGGACGAGAGCCTGAGGAATTTAATGACCGCATGGCTAGTGCAGTTGCCGAGTAGTTGTTCAGGTTGGGACTTTTCATTTATGTCCACAATAGAAAAAAAATTCTTGGCCTTACTGTGAATTGAACATGGGTCCCCAGCATGGGAGCCACATTCTAATTTATTCAACCAGGTGATCCTCTGATGACTATAAACAAACATTATTATCAAACCAACACTTTGTTTCATCATTAAGATAAACATAAAGTTAAGAGTTACGGGTAGCTGTTTTCATACCATGAGGTATAAAGGGGAATATAGTTAGGACTTTATTTTGCATTGAACATCAGCGCACGATGAGTGACTGTCAACAACACCCTGGCCACATTTACTTCGCAGTGATTTTTTAGCTGGGTCAACTTGAAAGCCGGTATGGTTGGAAAAATATTTCACTCCCACTGTGAAATTGAACCCGGACAACATGCTTAAGAAGCGAACTCACTAACCACTGCACTAATTGTTTGCAGTGTCATAATAATATAGATGGAGACTGCAGTAAAACTATGTAGAATGGTGAAACACGTAATAACAAAGTACTGTAGTTTTACAAAACAATGACAATACACAGCAATGTTTGACCAAAATGCCTTTATCAAGTGAACAATACAATATGAGTGATGAATTCCTTTTGGTCGAAATGTTGCTGTGTATTGTCAATCTTTTATGTAAAACTACAGTACTTTGTTATTATGTGTTTCACCAGTGTCATAATTCAACACACAATTATTGAGTTATGCAGGTATGGGCGCTGTAAATCAACAGGCGAGCAATAGACCAGGCTGATACTCCGAATTTCCTAAGGGAGAAAGGATGTGTAAATGATTCAAGCATATTGGTAAATCCACAACCCTAACTAGACAGCAAGAATACCAAGTCAAATGTGGTGTAGATAGTCAAGAGCACTATGTTAGTAGCCAAAGAAGAATAGTAAACCAACAAAGAACAGGAGTCGAAGGATTGACTTCATTGCACCGGGTTTTACCCCATATGGCTTGGTCCATCTCCACAGAGGTGGCACACTACCTGCCAAGAGTATTGCACAAAGCACAACCGTAGTTCTGACCACAATCATAGTGGTTTTTGGAAAAATATGCAGCTGTGAACAGAACGGCATAGTCCGGCTTCGATCCCATGACATTTGGAACAAAAGGCAAAGGTGTAACCACAGAGACCCCCAGAGACATACTGACGAAAAGATAGAAGCATTTATGGACTAATTGGTTCGATATGAATGATGTTGATGATCCAATGACTAAACTAAACTAAACATTGGGTAACTTTAGTAGGTCTCCGTTGTCAATTATCTAACTCAAACTAACAACACACAGTGATTGAGCAACATTAGTAGGTCTCCGTTGTCAATTATCTAACTCACGCTAGCAACACACAGTGATTGAGCAACATTAGTAGGTCTCCGTTGTCAATGATCTAACTCAAACTAACAACACACAGTGATTGAGCAACATTAGTAGGTCTCCGTTGTCAATTATCTAACTCACGCTAGCAACACACAGTGATTGAGCAACATTAGTAGGTCTCCGTTGTCAATGATCTAACTCAAACTAACAACACACAGTGATTGAGCAACATTAGTAGGTCTCCGTTGTCAATTATCTAACTCACGCTAGCAACACACAGTGATTGAGCAACATTAGTAGGTCTCCGTTGTCAATGATCTAACTCAAACTAACAACACACAGTGATTGAGCAACATTAGTAGGTCTCCGTTGTCAATTATCTAACTCACGCTAGCAACACACAGTGATTGAGCAACATTAGTAGGTCTCCGTTGTCAATGATCTAACTCAAACTAACAACACACAGTGATTGAGCAACATTAGTAGGTCTCCGTTGTCAATTATCTAACTCACGCTAGCAACACACAGTGATTGAGCAACATTAGTAGGTCTCCGTTGTCAATGATCTAACTCAACTAACACACAAGTGTTTTGAAAATATGAGCTGTAACAATACGCATAGTCAGGATTCATTATGCATTGTCAATTATCTAACTCACGCAGCAAACACAGTGATTGAGCAACATTAGTAGGTCTCGTTGTCAATTATCTAACTCACGCTAGCAACAAACAGTGATTGAGGGAACATTAGTAGGTCTCCGTTGTCAATTATCTAACTCAAACTAACAACACACAGTGATTGAGCAACATTAGTAGGTCTTTGTCAATGGATCTAATCTACAACAATTGATTGAGCAACATTTTAAGGTCTTCAATCTAATCTACTACAACACACAGTGATTGAGCAACATTAGTAGGTCTTTGTTGGCAATTATCTAACTCAAACTAACAACACACAGTGATTGAGCATTAGAGTCTCCGGTCAATTATCTAAATCAAACTACACACAGTGATTGAGTCATTATGGTCTCGTGTCAATTATCTAACTCAACTAACAACACAGTGATTGAGCAACATTAGTAGGTCTCCGTTGTCAATTATCTAACTCAAACTAACAACACAGATTGACTATTGAGAAGTCTTTTTAGTAGGTCTTTGTTGGCAATGATCGAACTCAAACTAACAAAATACAGTAAACACTCATAAAGTTTACATACCAAACTCATCATTGTTGAAGCTTCTTTTGGAGTAGCTGAGGGTATCTTGGTGTATCATGGAGAATGGAGTGGAAAAGGTCATCCTCATCATCACCATGGAATGGAGACTGACCAATCAACATCTCATACAATAACACACCAAATGACCACCAATCAACAGACGAGTTATACTTGGCTCCTTTAAGAATCTACAAATAAAAAATAACAGGTTTACAGTAATATTATTTTAATTTTTGGGGAAAAAAAAGAGAAAAATTTAATGTATTTCACTTGACCTCTTCTTGAACTTTCACATATAAGATTGACATGCCCAGATTATCTGCACGAGTGACTCTACATTTAATTGTAAACTTTTTGCTTTAGTTTAGTTTTCTGATCCACTCCAAATTTCCTTTTTGGGTTTACTCACATACTCTTTGCCTCTCCAGGGGCTCCCACTAGGCAGTGGGGCTATTTACTCATAGCTGTGATTTTCTATTTACATAAATAGTATACTGAATGATATATATATATATATATATATATATATATATATATATATCACCTGTGTGTTCCGGGTTCAGAAGGGAGCAAAGATTAGTAACACTGCGACCTACAAAGAATGGTGTAAGAGGCGACTGAGGTAGGGGCCTAGGAAAGCTACCCTAGTAAATAAAGAGCATTGCAGAGAACGAATGTGATGGCCTACTTGTAGGCGCTTTCTGTCCAGGCTGAGCTTTCACCTTTTACTCTCTGATCCAGAAGCACTTGAGCTTTTCAACTCTTAGGCTTGGTGCCATGGACATCGTAACCCTTCGGTTTCGGTGCCACGAACACCGCAAATCGGGAGAACGTGTGGCTTATCTGCCAGCCTGCCAATCACTCTAAGGTTAAGATCACATACAAATCACAAAGAGTGGTTTAACAAGTGGTCGATATAAGCATTTGAAGAAGAAGAAGTAGTTTAAATATTTTAGTGCTATAAAATAACTAGACAAAATCTCTACAACTATGGGAAATGAGTAAACCTACTTATTTATTTACAAAATATTTGTTGAAACAGAAAACAAATTCATATCTCTTACTTCCGGAGCTATGTAGTCTGGCGTTCCACAGAAAGTGCTTGCACGATTTTCACCAAGAATATTTTCTTTGCACATGCCAAAATCCGCAATTTTAACATGTCCATCTTTGTCTAACATGACATTGTCAAGTTTCAGATCCCTGGAGAGAAATATTTGTATACGTTACAGTGTTCAAGTCAATGATTAGTAAAACATGTCCGGAGTGCAATGAAGATATTCCAAACTGAAACTGAATAGTAAAATATATTACTGTAAGCTATAAAAAAACCTGTTGCTACTGCCTGTAATACCGCTTTTAGGGGGATGTAAGACAGGGAGGGGGAACTGACTTCATGGCACAGAAGAGCGTCAACATCTGAGGATGATAGCAAACATCAGGGACAGAGATTTGTGTAAATCCATGATCGTCTAGGCTAGTCGTCACTTGATGATGTTGATTATATTTTGGTTATTAACAATGATATCTATTATCTTATATAATGTTATCTCGTATCTCCTATAATGTTATCTATTATCTTAATAATGTTATATATTATCTTAATAATTTATCTCTTATCTCATATAATGTTATCTCTTATTTTATATGTGTATCTCTTATCTCCTATAATGTTATCTCTTATCTTATATGACATTATCAAGGTGCAGCAAACACTAAGTTAAGCTTTACCTGTAGACAATGCCATTCTTGTGTAAATACTGCAACCCACACACAATCTCAGCTGCATAAAATCTGCAAAAATAACAAAAAATTTAAAGGTGGATCACAGAGGTAACATAAGAACTGTTTATGTAGCGCACACAAAGACCTGTTCTATAAATCTCGTCTTATCCTGAAGCTGTGATGCAAGAGAGATTAGAAAAAGAAAGAAGAAATGACATGTTACATAAACAAGAATAAAAGGATGGTTATCCACAAAATGTAGATTTCATTATAATTTGGCAGCACATTAAGTTTCCTTCAAGAAACACCAGAGAGTTTATTCATTCATTTACCTGCTCTCCTTGAACTGTCTTTGCACTGTACGAAACAAGAAAACCCCCAACAAATACTGCTTTTTTTTAATGTTTCTTAACTCTTTCCACGCCCATTTATTTCCTCAATTTTTAAGCAGTTAATTCAAGGGAAGTAAAAAAAAAAATTTTTAATTACGATCCCAACTACTCGTCAATAAATAAACATATATATATTATTATATACTAAATTAAATAAAACTGGACAACTCAATAGAATAACAAGGTTAAAAAGTAGTAGAAGTAAAATAGTAGAAGTAAAACTAGAAAGACTTCTTATAAGGGAAGCAACTCTATGGTGCAGTGTGCGGCTTAAAGCGTGCAACGGACTTCCGCCGTGGCGCAGTGTGGGGCTTAAAGCGTGGAAAGAGTTAACTCTTTCCACACAGAGTTATATCCTCAATTTTTAAACAGTTAATTCAAGGGAGGTAAAACAAAAAAACCAATATAATAAAAAACCCTAACTACTCTTCAATAAATAAACTTATTTATATTATTATATACTAAATTGAAGAAAACTAACAACTCAATAGAATAACAAGGTTGAAAAGTACTATAAGTAAAACAGTAGAAGTAAAACTAGAAAGACTTCTTATAAGGAAGCAACTCTATGGCGCAGTGTGCGGCTAATCCGCACTTCCGCCGTGGCACACAACGGACTTCCGCCGTGGCACAGTGTGCGACGAAAAGCGTGGCAGAGTTAAAATGTTAATAAATGTCGTTCATTTAAGGATCGCCTTCATCGCACATGTCCATAATTGCTCCAATCTTCTCCCTAGCATGTATTTCAGTGTGTTTAGACTAACAACTCCCGTTCTGTGTTGATTGATTATCTACTGGTGTTTCTCTCATGGATGTCAATCAATGATTGATAGGACCATCATCATTGTACTTTGGTTAGTAATCATGTGTGCTTCGATCTCTTTCTTATGCATGAAAATCTCAACAGCAGCTCACAAACACCATAGCACTGGGCAGGTCCCAGATGCAACTTTGAAGATAGTGAAAATATTTTTTCGAAATTTGTATTTATAACCTTTCTAATGAGTTGTGTCTGGGTAGTGACTTTCCAGCCTGCTCTTCAGATTTTGAACTGCTAAGGTTATTACATCTCAACTTGAACATGGGACCTGATTTATCGTCCTCTCTGATAAGACTAGAACTGATCTCACCTACACTGAGAAAATGATCTGTGAGAAAAATATCGATGGCTACTAAGAGCAAAAAGACTTGAAGGAGGCGAGACTTCTTACAACGAAACCCAAATTCTATATTTTTTCAGAAGACACAGAACAAAAAACAATAATGAAAAATTATTCAAACTTTTTTATGTCCAGTAAATTCAAATTGCAGACACTTGTATGTGGAACATGAGGTCACACCGTCAGGATACTCATGACGAAAACAGATGACTCTGTAGATACAAATATGAAGGAGAAATAAGAAAAGTAGGAACAAATAAACTATGCTTTCTTTGCTGTTTCTAAGTAAAATTTTAATCACACTTTGTGATATGTTGATCTTTGCCAAGAACGTATACCTTTGCACATTGGTTTGGAGGCCCAAACGCATAGACTTACATGTTTAGGAGAATGTATTCGATTAGACCAAACCTCCTTAATGGTACTTTACAATAGCGTTTAGTAACAGTGGTTCTATTCTTTATACACAAATTTGGGCTCCCGAACCACTTGGGTGCAAACAACTATAAACAGTATTCTTCACTTACCTGTCAACAGAGCACATGTCCGTAATAAACTTCTTTCAGCTCTACTCTCTTGCCATTCTTTCCATCTTTACCTATCCTTTAGTATCAATCTCAGATCTTCTCTAGGTATTTCTAGGTCCTCTCAATCCTCTCTCTACGGTTCAAACAATGCCTGCATCAAATCATGATCAATAGCCTTACTCCTGATTGCCCGTGGTCATTTTACAGATTCACCATCGTTCTCAAGTGCTCTAGAGTAAACTCCATCCCTGAGAAGTGAGACAATAGAACAATCCTAACCTGAACAGTTTTTGGTAACTGGACTAGACATGTGGCCATTAATTCCACAGGTTCTCCTCCCTACACTGACTCACAAGTGGGATTAAAGGCAGTACAACATTCATCATCATCAGGTGCCGTGCTGGCTGGTGTAGGCGATCATGGATCTCCACAAATATCCATCTTTGACGTTTGCTATCAATTCAGATGTTGGTGCTCTACTGTGCCATGAAGTCAGGCTATCCAAAATTTTCTCTCTTTGTCTTCCTCTGTCTCGTCTACCCTCGATTTTTTCAGCTGTTACAATGTGTTCTAAACCTCCCCTCCTCATCGCATGATCAAAAAATGATGACTGTTTCTTTCTTATATTGATAATAAGTTTTCTCTGTGTCTTGACCTCATTCAACACCTCAACATTAGTGATTTTAGCAGTCCATGGAATTCTCATCATTCTTCTGTAAAACCACATCTCTGTGGCCTCCAGAGATTTTTCTATCTGTTTGTTTATTGTCCATGACTTGCATCTGTATGTCAGTATTGGTTCTATGTAGCACTGAATAATTTGCATTCTGACCTCAATGGACAAGGACTTGTAACAATATTACAAAATGAAAATAATTATGACATAATTATCAGTGAAAGAATTTTAAGGGACATAATTCTTACTTTGCTTTGAAAAGTGCTGTGAAGATGTGTGAGAAAGGGATTCCTGTACCCGATAGCCAGAACTCTTCTTTCAATCAAGGTACATTCAACATCATCATCCTCCAGAACAACGTCCTTTCTCAGAGCTTTGACTGCATAGAATGTGTGAGTTTCTTTCAACTCTGCCAACAGAACCTGCGAACAATGAAAATATATACAATGAATCAAATGTGATCATCAAAAGTAAAACGTTAAATAGCAACTATTGGATTACTCGAAAGGAGTCAATTCTTTTTTTGGGTGTTTTTGGTCTACATGTTCTGATATAACCAATAAAAGGATCATCCTTAGGTTGAAAGGAGCTTGCCTCGGCTTAAATGGCCTTTTGGCTAAGATCAAAGTGTAGTATCTGTATCGCTTGATATCTGTCACGTGGCTCATTATATGGGTTTACAAAGATATCAGCTTGTGTTACGGAACTAGTGCCCATTTGATCGAAGTCGAAGGTTGGATGCCTTCATTAAATGTCACATGGCTACCCTTGTACAAAACTAGGAGTGCCATCGATCGAAGGATTGATGGGGCTTGATAGTTATAAACGTTTTCACGTTCCGTTGTATGGGTTCACCTGGTGTGGCACATCTGGGACGGGCCCCATAAAATTTTTTTTTTTAAATAAAAAATAAAGAGGTTGTAATCCCTATAGAACAAACAAAACATTCAATGACAGCAATGATCAAATACTCACTAAGTTAGATTGTTTATTGAACTTATGGCTGAGATCAAAGTGTAGTACTCACTTGATAACACAATCGTGGCATATCCTGTATAGCATGTAGCCATCAACTACAATAAACAAGTCGTTAATTTTCTAGACACCACTTATACATTCAGTAGTTTGCCATTGCTTTCTGAACCGTGAGGTCTATTTTTACTTTTTTTTGATAAAAATCCAACAGAAACGAATTTGCTTTCAAACTTGCTCACCGTGTGGTTTGAACCAGGTACGCTTGGATTTGTGATCGAGCTCACTACCGCTTAAACTACAGATGCTCACTAGTGCTCACTTGATCGAGGTCAAAAGGTGGAAGCTTTCATAGAAAGCATAGGCAACATAATACATTGAAACAAATTTAGAGCAGCTCTCATTTGAAAGATTGATGATGCTCAGAGTTTTTACACATTCGAACTGGGTCCACCCGCTTCGGTACTACTGAATAAGTTCTCCCCCACCCCTCATCCCGTACAAACAAATATATCTAAGACTGAAGGATTAACTTCCTGCCCCTCGCTTGTTTCCTGTAAAGCTTGGTCCCTCTGTGCAGAAATGGCACGTGACCTGTCAAAATTGTAAGAATAAAAAAAAAAAATTTGGGGAACAGGGTAGTCTCCATCGCTCATCCTGTGCTCCTTTCCACTATTACCTACACTAGCAAAACAAAACGCAGTCTCACAAATAAAGTATACAGAGTGAGCTGTGGGAAACCATATTAATATCCAGATAAAAATGCACTATCTATTCTCTAATCATGTTTTTCCTCTCGGCGGTGGGTTAACAATAAAGAGACACCTGGAGCCAGCCTCCTTGTGTACTTTGTACAAGGTGGAATTTAGTGTCTTGGATATTCCGTAGAACCATCGTTTACGTGGATGTCCTCTGGGTCTGTTGCCATGTATCTAAGTATTAGACAGTATAAAAATGCACACAACATTTTCAAAACTAATCTTATAATATATTCCTTTGTGTCTGATGTGTGTCCCCCTCCCTATACACGGCTTCAGTTTACATCTAATATTCACCATTTTTTCTGCAAAATTTTATCATCAAAAGTTTAGATCAATAAAAGAAACAGTTTCAAAATCGGATCAATATTAGCTTTGAAATTAAATAAAATCAAATTCTTGATGTCCAATCCGACATTTAAGTCCACCATCTTGGTTAAAAAAAACACGCGGTTAAGAAAGCTTACAGTCAAAGGGATATAATCCAAAATTGACAGATTGCATCTACAACGTAGGCATGAATTACGTCCCATAACGTACAACCACATTACCACTGGCATATAAATCTAACAATATTTTCAATCATTGGAGACCTTATGGGTTAGCTCATTCAAGTGAGATCTTTTCAGGAGACCTGCAGTCCGAACGACTTGCCGTGAAGCCAGTGACATTTACTGAAGTTCTACTTCTCTAACGGATTTCTCAGCGTTTTGTGCCTGTGGCGAGGTCGTTCTTTTGCATCGTATAATAAACACACAATCTTTTTTGATCTTTCTAATGCCGATCTTATTTACAAAAATACACCATTAGTTGCGTTGCGTTTTTCCATTTGCGTTCATTTGCGCAGAATGTATAATTTTCATGTCATTACAGCTTCACTTTTCTGTTTCAAACTACACTATAGAAATTTTTTAATAATTAGGAAGAATGCAAAGACACTACTTTGATTAGACGTGAAGAATTACAATAACCACTCGAACCATTAAAATCATTTAACGACGACATACCCGATTCAAACCACTTCTTAAAAATATCAGAAAATACAATTCATGCTATTAGATGACATCTTTTGGAAAGGCTTACCCAACTCCTCATCAAGGATTAACTCTTTCCACGCCCATTTATTTTCTCAATTTTAGCTTAATTCAGGGAAGTAAAAAAAAAAAATTTTTAGAGTTACGATCCCAACTAGTGTAATAAATAAACATATATATATTATTATATCTAAATTGAAAAAACTGGACACCTCAATAGAATAACAAGGTTAAAAAGTAGTATAATAAACCATAGAAGTAAAACTAGAAAGACTTCTCATAGGAACAACTCTGGCGCAGTGTGCGGCTTAAAGCGTGCAACGGACTTTCGCCGTGGCGCAGTGTGCGGCTTAAAGCGTGGAAAGAGTTAATAACTTTTACCCGTGCGGAACCGGATTAATTAGCTAGTAAATCTATATTTTTACTTATAGTGGACCAGGGAAAAAGCCATTTAGAGTAAAAACGTCAGTTAGTGTGGCTCCTGGTCCACAAGGAGTTAATATTAGTCATCATTTGAATTTACAGTCATAAATAAATTATACTACATGCAACAAACATCCTGACGAACCTTTCCAAAACTTCCTTTCCCTAGGACCTTCAGGAATGTGAAGTCTTCAGGTTTAAATGTCCGCACTTCCACAGCAGGTGCGCGTGGAACATCGTCTATCCCCCATACTTCCTGGTACACGGAGTTCTCTCCATTTTCGTCCTCATCATCATCTTCCTCGTTAATAAGAACAGTTTGCTAGAGATGACAATATTACAGATATCAGAAATGATAACAATATGTCAGATATCAGACAAGATAACAATATTTCAGATATCAGACAAGATAACAATATTTCAGATATCAGACAAGATAACAATATTTCAGATATCAGACAAGATAACAATATTTCAGATATCAGACAAGATAACAATATGTCAGATATCAGAAATGATAACAATATGTCAGATATCAGACAAGATAACAATATGTCAGATATCAGACAAGATAACAATATGTCAGATATTAGACAAGATAACAATATGTCAGATATCGGACAAGATAACAATAAAAGAGGTTTAAAATGCAAGCAAAGATTTTGTGGAAAAAAACAATGAAAACAAAATTAATTAATTTTTTACTAATATTACAGAGTATATCAGTGGAAAGTAGAAAATGTGAACAGTTTTGAATATCTTGGTTCACTGCTAACAACAGATGGGAATGGGAACAGTTTTGAATATCTTGGTTCACTGTTAACAACAGATGGGAATGGGAACAGTTTTGAGTATCTTGGTTCACTGCTAACAACAGATGGGAATGGGAACAGTTTTGAATATCTTGGTTCACTGCTAACAACAGATGGGAATGGGAACAGTTTTGAGTATCTTGGTTCACTGCTAACAACAGATGGGAATGGGAACAGTTTTGAGTATCTTGGTTCACTGCTAACAACAGATGGGAATGGGAACAGTTTTGAGTATCTTGGTTCACTGCTAACAACAGATGGGAATGGGAACAGTTTTGAGTATCTTGGTTCACTGCTAACAACAGATGGGAATGGGAACAGTTTTGAGTATCTTGGTTCACTGCTAACAACAGATGGGAATGGGAACAGTTTTGAGTATCTTGGTTCACTGCTAACAACAGATGGGAATGGGAACAGTTTTGAGTATCTTGGTTCACTGCTAACAACAGATGGGAATGGGAACAGTTTTGAGTATCTTGGTTCATCTAAAGATAACATTAATATGATACAACAGATGGAATGGAACAGTTTTGAATATCTTGGTTCACTGCTAACAACAGATGGGAATGGGAACAGTTTTGAGTATCTTGGTTCACTGCTAACAACAGATGGGAATGGGAACAGTTTTGAGTATCTTGGTTTAACAAAACTTTGTATTAAACAATGAATGAAAGTTTTGATATCTTGGTTACTACGTAAAACAGTCATTGAATGATGATAACAGTTTGAATACTTGGTTCACTGCTAACAACAGATGGGAAATGTGAACAGTTTTGAATATCTTGGTTCACTGCTAACAACAGATGGAAATGTGACAGTTTTGATATCTTGGTTACTACTAACAACAGATGGAAATGTGACAGTTTTGAATATCTTGGTTCACTGCTAACAACAGATGGAATGGACATGAAGGACGAAAACAAGGGATTAACATTTAAACACTAAACAGTGATGAACGGATCTGATAAGAAAACAAAGATCAGAATATAAAGAGCATGCATATTTGTGGAAAAATGTATTAGGAAGTGTGAAGCATGGACATTTAATAACGAGTAGAAAAACATATATGTGCTTTTTAATATAAGTGTTACATAAGATTCCTTCATTTATCATGGACAGAGAAGAGAACAAATAGATCTATCCAGAAAGAATTCAAAATCAAAGAAAACTAGCTAATGCTACAAATAAGAATGAGAAAATTGAGGTATTTTGGACATAAAAAGACATGAAGGGCTGGAGAAGACCATCAAGGAAGGAGGCATACCGGCAAAGAGAAGAAGAGGAAGACCACAGAAAAGATGGATCAGGATGTAATTGAAGATTTGAACATGACGTCTGCAGAGGTAGGACATCTGGCCTATGAGAGAGAAATTCCGGAGGACTGTTGGGATGGCAAAGTTCTGCTCAGGACAAGCTATTTGATGATGTTTAGTAAAATATAAGTCTGTTCAGGGAAACTGAGCATCTATGGGTCTGCCCGGAGCATAATGATGCCAGTCAGTAACAATGACCAATAACCAGATTTGAACCCTCAACCTTCAGAACGACAGGCAAAAGTCTTAACCACTTCAACATAGAAACCCCCCATTCAGAAGGGATTGCAATTTATAGCAACTCTTTCTTCTTCTTCTTGTTCCTCTGCTACCAAAATTTTCAGACATCAATTTGTATACTTCTAAAGTAGTTAGTGGTCAACCAGGGTCTTTGTACATCTCTATATAGCTTGTCTTGGACTAACATCAACCTGTATACTTCAAAAGTAGTTAGTGGTCAACTGGAGTCTGTGTACATCTCTATATGCTTGTCTTGGACTGACATCAACTTGTATACTTCTAAAGTAGTTAGTAGTCAACTGGAGTCTGTGTACATCTCCATTGCAACATGCAAACCTGCCTTCCATTATGGGCATGCTCAGCAGTAGACGACTAAGATGGTTAGGGCATATGAGAAGAATGGAAACTTGCTGTATGCCAAAACAAATGTTCTTCTGTGAACTTTCGGAGGGGAAGAAGCACCAGGTCAGACCACTGCTCCGATATAAAGATGTCTGCAAGGCCTCAATGAAGAACGTTTCTATAGGTCCCAGCACATGGGAAAATCTAGCTATTGGTAGAGTTGTGTGGAAAGTGATATTGCAAAAGGCGCAATTTTTGTGAAGAGACTTATGTATGAGCTGAAAGATAGGAGAGAAAATCAAAAACACAGAGGTTTTTACAGTAAAACATCTGCTAATTGACCATCTGTAAAGATGAAAAAGGCCATACACATCTCCATATATCTTGTTGTGGACTGACATGAAGGTTTGCCATGTGTGTTTCCTCTATTTATTATATGTTGGACACATGTGCAGTATATGAGTCTCTGTCAACATGCTTGTGCCACATGTGCATATGTTGGACACACTTGCAGGATATGTGTCTCTGTCAACATGCTGGTGCCACATGTACATATGTCAGAAGGGCCTATATTGTACTGCTAAACAGATGGTACCTCAGTCTATTGTGCCCTGTTTGTAGCTGGAAAATAATTTGTTCTTCTCTATTAAGTTCATAGAGACACCTGTGTGTTGCTAGAGCTCGCCAGGGGAGCAAAGAATAGTAACACTGCGACCTACAAGTATTTTGTAAGAGGCAACTGAGGTAGGGGCCTAGGGAAGCTACCCTAGTAAATAAAAATGTCGCAGAAATCGGATGCGCTGGTCTACTTGTAGGCGTATAACTGGCACTGCGCACAATTGCTCTTTGGCTCAGATCACATCCACAAAGAATGGTTAACAAGTTGTCGATATGGAGCGTTCAAGAGGAAGTAGAGTTGATAGTAGGCATCACCTTTTTGTTGACCTCGGTGATCTCTTGCTCATTTGTTCTTGTAAGGCATTTTTATCTGCTATTTTACTGCCTCATATGTTATATATATGGGTTCAAGAAAGAGAGGTCGATCTAAGGAGACCCTGAAACAAACTTTGCTGAGAGAGGCAGGAAATATCGGTCTCAGTTCCATGGAGGAGATTGAGCGAGTTGCCCAGGATAGAGCGGTATGGAGAAATTACTTGCAGGCCCTATGTAACGTATAACGATACGAGAGGAAAATTATTACTACTATTATTATATGTTATACTGGTGTCTGTCTGTAGTAGCCTGCTGTCTTCTTCTTCACCCTTCGTCCCTAGGGAGGCATAGGTCCGCAACCAAGGCCTTCGAAGCCCGCCGTTTCCTAATCTCTCCCCTATCTCACCATTATCTCCATATGAGCCCCTTCTTGCGGGGTCCTTCTTCATCGGGTGGCTAGCTATAAATTTTACTGGCTGTTGTTTCTGTAGCTATCTAATGATTTTTACAGGGTGGAGTAGCTAGCCCCAAGCCCTACCTTCTTAGTCGCATCTTACGACATGCATGGCAGCTATCAGTGGTTCTATTCTTTACACCCCTAATTTAGGCCCCGGTAACCACTCGGCGAGCCTACTGTCTGTCTTTATCAATATGTTCCTTGTCTTGTTCCAAGTACACCGAAGTGGAAACTCAAATTGTCAACATTAATTACATTTCAAATTTTGCATTGCAATAAATAGCAACTCAAACTGTCAAATTTCGCAATGCAATAAATAGCAACTCAAACTGTCAAATTTCACATTGCAATAAATAGCAACTCAAACTGTCAAATTTCGCAATGCAATAAATAGCAACTCAAACTGTCAAATTTCGCAATGCAATAAATAGCAACTCAAACTGTCAAATTTCACAATGCAATAAATAGCAACTCAAACTGTCAAATTTCACATTGCAATAAATAGCAACTCAAACTGTCAAATTTCACATTGCAATAAATAGCAACTCAAACTGTCAGATTTCGCAATGCAATAAATAGCAACTCAAACTGTCAGATTTCAAGCAGAATGCAATAAATAGCAACTCAAACTGTCAAATTTCACAATGCAATAAATAGCAACTCAAACTGCAACAAATTTGTCAGAAATTTTGCATCTAAAAGTTTCTTCTTTTATCTAATCCTGTTTTGTCTGACAGCGTCAGGATCAGAAGAGATTTCTAGAACAGGATTTTGTTTATGCTTCATAAAGTCTCTTTCGTCGCCTCTGTTATCTCTGAGGTCCACTATTTGCTTGGATGGCCTTTTGCTTTGCATCCACTGTATGACAGAAGAGAAACATTGCTCTTTGAGACATGCTGTATTTTGGTAATCTGTTATGGAGCCGAACTATTTAATTTGTTGTTTCTTGATGAAGTTAAGTTCTGATGTTGTATCAACTTTTTCCCTGATGTCTTCATTTTGCTATGTTATGTTATGCGATCGACGTCACGGCACATTGGGCATTCCCATGCATGCTCTGTCCTCCGCTGCAGCAGCCATCCTAAAGTCCATTTGCTCACCGTACCCATGAGAAGTTGATTACTATATCTTCTCTCTCTACCACAAAGACGACATTGTCTGGCGTGTCCACACTTAACGCCTAATTCTCGAACTCGTTCCAGTGTCTGAGACGTGCCCATGTCATATAATTGAGAGCGTACCGCAATGATGATATCGGCTCTGTCCATACTTCTGCCCGTTTGAGTCGGGCATTGTTTGCAAGAAAGTCTGCACGCTCGTTACCCTGCACTCCAGCATGTCCAGGTGTGTACAACCAAGACATTTTCTTGAGATGTGATCTCTGAATGCTGTTCACCCATTCCACGCGCATACTTCCAGATTCAATCAGTTGAAGCATATTCATCGAGTCTGATATGATGATCGTATGGGTAACCTGTTGCTCAGCCACCCATGACAGAGCCCTGGAGGCAGCAGTGATCTCCATAGTCATGCTCGATGTCGTTGTCTCGAAGCGCCGCAGTCCTTTTGCATTATATTATATCTAAAAGTTAAAGGGTATAAAGCCGGAGGATTCAGTTCATTTAACCGCGTTTTACACAATATGGCTAGGTCCATCTCCACAGACATGACTACCACCTGCCTCGCCCGAGTGGTTACCGGGGCCCAAATTGGGGTGTAAAGAATAGAGCTACTGTTACCTGCCACGCATGTCGTAAGAGGCGACTAAGGAGGTTTGGCTGAAATTGGATGCACATGTCCTAAACATGTAGAAGTCTATGCTTTCAGGGGCCTACCAAACCAATGTGCAACATATACACGTTCTTGGCAAAGATCAAACATATCACAAATAGTGATTAAAATTGGTCAGTAAGAACGACGCAAAGAAGAAGAAGACTACCACCTGCCAAGATTATTGCACAAAACACAAACTTGTAGCTCCGAGAAC
This sequence comes from Arion vulgaris, assembly GCA_020796225.1. Classification (NCBI taxonomy): domain Eukaryota; kingdom Metazoa; phylum Mollusca; class Gastropoda; order Stylommatophora; family Arionidae; genus Arion; species Arion vulgaris. The sequence continues at coordinate 24,539,554 of CM036773.1, read as the reverse complement.
AATCCTAGTGGACTCTGAAAAAAATGCACGTTTGAACAGAACAGCATGGTCCAGATTCAAACCCACGATCTTTGGAACACAAGGCAAGAGCTTAACCTCTTAGCCACACACATTTCATTATATAGTAACTTACACTATTTACTGATGGAGAAGTCTGCATTTTCTTTTTGTCACCAGGAGCTCCTGCTATTCTGATCTTTTGTAGAGCTTCTGCCAAGAGTTTCTGGTTAACCCCACAGAGATGTGGCATGAACCTCTCACACTTCTTGTGACAGTTAATACTACAAACTGTCGACAGAGTAACAAGTTGTATTATAAGGTGAAGGTAGGTGAGATCATTTACAGAGAAAGTAGAAAGTCATTTACAGGGAAAGTAGGGGGTCATTTGCAGGGAAAGTAGAAGGTCATTTACAGGGAAAGTGGGAGGTCATTTAGAGGGGAAAGTAGGTCATTTACAGAGAAAGTGGGAGGTCATTTAGAGGGGAAAGTAGGAGGTCATTTACAGAAAAAGTGGGAGGTCATTTAGAGGGGAAAGTAGGAGGTCTTTTGCAGATAAAGTAGGAGGTCATTTACAGGGAAAGTGGGAGGTCATTTAGAGGGAAAGTAGGAGGTCATTGCAGAAAGTAGAAGGTCATTACAGGGAAAGTAGGAGGTCATTTACAGGAAAGTAGGAGGTCATTTACAGGGAAAGTAGGAGGCTCATTTACAGGGAAAGTAGGAGGTCATTTAACAGCTCATTTACATATTAACACTTTACATATTAACAGATTATCTAATATTCTATATGTTATATCTTCAGATCCCTAGATGGTATACTTTCATACTAAGTATTAAATCTTTAAATTACTAGATGTTACACCTTCAAGCTTATCTTACATCTTTAAATTACTAAATGTTATACCTTTAGACCTCTAGATGTTATACCTTCAGACTACTAACTATTGTACCTCACACTACTAAATCTTATACCTTCAGACAACTTAATTCTTAGTGGACCAGGGTCATAGTCATGTTTTTACAAGCCATTTGATTTTAGAATAAAAAACGCTCTTTTGTGTGGCTACTAGTAGAAAGGTGTCCAACTCAGAGCCATGTAGTGTGGCATTTGGTCCACAAGGAGTTAATATTATACCTTCAAATTACTAGATGTTATATCTTCAGACTACCAGGTGTTATACCTTCAAATTACTAGATGTTATATCTTCAGACTACCAGGTGGTGTACCTTCAAATTACTAGATGTTATATTTTCAGACTACCAGGTGTTGTACCTTCAAATTACTAAATGTTATATCTTCAGACTACCAGGTGATGTACTTTCAAATTACTCGATGTTATATCTTCAGACTACCAGGTGTTGTACCTTCAAATTACCAGATGTTATATCTTCAGACTACCAGGTGTTATACCTTCAAATTACCAGATGTTATATCTTCAGACTACCAGGTGTTATACCTTCAAATTACCAGATGTTATATCTTCAGACTACCAGGTGTTATACCTTCAAATTACCAGATGTTATATCTTCAGACTACCAGGTGTTGTACCTTCAAATTACCAGATGTTATATCTTCAAACTACTAGGTGTTATACCTTCAGACCGCCCGCGTGCCCGTAGCGTGTTGGACTGTGGGTGACTAGTCCTCTGTAAGTGCGGGTTCAACTCCGCGGACTGGCAGAAAAGCTACAGGTTCCCCAGATTTACAGTGTTCGTGATACCGAGCCGAAGGGTTATGATGTCCATGACACCGAGCCGAAGAGCTTTCCGCTCAAGTGCTTCTGGATCGGAAGAGAGAGATACCTTCAGACTACTAAGTGTTATACCTTCAGACTACTAAATCTTATACCTTCAGACTACTAAGTGTTACACCTCACACTACTAAATCTTATACCTTCAGACTACTAAGTGTTACACCTCAGACTACTAAGTGTTATACCTTCAGACTACTAAGTGTTACACCTTCACATTACTAGAGGGTATACCTTCACACTTGAGACCTTGTCTAAAAAGTCCAAACAGCATAGACCCACAGTGATCACAAAACGTTGGAGACATGTAGTTATAGATTTTGAATCTGTGAGGTACATCAATCTTGAAACGTTCTGTGAGCATCTGCAATTAAACAATAACACAGACATTGACATATAATGTGTATAAGTGGGTTTTTAATAAAAACTGTAATCACACTAAAATTGTTGATTGTTTGCCGGGCCTGTGTAGTGCCGGGGCCCTTAAGGGAAGCAAAGAATAGTAACATTGCAAACTACAATGCATGTCATAAGAGGCGACTGATGTAGGCCCTAGGGATGCTACTGTAATAAAAAAAAAAGCAGTGCAGAAATCAGATGTGTTGGCCTACATGTAGGTGCATAACTGGTACAACATACAATCGCTCTTAGGCTAAGATCACATACAAATCACACAGAGTAGTTGACAAGTTGCCAATATGGAACGTTCGAAGCAGAAGAAGATTGTTTGTCAGAAGAAACCAGACAGTCATACTTCACCTCTGGACGGGTAACAAAAGCACTAGACACCACATGTACACTACATTCAAGATAGGCACAAATGATCTGTTTCCCTGTGGTTCAGCAAGTATGACAACGGAACATATCCTACAGAACTGCCCCCAGTATGCAGAACTAAGAAGAAGGAGGTGGCCCACTTACACTAGCGTCCAAGACAAACTGTATTGTGTGGCTGATAATCTGACAGCTGCCTTTAATAGAGAATCCAAAACCCCAATCTAGTGATAATGCAGAAGAAGAAAGAAAATTTATAATGAGAATAAGTGTTTTTAGATTTTAATCACACTTCCATAGCTGCAAGTCCAATTGCTGACAACGTAGAAGTGTTGTTTATAAAGTGTCTCTAAAATCCTTCAATATAGACACCATGTGCTGGGAATCCCGCGTGCAAGATCGCCAAATGTGGCACTGTAACAGCACAGGAGGAATTTGAATAGCTGAGAATCATTGTACGGTTGAGGTGCAGAGAAAGCGAGCTGCGTGGAAAGACAAAACACACAATGCCCACATGTCTAAATTTGATCATGTATGCCCAACCTGCTGTAGGAGATTGTGTTCGAAGATTGGACTCTACAGTCACTTCCGCATACACCAAAGAGGTGCAGCATATGTCAGAGGCTATTGTCATCATCGCCTGAGATGGACGGCTATTATCAAGTGTTATTTGCCCGTCTGCCCAGCGTGTTCGTAGCGCCTTGGACTACGGGTGACTATCCCTCTGTGTGTGCGGGTTCAATTCCGCAGGATGGCAGAAAAAGCCACAGATTCCCCAGATTTACGGTGTTTGTGGCACCGAACCGAAGGGTTACGATGTCCATGGCCCGAGCCGAAGAGCTAAAAGCTCAAGTGCTTCTGGATCGGAAAAAAAAAAAGAAAATGTTTTTGAGATGTTAATCACACTTCTCGTACTGATTGATTGCTGTAAGGCCTACTGTTGATTTATAATGAGTATTAGTGGTTCTTCGGGTCTCTATGGATAAGATGTTTGCCTGTCGCTCTTGAAGGTTGTGAGTTCAAATCCGGACAGTCACATGTGCAATTTTTTCATGAGATGCCTAAGATTGTTGCTGGAGCTACAGAGTTCATGCTTTGTGCAGCACTCTCAGCTGATGGTGTGCCATTTATGCAGACAGGTAAAGAGCCATATGGGGAAAAGATTGCAATGAAGTCAATACTTTGCCTTAAGATCCATTAATAAGTGGGTTTTTTAAAATGTAAATATGTCACCATGAACACAAAAAGAGCATTGTTCAACACAATCTTTCTTTCTACATTATGCTATTCGGGCCAAACCTGGCCACAAAATTACAGAAGAAAACTAGTCATGACAGAGATGAAGTTTTTTAAAAAGAATGTTGGGAGTAACAAGAAGAGATCAGTTTCGAAATGAAGACATCAGGAAAAAAAGTGGGTACAACATCAGTACCAAACTTCATCACGAAACAACAAATTAAATGGTTCCACGATAAAAGCAGATTACCAACAAACAGTTTACCTCAAAGAACAATGTTACTTTGATACAGTGGATACAAACCAAAAGGCTGGCCATGCAAAAGGTGGACCTCAGAGATAACAGAGGTAACAAAAGACACTTTCTATAAAGCGCACACAAAGGCACGTTATAGAAATATCCTGATGCTATGAGGTAAAACACAACTAGAGACAAGAAAGAAAAGAAAGACTGGATTTGGTAACTTAAAAAATACTGCGATTTAGTTGTGCATCCTCAACAATGGTTGTCAACAAATTGTTTGCAAATGTTTTTGAGGGAATCTCTTACCATTGTTTCTCTGCTGTCTTTTGCACTTCCAGGACATTTCCCCAAGATTTGATCATGGCATTTCTTGTGCACAGCACAGTTACACACTGTAAATACAAACAGTTACACACTGTAAATATAAACAGTTACACACTGTAAATATAAACAGTTACACACTGTAAAGACAAAGTTACACACTGTAAATACAAACAGTTACACACTGTAAATATAAACAGTTACATTCTATAAAGACAAACAGTTACACACTGTAAATATAACAGACACGAGTTACACACTGTAAATATAAAGTTACACACTGTAAAGATAAACAGTTACACACTGTAAATATAAAGTTACACACTGTAAATACAAACAGTTACACACTATAAATACAAACAGTTACACACTGTAATTAAAAGTTACACACTAAAGACAAACAGTTACACACTGTAAATATAAAGTTACACACTGTAAATACAAACAGTTACACACTGTAAATACAAACAGTTACACACTGTAAATATAAAGTTACACACTGTAAAGACAAACAAATATTGAGTGTTTACACAAAATAGGAAATATGGTTTTTTTTACTTATTGGTTATTGGTTACAAAACTGACATCATTGCACTCCAGGCAGACCCATAGGTGCTCAGTCTCCCCAACAGATATCAAAGAGTATGCATACTAATGGTTCGTGTGGTTCGCTAGTTAAATGCACTCCTCACTCTGCCCCTCCGGCATCCAGTTCTATCTGTACAACTGGTAACTCCAAATTGTTTAAATCGCTGGACCAATTCAACATCTATTTTAGTGTCCTCATCCAAGAGACAGTCATGAAAAGGATTTTATCAAGCAAAGGACACAACAGAAGTAAAAAAATTCACTTCTTTCAAGACATAAACGTTCTTTGCTTGATAAAGACCTTTTGGTATAAACATTGCTGTATATTGCTTTTGTGTTTTGTAAAACTACAGTACTTTGGTATTCGAAAAAAGGTGGAGGCTGCAGTAAAACTTTATTGGTCGAAACGTTGCTGTTTATCGTCACTGTTTATGTATTTTGTAAAACTGTAGTACTTTGTGTTGACGTGTTTAGCTACTTTCGTATTACGTGTTTCGCCATTGCTACAAAGTTTTACTGCAGTCTTCCCTTATGTCTATAATACTATAACAGCGTTGACTATAACATAATACTTACTCTGACACTGGTAGCCTTGTTTGTTCAGACCCCTGAAATTGAAGGAAGAAAAAACTAATCAGGGATGTTTAATTACAATATTATCAAAAAGTCTACAGTTCTTAAAAGATGCAAAAGTTGCACCTGGATCAAAACTTGAAATGGTTTATACTTAACTCACACCTTTACTTCAGTTTCAGTTTGGAACATCTTCATTGCACTCCGGACATGCCCATAGGTGCTCCGATCTCCTTCACAATATCTCCAACAGTGTCCAGCGACTGACCGTACTAGTTCTATTTTGATTGATGTACCTGTTATGCTGTTCTTTACTTGCTACTCCACTCTTCAAACCCAACTCCTGCAATCTAGTAATTGATGTGGATTGGTTTAAATGATAATCTTCTTTTCAGCCACACTCTATGAGGGCACACCCTTACTTTGACTTAATCATCTGATATTCGAAGGTATGTGTGCTGATGGTTCCTGTGGCATGCTGGTTGAACAAACTTCTCATTCTTAGCATGAGGCTAGTTAGTTAATTATCAGTTCATCTACACAGCCAAAGGAATAACGCCATGGTTGACTCCAAGTTCCTGCAGTCTGGACTCTCTCTCCCTAGCCTGTGAAGCCCCCAGTGATTAGGGCAATAACAAATGCACCTCATTCTTCTTTGTTCTTGTCCTTCCTCTGTACTGTGTTCCAGCTGTGTTTTATTCCTTTCAGTTCTTTTTCTACTGTTCTCCGCCAGATCGTTTTGGGTCTTCTACGTTTTATTTACTCTCTAGTGTCCATCTCAGTGTAGTTTTGGTGACAGATTTAGTCTCCATGCGTATCACATGTCCAATCCCTTTCCAGCATCTTTTACGGATAATGGTGCTGAAAATTCTCTTCTTGACAATGCGTAAGCAGTTCTTGGTTAGAGATAGTTTTTGATCAGAACATGTGTAAGATCTTTCGCAGGAAAGTAGTAAGGAAGTTGGAGAGTTTGGACATATCTTGTTCTGTCATTCTCCAACATTCTGATCCATACAGTAAAGTTGATAGCACATAGTTAGTTAGTTTATTCCTTTCGAGCCAAAGACAGGACATAGGGCAGAGGTTTTAGATCTCCATGTGATACGGTTCTTTGCTAGCAGTTGGAGATCTTGTATGGTTTTACATCCCAATAGTTTACTTTCTTGTTGGATGGTTCTTCGAAGAGTGGTCTTTAGGGCTTCCACGTTTTTTTTCCCAACTGGTGACCACATAAGGACTTGTCGATTTAGTCTCTTTTCGTCTGATCTAAGAACATGACCTAAATATTTCCACCTTCGTTTCCTGATAATATTTGATAGCACATAGCTGCGTTATATATTAAGTTCGATGTGTTCTGATGCTGTAATGTACTGATTTCCGAGACCGTTTTGAAGGGAATCAAAGAATGTACTCTGTTTACTTAGCATTAATAGTCAGATCCATCAGTCATCCTTTGTGGCTGATAATACCTCAAAGATATCTGAAAGCAGTTGTATTTGGTAGAATTTTATCCATTATGAGTGGTTCTGGGGTAACTATGCCCAGAGTAGTTATTACAGTTGAGACATAGATGCAGAATCCAAGTCAAGACCTGTATCCTCTGTCCGGTCCATCTTTTGAATATGGTTCAGAATATCTGCTTTGTCTATTACTGTATCGTTGGCCAATGTAGATTTGCTTGGAAATAATTTTACTCATTCATTCCACCTGACTTTTGCATGTCTGAATACAAAAATGAAGATGATTCTTTCCAGTTCATTCTTTATTTGAGAAACATCTTCATCGCACATGTCTATAATTGTTCTGATCTCCTCCCAAACATGTATTTCAGTGTGTGTAGACTAACTACTCCATTTCTGTGTTGGTTGATGTATCTGTTGGGGTTTTTGTTCATTTAAGAATCATCTTCATCGCACATCAGACATGTCCATAATTGCTCCGATCTCCTCCTAAGCACGTATTTCAGTGTGTTTAGGCTAACAACTCGCATTCTGTGTTGATTGATGTATCTACTGGTGTTTCTCTCATGGTTTACCCATCTTGCCACATCTATCGGTATGCATAACTTGCGCAACCGAGATAGAAAATACCTTTATCTTCTTCGTTGAAATCTACAGAGCGTTTATTTTCTCTTAGAGCATTGTTTTCTTTCCAGCTATAAACTCAAGACAGATTCCAGCCACTGCCTATGCAGAGAACAGTACCAGACCTTCTTGAGGCATCTGGTCCTAATATAAAAAATATGGTTATAAATTTAATAATATGCAGTATTTATGCACTATCAGTTTCCATGTCCCGATTTAACAAATTTTTGCAGCTGTAATAGGCTCTCCCCTTCCCCTAAACAAATCCTCATAGAAATCCTGTTTTTTATAGTATTCATTACCATGAACACCTGCAAGTCAAAATCCATATAAACCAATTAATGAAATATAAGAAATCAATAATGTGGTAAACTGTAATAAAGACAAACACAAAAATAATGTTGTTTTATAAAGCAAAGACCAACTTTAAATTAGATAAGCTTAACATTTATGTGTGTGTTAGCAACATTAGAATGTGCAAGTAGGTTTTAACTTTAAACTCTTCTAGTATTTCTACTAGGGGAAGTCAATAAGTAAGCCACAAAGTTCTGTGGGATGGTAGGTAAATGTAGTTGGTGTTTTCTAGAGGTGTCATTAGGTGACAGCAACATCGAACTTTATATTCCGTCGCCAGGTGGCGCTATGTGTCTCATGTACATGTGCAGTGCAAAAACACAATGGCGACTGTACTTAAGGAGAGTACAACCAAAGAGCAACGGTCTGTTGTGCGTTTTGTGGGCAAAAGGACTGCCTGCAAAGGACATTCATAAGAAAACGCTTCCTGTTTATGCTGACAACTGTTTGCCCTGTAAAGCGGTGCATAGCTGGGTAGAAAATTTTTCTCAAGGACGCTCTAAAATTGTTGATGTAATCCGATCTAGTGGTCCTGTTGAGATTGCAACAGAAGCATCCGTGCGGCGGGTGGAGGAGATGATTAGAGGTGACAGACGAGTAACTATAGAGTCTATAGCATCTGTAATAGGGTGCTAACATGGTTCAGCATACAGTATAATGCATGATGGATTGAAATTTAAGAAAGTGTGCTCAAGGTGGGTACCCAGACAATTGAAGGAGGAACACAAAAGGAACCGATTTTTTGGCCTGTCCTTGCATCATCTCTGTCGATACAAAGATGAAGGAGAAGACATGCTGAACAGGATTGTTACTGGGGATGAATCATGGGTGCATCACTACCAGCCCGAATCAAAGCGTGCTTCAATGCAGTGGAAACATCCTTCTTTGCCTTGTGTCCAAAAATTCAAGGTTAAACCATCAGCAGGGTAGGTTATGCTGATGGTGTTCTGGGATTGTCATGGAGTGCTTTTAACCAATTTCAAGAAGAAAGGTGACAATGTGAATTCTGAATCGTACTGTGAAGTTCTATCGATGCTTCATGATGCAATCGAAAAAACGTCCAGGACTGCTGACTAGAGGAGTTTTGCTTCTTCATGACAATGCCAGACCACATACAACTCGATTAACTCAGGAGAAAATTAACCAACTAAGGTGGGAAGTTCTGGAACATCCACCTTACAGTCCCGACTTAGCCCCTAGTGATTTCCATAATTTTGGTCCACTGAAAACCCACCTTGGCGGGAGACATTTCGTGAATGACGCGGAAGTTGAATGTGAAGTGAAAACGTGGTTTAGAAAACAGAGCCCGCAGTTCTATGCAGCTGGTTTGGGAGGACTGATAAAACGATGGGATAAGTGCATCAATGTTGGTGGAAATTATGTTGAGAAATAAAGGGACAATGTATGTATAAAAATAAACTGGTTTCAAGTTGTTATCATGTTTAGTTGTTTTTCTACATCCATTTGTGGCTTACTTAATGACTTCCCCTCGTAGTATTCATACCGGCAAAGAGAAGAAGAGGAAGACCACAGAGAAGATGGATTCAGGATGTAACTGATGGTTTCAACATGCGACTGCAGAGGCAGGACATCTGGGAGAAATGAGAGAAATTACAGAGGATTGTTGGGGTGACAAAGTTCTGCTTAGGACAAGCTATTTGATGATGAGTATTCCATACTAGTATCTTCTAGTAGCCACACTCAAATGGTTAGTGGGCTTAAATCTGGGGTGTAAAAATAGAACCAGTGTTACCTGCCACACATGTCGTAAGACAAGACATTACTAAGGAGGTTGGGCGTGGGCCTACCTATCCCACCCCGTAAAATAAAATAGATAGCTATAGAAACCACAATCAAGGAAATTCATGGCTCGTCACCCAAAGAGGAAGAGCTGCTCCCCATGGAAGGACTCATGAAGCGACCCAATAGCGGTCAGACCCAGAAACACCTGGAGGGGGAGCTGGAAACAGAATGCACAAAAATGGGGAGAGAGTGGCGAGATATGGAAAAGATGGCCTTGGATAGGTGGGCTTGAAAAACTTGGTTGCAAACCTATAAATTCCTTGGGGTGAAGGGTGAAGAACAAGTTATAACTGTCTAATAAAGATTTTTTGTTTGATACATTTCTATATTTGGTCATTCATATAGAGTTTTTGTAATTAATATATAGAGTATTGGAAGTATCTTCACATCTGATAGTAGACTGGACAGAGAGATAGAAACTAGGATCCAGCAAGCCAAAAACATTACATACCAGCTTACCCCAATCTTGAAACACCCAGCAATTCCAGTAGAGACTAAAAGACAGATTATAAATTCAATCTTTATACCAACACTGTGCTACAAGAGCCAAACATGGGCACTGACAGAAGAACATGAAAGGAAAATTACCACATGCGAAATGAGATGCTTGAGGAAAGCAGTAAATAAAACAAGAAGAGACCATATAAGAAATGAGGAAATTAGAAGAACAGTGGAAACAACACCTGCTTTTAGATTTATTGAAAAACAGAGACTCAAATGGTTTGGACACTTGGTCAGAGTGGATCCGAATACACCAGTTGCAAGAGCGTACAACCTGAAAATGGAATCATCAAGAGGAAGGGGCAGACCAAGAAAAAGATGGGTTGATGGAGTTACAGACATCTTAAAACTCCACAATACCACACCATATTAAGCGACAGAGAGTGCATTATCTCGGAAACCGATCATCAGTTAAACCTGCAACGCCTAGCTGCAAAAAAGCAGAGAAGGACAAAAGAAAGAAAGATATAGAGTTTTTCAGGTGGGCTGTAATGAAAGTGATGTTCCGCAAGAGACATGCTACTACTTTAGTTTAGTCGTCAGATCATCATCACTGCACATCAAACCAATAAGTCAATAAGTGCTCCAATCTTCCCCTCAGTATGTCTCTCAGCATGTATCGATTAACGACCCTGGTTCTTTGTTGGTTTACTATTCTTCTTTGTCTACCAGCATTGTGTTCTTGTCTAGCTACACCACACTTGACTTGGAATTCTTGCAGTCTGGTTAGTGTTGTAGATTAACCACTATTACTTGAATCATGTATGCATCTTCTCTCCCTTAGGAAATGTATAATGTCAGCCTGGTCAATTGCTCACTGCTTTTAACAGCATGTCGCATGTTCTGGATGGATGATGAACATGTACGCATGTTCTGGATGTGATGATAAGCATCTGTACGCATGTTCTGGATGCAGTGATGTTCAATTAAAAAGCATATTAAAACAATTCTGGTAACTTACCATAAAAACTCTGTGCAGAAGGAGCAATAGGTTGGTGATCTAAAGAACTTTGCTATGAAATGGTGACCCTTGACTTCATGCACTTTCTGCTGCTTCATAGCGCCTCGGCGCACAAAGGGTTGTGCTTGACCAGGAATCATTTCGTTTTCTGAAATTTACCAAACAATTTATTAAAGTAAATTATGCAACACAAGCTAAGACAGACATTTGTTTGGGTAGAATTTGGTAGACCAGATGTTAAAGCTGAGAGACAGAATGATGTAAACTTTCATTTCCTTTGTTTCTTTTCATTATTACATGTTAAAAATTCTGACAAAGAGAGGATTCATCTCCAAATTTTCAACATTTTTTCCATTAGATAGGGGTCTGTGATAGACACCTTGCAAGTAATGCAGATATCACCCTGGAATCTTAAATGAAAAAAATAACAGAAGTTCACCTATTTAGGTAGCAATTTTGATTGCATCAGGCCCCTTTTAAAAGTCTAAACTGCCCGTTGGTGCAGGGGCCCGCAAGGAAGCAAAGAATAGTACCACTGCAACCTACAAGGCATGTTGTAAGAGGCGACTGATGTAGACTCTAGGGCTGCTACCCTAGTAAATAAAAAGCAGCGTAGAAATCGGTTGTGCTGGCCTACTTGTAGGCGCATAACTGGCACAGCGTACAATCGTTCTTAGGCTCAGATCACATGCAAATCACATAGAGTGGTTGACAAGTGGTCGATATGGAGCGTTCAAAGAAGAAAAGTCTAAATAAAATATGGAACTGCAAGTTATATAGTATTAACAAACAATAACGTTCATTAATCAACTTGCTCGGTTGAAATGGCAAGAAATTTGGAAAAAACTCATTTCAAAATGGAAGATTGAGATTAAAAGAGAATTTTGGGTCCAAGGAACTAAGAAGGTGGTATGTGGGAAAGCTTCACTTGCAGGACCATAAAAATGATAAACTGTAAATAATGGATCATTTCTGAGGGAGATTATATTATATATAATTTTATATATTATATATATATACAGTGGTGGCTCGTCATTAAGGGCCAGTGGAGCAGGGCCCCACCAAAAATAAGGTGTAACGTGTATTTATTATTTTATACATTAAATTATTCGTAACTGAAACCATGATTTTTCCGAAAATGTCTGTCTGGTCCCACCAACAAAAATGATCATGAGCCGCCACTGTATATATATATATATATATATATATCCATTATATATATATCATCATCATCAGGTGCCGTCTCCACATCGAAGGTTGGCTGCAATGAATCTCCCGCATCCTCTGTCTTTCGCCTTGGTGTTGCACACTGCCAGACTGTAACCTGTCCATTTCTTAAAGTTTCCTCCCACTTATCTCTCGGTCTTCCTCTTGCTCTTCTCCCCTCAACTTTCCCTCTAGTAAATGTTTTATCATGGTGTCATGCCTTTTTATGTGCCCAAAATACTTTACTTGTCTGAATTTTATTTCTCTTAATAATTGTTTCTTCATGCCTAGTTTTCCTAAAACTTGTTTATTTGTCTGTTTTCTGTCCATGAAACTCTGCTTATTCTTCTATATATCCACATCTCAAATGCATCAATTCTGTCTTCTAACTGCTTGTTCATTGTCCATGTTTCGAGCCATACATTAATATAGGATATATATAGCATTTGATCATTCTAATTTTTAGCCTGTTTGTGATTTGTTTGGATGTCAGTAACTTTCTCATACTATTGAAATTATCCCTGGCCATTCCTATTCTCTTTTTAATTTCAGTTATACATCTGCCATCATCTGTTATCATCTGACCGAGATAGGAGTAGCTTTTTACTTGATGTAGTAATTCTCCATGTATTTTTATATTCATTTTAGGTTTTTCCATTTCCTTGTTGATTACCATAGTTTTTGTTTTCTGTATGTTAATGTCTAATCCATATTCCTTGCTATATATATATATATATATATATAGTAACAATTACTTATTAATTGTTTTGCTAATACGTTGACATGCAATTTAGTCAAACAAAAAGGAAGAAACGTATTACCTTCGTGACCTCTGGATAATACTTGACTTGAATCTGTAGTTTTCCAGATGGCTGTCAGAGTCCAGACTGTGACAGACACAAAATAATTATTATGTTATATATATTTAATTATATATAATTATAAATTAGTAACAATTACTTATTAAGTTGCTAATCTTGACATGCAATTTATAAACGGAGAACGATTATCTGACCTTATAATCGATTGACTAAGTTTCCAGATGGCTTAGAAGCTTACAACACATAATTTTGTTTAACCGAATTGCTAAGTTATAACCGACTAAACTAATAATACAAGGCTATGTTAAAATGTGAGTGTTCGCAACGCGTTGGACTACGGGTACTATCCCTCTGTGTGTGCGGGTTCAATTCCGCGGGATGGTAGAAAAAGCCACAGATTCCCAGATTTACGGTGTTCGTGGCACCAAAACCGAAGGGTTACGATGTCCATGGCACCGAGTCGAAGAGCTGAAAAGCTCAAGTGCTTCTGGATCGGGAAAAAAATGTGAGCGTCTGTAGCGTAAGCGGTAGCGAGCTCGTTCACAACCCAATTATACCTGGTTCAAACTTCACGGCAGGCAGTTTGAAAGAAAAATTCGTTTCCATAGGATTTTTACAAAAGATAAAACTAGACCTCACCGTTCAGAAAGCAATGGCAAACTACTGAACATATAAGTGGTGCCTAGAAAATCAACGACTCATTTACTGTGGTTGATGGCTACGTCCTATAAAGGATATGCAACGATTTTGATTTTCAGGTAAAAAGAAGCTTTGAGAGAAGATGTCTCAGAAGAATTCTCCAAATTCGTTGGGATCTGAGAATATCAAATACTGAGATTATTGGCGCACAGGCATCAATAATAACGACGAGGAAATAAAACGTAGGAGATGGAAGTGGTTGGGACATATATTAAGAATCAGGAGACAGCGCCCATGTGGCGAAATGGAATCGGAGACCAGACACCACATGTGGCTTTGAAATGGAATCAGGGCACCCACATGTGGCTTGAATGGAATCAGGAGACCAGACACCACATGGTTTGAAGGAATCAGGAGACAGACACCCACATGTGTCTTTGAAATGGAATCCGGGAGACCAGACACCCACATGTGGCTTTGAAATGGAATCCAGGAGACCAGACACCCACATGTGGCTTTGAAATGGAATCCAGGAGACCAACACCACAGTGGCTTTGAAATGGAATCAGGAGACCAGAATCTAGTCCCACATGTGGCTTGAAATGGAATCAGGAGACCAGACACCCACATGTGGCTTTGAAATGGAATCCGAGGAGAAGACACCAAGTGGCAATTGAAAATCGATCACGAGAGGACCGATAAAATGTAGGTCTTGTGTTCAATATGAAGACGTAAAAGAACCTTTGGGGAGTTCAAAATCGATAAGAGCAGGTTGGAAAGCCGCTGCCCAGGTGAAATTCATAAGAACAGATTAAAATTTTTAATTCCTACAAAAATATCTTCCCCATCTTCAAAATTACATTGGGGACCCAGGCCGGTGCTACGGAGTTAGTGCACTGCAGCTGAGATCTTCATATGTAAGAAATAGATCGGAGCACTCATGGTTACTCACCAAAGTGCAATGATGATGGGCCTATCATTAATCAATCAATAGAGAAATATAGAAAGGAACTCTAAACAGAGAAAGAAAAGAGGCGGGAAAGACCTGGAATGAACTAAGCTGACTTGCTCAAGACAAGTTTCATCAAGATAGATCCGGATGAAGGAAATTTGTTGACATTAAATGCGTGGAGATCCCGAAACTCTCTCTATCTCTCTCCCTCTTGCGATCACCCTTAGACTGATGTATCAGATTTTTTCATAAATCTCATTCATGTGGAAATCTGATTTATGCAGCTTTAACATGGGTGTGTTTCGTCACATCTTCAGCGCCATTTGGAGCTTTTTTTTGTTGCTTATCCTTCGGCGATGTGTCTGGTTTTAGCCAGCGTTTACTGGGTTCGCCTTCCGATTGGTTACCGGGGCCCAAATTTGGGGTGTATAGAATAGAACCACTGTTACCTGCCATGCATGTCGTAAGAGGCGAGTAAGGATGTTTGGCTGAAATCAGATGCACATGTCCTAAACATGTACAAGTCTATGCGTTTAGGGGCCTACCAAACCAATGTGCAACGTATACACGTTCTTGGCAAAGATCAAACATATCACAAAGAGTGATTAAAATTGGTCGTAAAGAACGAACGCAAAGAAGAAGAAGACTGGGTTCGCTCTCCGGCAGCCTTTGGCTGTCCCCAGCCAACCTGCAAGGCAGCAGGTTGAAATCCTGAAACTTGTAAGTTTATCAGGGGAAAGTACAATAAACAATGTGTCATTTTTTAAAGTTTATGTCAAGGTTACATATTCATACTTTTTGCAGTCATATTCAGCAACGTAGTTCTTCTTCTTTGTGTTCGGTTTCGTATGCTCGTCTAAATCATGAGATGGGTTGTCTCTATGAAGCTACATGTCACTTGGAATTCCTCCAGAGTTCTCCATAGCTTTCTCTGTAAGCTTAGCTTATGAGGTCGTGTTTCGTTTTCTTGGTGTATGTTTGATGGACATGACTGAAGGATCTCCCACACTTGACAAATTATACACTTCTTTGGAGCCACAATTGCAATATGTCTCCATATGTAGTCGTCCATATGTAGTCGTCCATATGTAGTGTTTTTTTTAATTCGTCATTCCTGTTATTCGTGTGCTTGATAAATGCCTTGTGGTCGAAACGTTGCTGCATATTGTCATTGTTTTTGTAATTTGTAAAACTACAGTACTTTGTTATTATGTGTTTGGCCATTCTACATAGTTTTACTGCAGTCCCCATCTATATTGCAATAATAAGGCTCACCGTCGCGCCAGGATCAGTGAGCTGGCACTAACCAAGACCCTAACCTACCTCCTCGTGGTGGCCCTGGAAAAAGAGAACGGTTCTTGTCTGGCTAAGCGGGTGGGAATCGATAGAGAGCTACTTTGGTATAGGTAGTGGAGCAAGCGCAATGACGTCTTATACGATATCTACTCGTAATATAGATGAGGAGATTCCCAGAGAGAATGCATCTACACGTTTCTCTTGGCCGATGTCTTGTGGTGGGAATAATTGCATAAATGTAAATCAAAATTAAGGAGTACGTCAATGGTGTGAATTTTCCGGTATTCTCCGGTGTGTTTCCGGGCCCGCTAGGGAATCAAAGAATTGTAAGACTGCGACCTACAAGGCATGTCGTAAAAAGCGAATTAGTTAGGGAAGGATTTGTATTTGTATGATTCTGTGTGATGTGTATGTGATCTATTCCTAAGAGCGATTGTACGTTGTAAGAGCGAGGGTAGCTTCACTAGGCCCTACATTTGTCGCCACTTTCGGCATGCTTTGTAGGTCGCAGTGGTACTATTCTTTGCTTCCTTGCGGGCCCCGGCACACACGGGCGAAATCATTTTAATTTATCTAATCATAATTGGATATACCCCACTTGCTCTGAAATTGAAGATACGACTATGCAACTAACAAAACTGTCTCACGTGATCGATTACAGTAAATTATATTATCCAGGCTCACAATAATTATATTGTGTTAAAAACATCAAAGAAACTCACCGCTTCAAGAAAACTGCTTCGACTGGATTACTTAAAATTATAAATTCACATCGGAATCGAAAATGTAAGGTCACATGGAAAAAGTCAAAGCAATGTGTGCAATGGTTTTAGAAATAATTGATGAAATTAGGAAGCATACATTTCTAAATACACTACAAAAAAGCCGGAGCATCAAAAACATTGATAGTAAACTCAGGAGTTAGACAGGGATGTGTGCTCTACCCACTGCTGTTTATAACATACATGGACAACATAAGTAGAGAAGCAGGAATAGAGGAAGAAAATAGTATTTCAGAACTTTTATTTGCAGATGACCAAGTACTGATTGCAGAAAACGAAGAATCTCTCCAGAACCATTTGAGCTTAGTTAACATCAAGGGTGAGGACTACAACATGAAAATAAATGTAATAAAGAGAAAGACAATGGCAATAAGTAGGAAACCAGAAAACCTTACAATAAAACTCCAGAAAGAAGAAATAAAATAAACAATTGAGGCCAAATACTTGGAAGCAATTTTCACAGCAGATGTATCGATAGCGAAATCAGCAATCGTTGCACAAAAGCTAACCAAGTACTGGGACAGTTAACACCACTGTTGTCACATAAGGAGATAACGCTAAAAACTAAAGCAAATCTCATAAGGACGATTTTCTGGCCAACACTATGCTACCAGTGTCAAACATGACCAATAACAGCAGCTAATGAGCGGAAAATCATAACGACAGAGATGAGGTGTCTTAGAAGAGCTGCAGGTGTGACAATAAGAGACAAGTTAGAAATAAGAAATCAGAAGGAGACTGGATGTGAAACCAGTCATGCAATTCATAAAAGAACAACAGATTAAATGGTTTGGACACCTGACAAGAATGCCCTGGTATCGCCTACCACAGAGAGTCACAGAAAAAGTATAATGAGTACAAAGCAAGAGGAAAACCATGCAAAAGATGGAGCGGCGGCATCATGAAGAACCTTACGAAAACGAATGTCAGTTTACAAAGTGCCTTACAACAGGCACACACAAGATCACTACCCCCATCCCCTCATTTTTTTTTTTTCGATCCAGAAGTACTTGAGCTTTAAGCTCTTCGGCTCAGTACCATGCACATAGTAACCCTTCGGTTTGGTACCACGAACACCGTGAATCTGGAGAACCTGTGGCTTTTCTGCCAGCCCGCGGAATTGAACCACACACACAGGGGGCTTGTCACCCGTCGTCTAACACGCTACGAACACGCTGGGCAGGCGGACGAACACTTCTATAAAGTAGGGAATTAGAAATGACTATAACATTCGGAAGCATACATTTCTAAAAGTACTATAAAAATATGAAATTGTAGTGTTCCATCCATTGGGAAATATCCAGGTTAACGGAAGATGGGTTAAGATTAACTAACATACACGATCAATAGAAGTGCCTTTGCAACAGAGAAATATGTGCCTTTGCAACAGAGAAATATGTGCCTTTGCAAACAGAAATATGAGCCTGCAACAGAGAAATATGTGCCTTTCACAGAAATATGGCCTTTGCAACAGAGAAATATGTGCCTTTGCAACAGAGAAATATGTTTGCACAGAATATCATTGCAACAGAGAAATATGTGCCTTTGCAACAGAGAAATATATATATATAGATTAGGATAGTCTGGATACACCTTGAAAAAATCTGATGACAATATAATAAGATATGCATTTTACTGGAACCCGCAGGGAAAGCGAAAGAGAGTGAAGTCTAGAAAATACACGTAGAAGAGATTTGGATGCAGCAGTATATTGAAAAGCTTGAAGGAAGTACAAGACATAGAAAAAAGATAGGAAGACTTGGCATGAGTTGGTTGAGGTTAGCCCTGCACTAGGAGAAGGCACATCTGTATGGCGGGGCGGGGACACTGATACTAAGGAAAGCAGGCCTTCATGCAAACATCAGTCAGAAGCGACACGTCAGGCGCACTATGGCTGAAAGAGGACGAACGCAAGACGAAGAAGTTGGTTGAGAGACTGCCATAATCGAGGTTAAAGAAGGCACAAGAAAGAAAAATAAGAGAGATAGACGTTGTGTTTTATGTCCCATTAGGAACATTTTAGGGCCATTTTTAAAAACAATTTTAGGGCCATTTTAGGGCCATTTTAGGAACATTTTAGGGCCATTAGGAACATGTTAGGGCCATTAGGGATTTACTGTCTGATTCTACCGAAAGGTGGAGGCCGTTTCGGTGCGCAGGCAATGGACTGAATCACAGCAGGCGTCAACAATTTGCAGAATTACACTCGTTGGTAATGAGCGAGCAGAGAGTTTTATATTAGCTGGCTCTGCCGCTTTATATTAGCTGGCTCTGCTGCTTTATCAGAGGGTCAGCCAATGGACAGAGCTAGCATCTTGCACACCCTCATATAATGTGACCGCAGAGAAAATTTTAATCTAACCTATCCCACAACAATTACTAGATTGCGGGAGATGGGTTTGAAGACTGGTGTGGCAAGAAAAGAACAGTACGAAAGGTATACTAGTAGGCTCATCAATCAAAATCGAACTGGTACGGTCAGTCGTTGGACGCTGTTGGAGATATTTCGAAGGAAATCGGAGCACATATGGACATGTCCGGAGTTAGTTAGTTAGTTTAGTTAGTTTGTTCCTTTCGTGTCAAAGGCGGCACATAGGGCAGAGGTTTTAGATCTCCATATGATGTAGTTCGTTGCTAGCAGTTGGAGATCTTGTATGGTTTTACATCCCAATAGTTTACTTTCTTGTTGGATTGTTCCTCGAAGAGTGGTCTTAGGTCTTCCACGTTTTATTTTCCAAACTGTCCGGAGTGCAATGAAGATATTCCAAACTGAAACTGAACTGAACTGAAACTGAACTGAAACTGTCTGATTATATATGCTGTATGTCGTATAAGAAGTGAAATTCTTCACTTCTGTTGTACCCTTTGCTTCATAAATGCCTTTCGGCCGAATCGTTGCTGTGAATTGTTATTCATTTTGTACTTTGAAAAACTACAGTACTTTTTTTTACGTGTTTCACCATTGTTACATAGTTTTACTGATGTCTTCCTTATATCAATAGCATTAAGAACTAGTCTCAAAGCTTTACTAAAATTCCTGCAAATTCTAAGTAACCTTCCATTTTTTTAAATTGAAGCTAAACACTGTTTTATCTATCACAGACGCCCGTCTGCCCAACGTATTCGTAGCGCGTTGGACTACGGGTGACTATCCCTCTGTGTGTGCGAGTTCAATTCCGCGTGATGACAGAAAAATCCACAGATTCCCCAGATTTACGGTGTTCGTGGCACCGAACCGAAGAGTTACGATGTCCATGGCAGCCAAGCCGAAGAGCTGAAAAGCTCAAGTGCTTCTGGATCGGAAAAAAAAAATCTATCACAGACTAATCGTTATCGCACATTGATCTCTGCGTGACGGCAGCAACTATTAAGAAGTAAATGCACCTATAAATAGAACCGGATGTACTAGATCTATATGAAGTCGATAAGAGATCAAAAGCGTACCCATATTTGTGTGGGTGCTCAGTTAGCCGAGAAAATGAACCCGTGCGCCTCTTTGATTCAGCGGGACTAAGCCGCTATTCGTCTCGTTTGGTTTTCGAGATAGCGAAAAATATAATCATTATTGCCTCTCGCTTGTAGTAAAATGTGACTGAAAATCGGTGGGAGTGGGGTCGGCGATCCTAAACTGTAAAGAAAGAAAGCAGAAGTGATCTAGCAGAACTGGAATTGATGATCTAAGTTACAAGTACCTGTGAAGTCATAGTAAGACTCGCCTAAATGGCGAGGGAGACTGATAAGGAAAGCAAGCCTTTAAAAAAATTAGTAAGATACGCCATATTATGCGTCATAACTAATCAATGATTCAAAGCTGTCGAACCAAAAATAAAACCAAAAAACACTGGAGTTGAATATTCACATTTTGGTTATACTTTATGCTCCCACACATTTCTTGCCAGTGAACCAGGATGTTATAAAGAAGACGCTGGAACTGTATAGAACACACCTTGAGAAAATCTGAGGGGAATATAACAAGAAGGGCTCTTTACTGGAACCTACAGGGCACGCAAATGAGAGGGATTTCATAAAATACACGAATAAATACAACACAACAAGGGCAACTCATCTAGCCCTAGAACGCAAATTAAAGCTCCCATCCCTACACTTAACGGCAGTAGTGGACAGCCAACTACATCTTCCACCTGGGAATAGACAATAGACACGGAGAAGATATTTGTAGGCAGAGATCAACAATATAAAGAAGAGCTGGAGGGAGCTGCTGGAGAGAGCTGCTGGAGAGAGCTGCTGGAGAGAGCTGCTGGAGATAGATAAAGATATGACGACTTAGCATGAGTTAGTTGAGGGCCTATGCGCCAATCGGAGTTAAAAAGGTATGATAGAGAGAGAGATATATATAGATAAAGAGAGAGATAAAGAGAGAGAAAGAGTAGAAAGAGAGAGAGACGTGAAAAATAAGAATTCACTACTTGCAGAGAATTCATATATATAAAAAATATTTTAGCACAAATTATCGCACTATATAACTCAATGTTATGTGCTCTTTCTTGCAAGATCTCGCTTGTTCTTGTACTTATTATGTACACATCTCGGCGCTGTTGTTTTTCATTTTGCATAGTTCCCTGTGATGTACTGTTTTGTTTTGTCTTTTTTAAATCGAATCTATTTTAGGCAATAATTTAGAATTACCTGCACGTTTTTGTGATCCATCTTTGCACTTCTCACCTCGTATTGTCATTTTAAAACATGCAGATATTTATGATTAAAGGTCAAAGCTTAACGATGACGTCTGTTATATAAGTTACTATAGATGACGCCATTAGATTCATTGTGAATTCATCGACATCTGACAAAAGATTTGCTAAAAGTGCAGTCGACAGATCACGCACTACGAAACTTATTACATCGGTTTGAAATTTACATTTCCTTAACTCGTCTAACGAGGAACTGATGGAAAGAATCAAAATAAAAAAAATAAATAAAAGAGACTGATTTCCCGGGCAACAATCATTAATGCCATTTTTTAAATTTTCGAAATGATAAAAATACCTAGTTAGATGACGTGTATTCCCTCCCATGTATACACGCCCCTGGTAGTGACGTAGAATAATGACGAATTAAATCTATACCTTCAACACATATCTAATAAAACAAAACGTGACCTTCACAAAACAAAGCAAGGATGTATATTATTGAAATGTCTAGAGCAACGGTTCCCAAATGGTGTACCCAGGCGACCTAGGAAATCCTAGATCACGGGTCGGTAACGTGGTACCAGCGGGCACTAGGGTAGAAGATCGCCAAAACACATCAGGTCCATGCTTCTCATAGGCAGAAATTAAATAATAAATAAATGTAGTATCATTTTCTAATCAGTTCTGTATGTCTTTGCTTTTTGCATCTTATTTATCACGTTTTTGTGTACAATGTTTTGTAGGACTTCAAATGTGCCATGGACTTCACAAAAACGTGAGAACCACTGGTCTAGAGCGATGATACGCTGAGGCGTAGACGAGTTTACCGTATAATAGTCAATACATACACCATTGTTACCGTACAACGTTATAGAAAATGTAGGGTAACTCAATAATAAGTAGATGTATAACGATGTTGTTTACAGTTATAAAGTAAGTTTGCGAGTAAGAATTTGGAGTGCTTGTTTTTGATAACGTTGATAGTATCAGATTCCAGTTAATATTCTGATAACCTTACATTCCTTTGAGAGCCGCGGTAGCGTAGTTGTTAGTGAACTCGCGTGGAATTTTTCCCGACCGTGATGGCTCTCAGGTCGACCCAGCCTCAACGGGGTACCAGACATGCTCTGGGAAAGTAAAGGCGGCCGGAGTGATGCTGACTACATCACCTATCGTGTGGCGACGGTCAATGAAAAATACAGGTCTAACACTGTATTGTCCTATAAACCACGAGGAATGAAAGGTTTCTTTACTTACTTTTACTTACATTCCTTTGAATTAAATTAAGATATGTGTTAGTGGTAGGGTAGGTGCCAAACTGAAGCGCTAATATCAAACGATAGAAGAAAACTAGTCTCGACGGAGATGAAGTGTTTATGCAGAATGATGGAGGTATCAAGAAGTGACCGGTTTAGAAATGAAGACATCAGGGAAAAAGTGGGTACAACATCAGTACTGAACTTTATCAAACATTCTTGAAAATCGCTAAATAAAGCAGTGGTTAACTTTAAAATTGTCAAAGATAGCAGTGGTCAATTTGAAAATCGCTAAATAAGGCAGTGGTCAAATTTTAAATGGCCAAATAAGACAGTAGTCAACTTGAAAATCGTTAAATAAAGCAGTGGTCAAATTGAAAATGTTAATGAAAGTAATGTTCAATTTGAAAATCGCTAAATAATGCAACAGTCAACTTAAAATGGCAAAAGAAAGCAGTGGTCAACTTGAAAATGGTCAAATACGCAGTGGTCAACTTGAAAATGGTTAAAGAAAACAGTGATCAACTTGAAAATGGTCAAAGAAAGCAGTGATCAACTTGAAAATGGTCAAAGAAAGCAGTGAGTCAGAACGTGGAGAATGTTAGCACTTCCCACCAAAAATGCACCGAAATGGTACTAATGACAGTTACAAAATGTATACCTAATCATACTATCTGAAATAGTTTTGAAAAATTTATTCTGCAATCATTTTGTCTGTGTCAGTGACACTATTTAGAAATCGCTAGCGTCAGCACAATTTGGAAACTTGTCTATGGAAACTTCAAACTCATTTTTTTAAAAACTTCAAGTCTATATGAATAAATATTTGCATACATAGTACAACTACCAGGTTCCATCAGCAAACTTATTTCATTCCATCTTTTCTTTAATACTCAAATGCCTCACAGCGTTAGGATAAGAAGAGATTTCTAGAACGGACTTTTGTTTACGTTTCATAAACAGTGTCTATCGACGCCTGTGTTATCTCTGAGATCCACCTTTTGCGTGGACAGCCTTTTGCGTTGTATCCATTGTATGGGAGTAGTACTGCTCTTTGAAGCGCACTGTCTGTTGGTAATCTGCTTATGTGGCTGAAGTAACTGGAAGAAAGGCAGCTTGAAGTATTCTTCACCCACTTGGATTCTCCAAAAGGAGTTAATTCTTATTGTACATGCTTGTTGGTCTTTTACATCTGTAGCCATCCATCCTATTTAGAGCCATGATTTTGTTAATTTAGGATTTATTGTGTTTGTTTCTATGTTTCCTGAAAAAGACTTATAGTCGATACGTTGGATTGTTGTTAGTTTTATTATTTTATTATTCATTTTTGCTTGCTTATGTGATACCATACAGACGTGTATCTGCTAGTTTATGTGATACCATACATACGTGTCTTTGTCCTGAAACGTCAATTTATTACGTATCACCGCAAACTCTCTCGGTTTTCTCCCGATCTGATCCGATCTGACCATATCAGATTTGTATTTTTCCGCACATCGCACTCTCTGATATAACCAATAAAAGGCTCGTCATTAGGTTAAAAGATCGTGCCTCAGTTTAAAGAGGTTTAAATTTCAAACTTAACAAACAATTCATCAGGAAAAAAACAACACACAGATTTCTTACCATTCAGCGAGAAACTGCTACAGAATATTTGAATTTCGCGTACACAGTCGTCTGAAGTTGTTTAAATATATTTAGAATGGTACCTCAGCACGTGATATTGTTCTATAACGGTTAAACAATACACTCACAATGTACGCACGTTGTAACTACTCTAAATATGGTTACACAATCCGAAATAGGTTTCAAAATATTGGTTTACAAAATAGACGCTCCTGCGCAATATCGGATAGGAATGCAACTAAACATGGATTGGAACTGTTATTTCTATAAATTCTTCGCTGATAACCACCTGAAAAAGTTAAATGCAACTAAATTTAGCAAAAGTCTGCAGTAAAATTATAAACAGCGTCAAATATGTGTATGCTGGCGTGCAGAATGTGAACACTGACGACAAAAGATATTAATCGAAGAAAAATATCTCTAGGAGTTTTGTTTTTAAAAATCAATGTGTTTTTTTTTTTTTGCAAGCCAAGTGAAAAACTACGTGCGGGTAGTACGTTGTTGCTTCTTAAAGACGTAGATGTATTACCAATGTGACGGAAAAGTGAAATGGCAAGATGAATCAATAACATACAAGGATATGTCTTCAATTTATATTTTTAGTGTAATGACGGATATTGCAATCTTTCTCCCACTATTATGATGTCAGTGTCAAATCTAGGACGCTGACATCAAACCATAGAAGAAAACTAGTCACGACAGAGATGAAGTGTTTACGCAGAATGCTGGAGGAGTATCAAGAAGAGACCGGTTTAGAAATGAAGATATCAGTTTAAAAAAAAGTGGGTACAACATGAATACTGAACTTCATCAAGAAACAACAAATTAATTAGTTTGTTCGCATAAGCAGATTACCAAGAGAAAGTGTGCCTCAAAGATCAAATCTGCACCGCGACAGTGGATACAGAAAATATTTATGAAGCGCACAAACAACCCATTCTAGAAATCTCTTCTTATCCTGATGCTATGAGGCAAAACAGGATTAGAAGAAATAAGAACTGAGACATTTTATTTTGTCATATTTACATCTTGCATTATTTTGTCCTATTTACATCTTGCATTATTTTGTCCTATTTACATCTTGCATTATTTTGTCCTATTTACATCTTGCATTATTTTGTCCTATTTACATCTTGCATTATTTTGGTTACTGTCCCTGCGTCCTTTTTAACTGGATGGGCAGTTAGCCTATCGCACAGCCAAAAACCTGGAGCACTAGGATGCCACATTTAGTATGACCTATCTCATTTAACCGGCCAAAAACTCCTTTATTTCACGGCTTGCTTTCTCATTCTTAAAAATGGAATCACCAAGAGCAAGTGGCAGACAACAAAAATATGTATTAATAGAGTTACAGACATCTTAAAACTCCACAATACCACATCAAGGGACTGAGCGTGCACTATCTCGGAAACCGATCATCAGTTAAACCTGCGACGCTGAACGGCAAAACAAAGCGTAAAGGGACAGAATAAAGAGAACGAAACAAGAATATTTCTTATTTGAAGTAATACATATACATAGTAAGATACATTTCAAATGTCAAGGCTGTCTTTCTATATGGAGCGGATACATGGAGAAAAACTTAGGCGAACATCAAAAAGTTGCAGACATTCATCAATATATACCAGCGTAGGATATTCCATCTGCGATGGTGTGACAGGAGCACAAGCAGGGAACTGTGGGATACAGCGGGACAACGACAAGTGTATCAAGAGATAAGGGGCAGATGGAAGCGATGGATAGGACACACACTGAGGAAACCCCTGACAGCATCACAAGACAGGCACTCCCATGGACAAAACTGTCGTTACTGTATTAACCGCTTTTTAGGGCCGAGAGCCTGATGAATTTAATGGTCGCATAGCTAGTGCAGTCGCTGCAAAAGCTGTTCAGATTATGATTTTTCATTTCTGCAATAAGAAAAAATCCATAGCCGTATCGTGAATTGAAAACGGGTCTCCCGCATGGGAGCCGCGTCCTAATCAATTCGGCCAGACATCCGGCCTTGGATAAGTGGGCTTGGAAGGCCTTTGTTGCGGAACTATGCCTCCCTGGGGGCGAAGGGTCAAGAGGAAGACTAAGACAAATTAACTAAGCAATTTAACGGGCATACATGGAACTAAACAGACTGTGAGTATCGACAGCGCACATATTCGTCACGTACACGACCTTTCTCAGTAATCTCAGTAATCGATACTCTCATTAAATCTTTTCTTTTATTTAACACGACTACTGCTTGTCTTATTAACTGGTGACATATTTAAACAGGTATACTTTTTGTTATTCTTGTGAACTATAATCGATTTCTCAGTCTGCCTTGAGATCTAAGTTTGCTTATTAGTTACTTATTTATATACATTGATATACAAAGGAATAATTGGTTTCATGTTTGATCCAATCTTTGATTTGTTTTACAGACGCTTTTGTTTGCTAAACAGAATGTATGCCTGCCTGGTGGTAGTTTCTTTGTGTTATCGATATAAGGGGAGACTGCAGTAAAACTATGTAAAAAGTTAATTGCATATCCTTTACAGGACTTTACGAATCAACCCCAGCTTATAACGCTGTTTGTGATTTTTCATGGCATTATTACGTTCAGTAGTTTGCACTTGCTTTCTGAACGGAAAACTATGTAGCAATGGTGAAACACGTAATAACTAAATACTATATGTAGTGTGCTGTGAAATTCGTCACTTCTGTTGTATAGTGTGCTTGATAAAGGTCTTTTGGTCGAAACGTTGCTGTGTATTGTTATTGGTTTTGTATTTTCTAACACTACAGTACTTTGTTATTACGTTTTTCGTATGTTCTTTGTGAGAGAATGGTCTTCCTGGATTAGGAAAAGTCTTACTGGAGAAGGCAATGTGTTCTTGAATTCTCCTACTTCTTCTTCAGCGATCGTTGGTCATGCACATACTTTACTATGGTCCACAAAATGGGCAGCCAGCTTCAGGTCTGGCAGGTTTCTTTCTTCAGTGATCTCTGGTCATGCGCTTAGTTTACTTTCTTTCTTTCTCTAATCCTGTTTGCCTCACAGCGTCAGGTCAGGAAGAGATTTTAAAACGGACCCTTGGAGCGCTTCGCAGATAGTCTCTTTCGTCGCCTCTGTTATCTCTGAGGTCCATCATTTGCGTGGCCGGCCTTTTGCTTTGTACCCCTTGTATCGGAGCAGCATTGCTCTTTGAGGTGCACTGTCTGCTGGTAATCTGATTACGAGGCCGAGCCATTTAATTTTTATTTCTTGATGAAGTCTAGTACTGATGTTGTACACACTCAGTATTAGTTTACTTGGTCCACAAACTAGGCAATTAGCTTCAAGTCTGCCAAATTTCCTTCTTCAGTGATCTCTGGTCATGCGCTTAGTTTACTGTGGACCACAAACTGGGCAGTCAGTTTCATGTCTGTCAGGTTTTCCCAAAGCTTTGCTTTTTTAGGTCAACTGGGTGTGGCCACATGTTGCTTCTCAGCTACCACAGCAAAGGACAGTCTTGCAGGATATGCTTCGGAGTCTGTTCCGTCTGTTGACACTGGCAGAGAGCTGTTAGACTTATTCCTAGTATATGTAAGTGTTGAATAGGCAGGTGTCTTTTTGGATATGGGAATGTGTTTGTCGATACCCCTCAATTTAAATATGATGTCAGGAGAATCCATTTTCACGGCTACGAATTGGTTATTGGTTACTAAACTGACGTCATTGCACTCCGGGCAGACCCATAGGTGCTCAGTCTCCCCCAACAGATATCGAAGAGTATGCATACTGATGGTGCCACGGCTACGAATATTTTCAAGGATCCTGAAGCAAAAAATAATGATTGTAAACTGGTACTCTCGCGGAGAAATTAAGCAATCAATCACTGTGTGGTAAAGAACAATTTCAGTTCTACAGTAGTGACATAGTGTAAGTTCTACAGTAGTGACATAGTGCCAGTTCTGCAGTAGTGACATAGTGTCAGTTCTACAGTAGTGACATAGTGTCAGTTCTACAGTAGTGACATAGTGTCAGTTCTACAGTAGTGACATAGTGCCAGTTCTACAGTAGTGACAAAGTGCCAGTTCTACAGTACTGACATGGGGTCAGTTCTACAGTAGTGACATAGTGTCAGTTATACAGTAGTGACATAGCGTCAGTTCTACAGTAGTGACATGATGTCAGTTCTACAGTAGTGACATGGTGTCAGTTCTACAGTAGTGACATGGTGTCAGTTTTACAGTAGTGACATGGTGTCAGTTCTACAGTAGTGACATAGTGCCAGTTCTACAGTAGTGACATAGTGTCAGTTCTACAGTAGTGACATGGTGTCAGTTCTACAGTAGTGACATAGTGTCAGTTCTACAGTACTGACATAGTGTCAATTCTACAGTAGTGACATAGTGTCAATTCTACAGTAGTGACATAGTGTCAGTTCTACAGTAGTGACATAGTGCCAGTTCTACAGTAGTGACATAGTGCCAGTTCTACAGTAGTGACATAGTATCAATTCTAGCAGTAGTGACATAGTGCCAGTTCTACAGTAGTGACATGGTGCCAGTTCTACAGTAGTGACATAGTGCCAGTTCTACAGTACTGACATAGTATCAATTCTACAGTAGTGACATAGTGTCAGTTCTACAAGTTACTGACATAGTATCAGTTCTACAGTAGTGACATAGTGCCTCACTGTCATACTAAACGGTGCCTAACATACACTGGAGACAATGACACAATTAAGTATAATAAAACACAGATTCGTGATCGCATAGTTGGTGAGGTTGAGTTACATGGCCTATATATATATTTTTTTTTTCGTACTGTTATACGTAGCGTAGTTGTTAGTGAACTCGCTTCGCAAGGCTGGTGGTCTGGGTTCAGCTCCCGCAATGCGCGTGGAATTTTCCCGACCGCGACGCTCTCAGGTCGACCCAGCCTCAACTGGGTACCAGACATGCTCTGGGAAAGTAAAGGCGGCCGGCGTGGTGCTGACCATATCACCCATCGTGTGCCGACGGTCAATGAAAATACAGGCCTAACACTGTATTGACCTATATACCACGAGGTATGAAAGGGTTCCTTTACTTTTGTTACTTACTTTTATACGTTACATAGGGTATGCAAACAATTTCTCGATATCGTTTTATCCTCGGCAACTGCTCAATCTCTTTCATGGAAATGAGTTCGTTTCATTGTGTCCCTAGAGAGTTCTGTCTTTCTTGAACCCTTTGTCTTCAACTGCAATGCCTGCTTTGATATTCTTTGTTCATTTTTCCTCAAGTTATTTCCAGCATATCTCCATCTTCTCTTTCTTATAACAGATGTCACTAGTGGTTGACCACACATTTCTCTGATTTCGTAACTTCTACTGAATTCGTTCCATGGTACGCTCATTATTTTTCGCAGACATCTATTTTCAAATGCATTCAACTTGCTTTCTATATCTTTAGTCATTTTCCAACTCTGCTAGCATATGTTAGGATTGATACAACTTGCTTTCTATATCTTTAGTCATTTTCCAACTCTCGCTAGCATATGTTAGGATTGATACAACTTGCTTTCTATATCTTTAGTCATTTTCCAACTCTCGCTAACATATTTTAGGATTGATACAATATTTGAACTAAAAATACTTCATTTAGTTTTAAAACTATATAATTTGTAGTTCCATATTTTATTTAGACTTAACAGCTGATGTTGCTTTCACAATTTGTAGCATACTTTTTGAAAAATATTTCAAGTGGAAAAAAAATTGCTTATTTAACCCATATATTTGAACTGTTCTGTTATTTTGATATAAGAGGTGTCTGAGATAGGGGTCTATTGAAGCTACCATAGTAAATAAAAATGCGTCGCATAAAACGGATGTGCTGGCCTACTTGTAGACGCATGACTGGCATAACGTACAATCGCTCTTAGACTCATATCATATAGAAATCACAAAGAGTGGTTAACAAGCGGTCGATATGGAACATTTGAAGAAGAAGAAGAAATATCTATTTATTAATCATTACTATTGTTGTCTCCAGTGTTTCCCACGGGTTTCTTAAAACCTCTTACCCTCTTCTCTGGTACAATTAGTACCCTCTTAAACCTGGACACTGACATTAAATGATA
Source organism: Arion vulgaris (assembly GCA_020796225.1). Lineage (NCBI taxonomy): Eukaryota > Metazoa > Mollusca > Gastropoda > Stylommatophora > Arionidae > Arion > Arion vulgaris. Next base: position 24,509,049 of record CM036773.1, on the reverse strand, counting down.
GAAGAAAACTAGTCCCGACAGAGATGAAGTGTCTACGCAGAATGCTGGGAGTAACAAGAATAAACAGGCTTAGAAATGAAGAGATCAGGAAAAAAAGTGGGTACACCATCAGTACTGAACTTCATCAAGAGGCAACAAATTAAATAATTCTGCCACACAAGCAGATTACGAACAAGCAGTGCGCCACAGAGAGAAATGTTACTCCGATACAGTGGATACAGTGGATACAGTGGATACACAGCAAAAGGCCGGCCACGCAAAAGGTGGATCTCAGAGATAACAGAGGCGACGAAAGACACTATTTATGAATCACACACAAAGGAATGTGCTAGAAATCTCTTCTTACCCTGAAGCTGTGAGGCAAACCAGGACTGGAGAAGAGAAAGAAATAAAAGATGCATAGAGAGGCTCGCTCCGGGTTTCTCCTTTTTCGACCTGACGCTGAAAGTCAAAACAGGATTAGATAATAGATAGATGGATACAACTGAATGTTTATGATAAATATGTGGGTCATAGAACTGTTGCGTAATAAATTAACATTTATAACATTATTTCCTGCATGTACAGTTATGGTTGACTGGATACAGGAAGTATATTTAGTGCTTTCTCCTTCTTTTTATATATTTTGTTTGTTTGCTAAAATTTTTTTTCCGATCCAGAAGCACTTGAGCTTTTCAGCTCTTCGGCTCGGTGCCATGGACATCGTAACCCTTCGGTTCGGTGCCACGAACACCGTAAATCTGGGGAGTCTGTGGCTTTTTTTTGCCATCCCGTGGAATTGAACCCGCACACACATGGGGATAGTCACCCGTAGTCCAACGCGCTACGAACACGATGGGCAGACGGGCTTGTTTGCTATATAAGGGAGTGGAGTCTCTTTAAGCAGAGGTACGCCCTTTCAACCTAAGGACGAGCATTGTATTGGTTATATCAGAGAACGTAGGACAACAAACATGAAAAATAAGAATGAACTCCTTTCAGGGGATACAAGATTATGAGTCGATTTCGTGTATATATATATATATTTGCTGGGACTATCATGGTAAGAGAGTTGGAGCTAGATCATCATTGGGTGCTGTGCCGGCTGGCGTAGACGATCATGGATCTCCACAAATATATGTCTACGGTGTTTGTTATCATATCAGATGTTTACGTTTTTTTCCTTGTCATGAAATCAAACTATCCAAAATTTTCTCTCTCTGTCATCTTCTGTCTCGTCAACCCTCGATTTTACCGGTTGTCACAATGTGCTCTAAACCTCCTTTCCTCATCACATGTCCGACACATTGCCTCTTTATTATATTGATGATGAGCTTTTCTGTGTCTTGACCTCAATCAACACCTTCACATTTGTCATTTTAGCAGTCCATTGGATTCTCATTCTTCTGTATATCCACATCTCTGTGGCCTCTATAGGTGTTTCTATCTGTTTGTTTACTGTCCGCGTTATTCGCATCTGTATGTCAGTATTTGTTATATGTAGCACTGTACACAGCCAATAATAAACTCATACGGCCGATGGTACAAATTATGAGAAATCAGACCAAAACCGGTCACGTCACCTCGCATTCCGGTATTGCTGTATATAGACGAATTCATTTTAAAATCAACACAAAATGTTAATTCGAAGTTATATTATCCAACAAGTTAAGTCTAGCCATAAGGAATATCAGTATTATTAATATTTTACATCAATAAATAACTATAGACTCATAGAATTGAGTAAAATTGAAGAAAAGCTTGCCGTGTTCTATCAAAAATACATAAATTCCAGCACCCCCTCCCGCCCAAACCTGAAACTAGGTCAGGGATTCCTGTCAGTTATGCGGCCCAATATTAGAGTTGGCTGTGCACTGTATAACTCTTTAAATGGGGTAAAGGGGTGGTATAGGAGGTTTATGCAATGAATCACTACCGAACTGCTTTGTTACAAGTCAAACACGGAAGTGCATTTGTGGCTCTCCATCGATTTATAATTTGCGTTGATTTTGTGTAATTTTTGTCTGAGGTGGTATTTTTTCTACAACCTCTGCTTTTCTTGTACATCACAACGCACTCTTTGCCCTCAACACTATTCTTATGTTGGTTTTGTTTAAGTACATGTCTGGCTATATTGTGTGATACTTTATGAGAATGTGCTGAATGTACTGTACGAACTAGATAGCTCTGGCCACAATCTTCTTATATATCTATCTGTCTGTCTGTCCTTCCGTCTGTCTGTCTAAATCTCTTTCTCTCTCTCTCTCTCTATATATATATATATATATATATATATATATATATATATATATATATATATATATATATATATATATATATATATATATATCATATATTTATATGAAAATATATATGGTCTACCAAAGGTTTACAAAAGCCCCATTACTAAAATAGTGATGTATTTTTAGTAAGACACCGGTGTAGGAGGTCCTATGACACATTAGTCATACACAAAGTTATGTACACATATCACTCAGTACATGTTTCAACCAATAAGATCAACTATAAAATTACTTGTGTCCTAGTTCTGATGCATGACCATCTAAATTTAGAAACATTGTCTTAAACGTCACGACTTGGGAAAATCCGCAAAAGTGCGTATCATCATGTAGTTTCGTGACTGCTATAGGATATGGTATCTTTACGCCCAAGTGAGTACCAACAAATATTTTAATTACTTTAAAAAAAGGTGTTCTTTTCTTCCAATATGAATTTTTGCGTAGTCATGTTGCCTAATATGGTGCCTTTGATTGATTTGTGTATGAAAGTTGCTTTTCTTATTAACTAAGACATCAACACTCAAGCAAGTCTTACTCTGACCTCAGTGGTACTTGTAAATTAGATCACTAAGTAAATTGAGTCATATGACATGTATTGACAGAGTTATAAGTAAGACATGCATTTGACAAATAAATTTAGGTACGAAGGAAGACTATAAACATTAACATAGACTGACATGAAGACAAGTGTTGATGCGATGAAAGAGATTAACGCGCCGAAGACAACCATTATCAACAATACAAAACAAAATAATAAAATAATCCATACTTACTGCCAATAACAGCAGCTAATGAGCGGAAAATCATAACGATAGAGATGATGTGCCTTAGAAGAACTGCAGGTGTAACCTTAAGAGACAAAATTAGAAATGAAGAAATCAGAAGAAGACTGGGTGTGAAAGCAGTTATGAAATTCATAAAAGAACAACAGATTAAATGGTTTGGACACCGGACAAGAATGTCCTGGTATCACCTACCATAGAGAGGCAAACAGACAAAGTATAACGAGTACAAAGCCAAGGAGAAAGACCACACAACAGATGGAGCGACGGCATCAAGAACAGCCTTACGAAAATGAATATCAGCTTACAAAGTGCCTTAAAACAAGCACATTGGGTTGAGATCGAGCTCACTGCCGCGCTACGGGCGCTTACCATAATCAATACATACAATAAATAAAAAGCTCTTACCCAAACAGGACCACTGTTACCAGTGGCTGCGTCACACTTGTCTGCCAACATTTTGGCGCCAATACTAATTTCAGCAATGTTCTTGTTTGGTTTCTCCATGACAATAAGTTGAATGATACGCCCATTATAGATATGTGCGTCAAAACATGTATTCCACTTGGGGTAAAGCGTCTTCTTCTTCTGGACCAGTTGGACACCTTTACCTGGAATGCAGAAGACAAACATAATCATTAGATCAGATGTGTTCCTGGCGAGGTCACTACCTGGTACTTGTGGTGGAGAGTTTGCGAAACTACACGATCCGGAAAGCTATGCTGGCATCTTTATTCGTGGTAGGGACACTCTGGGCGGAGACAAGAAATCACACTAACATACTACAAGACTGACATATCAAGTAGTATTGGTTCAGAAACATCATCATGTCCCATAAAATGAAGCACTTCGTTCACGTTAAATGACACGGTGGCATAGTTATTGGTTATTGGTTACTAAACTGACGTCATTGCACTCGAGCAGACCCATAGGTGCTCAGTCTACCCCAACAGATATCGAAGAGTATGCATACTGGTGGTTCCTATGGCTCGCTGATTAAACACACCTCTCACTCTGCCTCTCAGGCATCCAGTTCGACTTGAACAACGGGTAACTCCAAACTGCCTAAATCGCTTGATCGATTCAACATCGATTTTAGTGTCCTCATCCAACAGAGAGTCGCGAAGAGACCGAAGAATATCCCCTTATCCATCTTCAACTCCCCAACAATCGATGCTGTTGATGCAATCGCTCTTCATACGTAATTACGGGCATAGTAACGTAAAGAAGGCAATGGTTCCTGTGGGTAGAGGAGGGAAGACAGACGACGATGGCAGCGGATTTAAAAGTGAACATCACGTTGTAAGCAGAGACTTTGAGACAAGAATCTTCAGACAGGATGTGATGAAAGCAACGTTCAGACAGGATGTGATGAAAGCAACGTTCAGACAGGATGTGATGAAAGCAACGTTCAGACAGGATGTGATGAAAGCAACGTTCTGACAGGATGTTACTAAAGAACTCTCTCAGACAGGATGTGATGAAAGCAACGTTCTGCACGTGACATGTTACTTAATGGAGGACACTGATCTCAGACAGGTTAACAGATCAAGACCTGACACAATGAGACCTCCTGGTCCTTCAGGTTGGTTGGGCAAGGGATGACAATCCATTTTTTGTCAAAAATATGTATCAGATTTCAGTTTTGGTTTAGAACATTTTCATTGCACTTTGGACATGCCCAAAGGTTCTACGACTTCAGTCGCAATATCTCCAACAGCGTCCAGCGTTAACCGTACCAGTTCGATGTTGATTGGTGTACTTGTTGTGCTGTTCTTTTCTGGAGACTTCAATCTACAATTCAAGCTTTTGTAATCTAGCAGATCTTCTTCTTCTTCAAACACTCCATATCGACCACTAGTTAACCATTCTATGTAATTTGTATCTGATCTGAGGGTAAGAGCGATTGTACGTTGTGACAGTTATGCGCCTACAAGTAGGCCAGCACATCCCATGTCTGCGATACTTTTTATTTACTGGGGTAGCTTCCCTAGGTCCTACATCAGTCGCCTCTTAAGACATGCCTTGTAGATGGCAGTGGTACTATTCATTGTTCCGGTACGTGACGTTTTGGCGCCGCCGTTTTAGCGAGACTTGGCGCAGGGCGTTTTGGCGCAGGGCGTTTTGGCAGGGCGTTTTGGCGCAGGGCGTTTTGGCGCAGGACGTTTTGGCGCACAAATTCCTCAATAAATTTCAATAACCTTAATATTATTTTAATTTTTAGTGTACATGTATATTAACTGTAATGAAACAATATACTTATACATCAGCGTTTATTGGAACAAATGCCAGGTGTCTGAATTATATCATCAGCCGTTTCATTGGAGATGATCGAGAATTGACACGCTGACCGACTGAGTGTCACATATTGTTCATCACAAATGTCAGAAATCCTGCCCCTTCCAAATGTTAATAGAATGCAAGGCCCGTTTACACACTACAGTAGATAATGATCGAGTTCTGATGCAGATGAACCAGCATAGTCACGGAAGTGACGCAGCGCAACTCCGGGCTGCCATGATAATGACTGGAATCAAAAGGAGGACAACCGAGACAACTGAAATTCCCTCAGTTATCCTCAATAGTGCTCTCCAAGGAACCTCGCTTGCCGTTCAAGGGAAGATGCCAAATAAAGACGCCATTCGCAAGGTTATTCAGCGGAGTAGAAACGGCAACCGAGTAGCTCCTCCACAGCCTGTCGATCGAGCTTCAATTATCATTCCGGATGCATATCGGATGTACGAAGTCGAACCAGATCAGATGGAAGGATTTCTCTTATGGGATTCGGGAGAACAAGACGAAAATCGCATTCTTCTCTTTGGCATTAAAAATTTATAATTTATTGAAAACAGTTATTTATAAACGTTAAGTTAAATATGAAGTTATTTTTAAATGGCGCCAAAACGGTTCTGCGCCAAAAAATCCTGCGCCAAAAAATCCTGCGCCAAAACGGATCTGCGCCAAAAAATCCAGCGCCAAAACGGTCGCGCCAAAACGATCGCGCCAAAACGGCTGCGCCAAAAAGTCCTGCTTCGTCATTGTTCCCCTGCGGGCCCGGGCACCACACGGGCGAACTAGCAGATGATGTAGATTGGTTTAAATAAAAGCCCTCGTTGAGGTCACACTCTATGAGGTCGTTCAAAATGCCAGCTCTATAGATTGACTGGCAGCCTGATATGATGGAAGAGCCAGCTAGCATGTCTGCTTTCTCACTGACATCGTCACCCACGTTCCACACAACGAAGATGAATGTAATTCTGCGAATTCTTGACGGGTGCAGTGATTCTGTCCATTGCCTGCGCACCGAACCAGTTTCCACATGCAGTGATTCTGTCCATTGCCTGCGCACCGAACCAGCTTCCACATTTAGGATCATATTCAATGAATCACTAACAATATTTTGTTACGGAAACGGAGATGTGGTTTTACAGAAGAATGATGAGAATCCCATGGACTGCTAAAATGATTTAATGTGGAGGTGCTGAATGAGATCAAGACACAGAGATATGGTTGTACAAAAGAATGTTGAGAATCCCATGGACTGCTAAAATCCCTAATGTGGAGGTGTTGAATGAGGTCAAGACAGAGAAAGCTTATCATCAATTTAAGAAAAAGGAAGTCATCATTTTTCGGACATGTTATGAGAAAGGGAGGTTTAGAACACATTGTAACAACCGGTAAAATCGAGGGAAACGAGACAGGGGACGACAGAGAGAGGACATTTTGGATAGCCTGACGTCATGCACGGAAGAGCGTCAACATCTGAGATGATAGCAAACACCAGAGACAGAGATTTGCGAGATTCACGATCGCCTACACCAACCGGCACGGCACTTGATGATGCTGATACAGAAACGGAAACAAGAGATACATTCGTTGAGGAATAGTGAAGTGAGCAAGGTCAATGAGCAAACTGGTCTCATGAAGCAGGGAGATCAAACCCAAAAGGAAGTCTCCATCTATACGACTAACCTTCTATCACTAAAATCAACATATGTTATTGGGTGTTCCAATGTAAGAGCTTCATATCCGAGCAAGCAGCGGATGAGATATGAATGCATGGGAGTCCAAATAAGGCATGAAGAAGAACTGTGGTGAGAGAGAGGAGAGAGAGAGAGAGAGAGAGAGAGAGACAGTTGAAAGTGTGTGGCCTGACATAGGAAACAATTGGTAAAAACGTGATATTAAAACTCCGTATTCTTTTCCTAGAAAGACAGAGCAGACTGCAACAATGGAAATACCTGATGGAAGCCGTATGTGTCAAACAGGACACAAAGAGGATATATATAGATATAACATCACATATGTGGTTTATTTATTGAAATATATGTCACGAAGATTGAAATGGATAAGACAAAACACATTTAACACAAATAAAATTCTTCTGTTGTCGTCACAGTGCTAACAGGTTGTTGCCCAGTGTCGTGGTTTTCTGTTTTTGTCTTACGCTGTTCTAATGGATTGGGTGATTGTTATTTTTGCTCTTTAACAGGATTCTACTATGCCATCTAACCATCTTTTTCGTGGTCTTCCTCTTCTTCTTTCCTGATGATCTGCTGTAAAAGACTATATATACTGTGGAGTTTGGATGCATTCTTATTAAGTGGGCTTATTAAGAAATAAAGTTAATGAATTAAAAAATGTGTCCTATTCTGAAAAATCGTGGCATATGCTTTACATGACGTAGTCATCAATCACTATAAACAAGTCGTTGATTTTCTAGGCATAACTTATACATTCAGTAGTTTGCCATTGCTTTCTGAACGGTGTGGTCTATTTTATCCTTTTGTAAAAATCTCAGGGAAACGAATTTGCTTTCAAACTTGTCCACCGTGGGGTTTGAATCAGGAACGCTTGGGTGTCTAATCGAGCTCACTACCACTTGAGCTAAAGACGCTCACTGTCCTATTCTACTTATTCTTACTTCACTCGGCTCCTCGTGGAGCACAAGGCCTCAACAGTTGTTCGCCCCTATCTCTGGCTGTTTTCTGTATGTCTTTATGGCTTTTCAGGCTAGTCCAGCATCCTTCAGTTCCTCAACAAGAATCAGTTTCCAGATCTGTTTAGGATGTCCCTTATTTTGTTTTCCTTGCGGGTTCCACTGATGCGTTTGTCTGGTGACACTTGACTATGGTTTCAAATGGATATCCCAGTCTAATCGTCATTTTCCTCCACTTTACCTAGGTTGTCATGTGTTCTTGTCCTTTTCTCATCCACAGGTCTGTGTTTGCAACTCCGTCATACCATCTCAGTCTAAGAATACACCGAAGACATCTGTTGACAAAGGTCTGAATCTTATTTGTATTTAACTTGGTGACTCGCCCCTGTGTTGCTGGGGCTCTCAAGGGAGCAAAGAATAGTAACACTGCGACTTACAAAGCATGTCATAAGAGGCAACTGGGGTAGGGGTCTAGGGAAGCTACCCTTGGAAATAAAAGGGTCACAAAATCGGATGTGCTGGTCTACAATTAGCCGCATAACTAACACAACGTACAATCGCTCTTAGGCTCGGATCACATACAAATGACAAAGAGTGGTTAACAAGTGGTCGATATGGAGAGTTCAAAGAAGAAATAATCCAGTAAAAGAGTTCCAAAAGAATTGAAAAGAATATATACACCCCCTTCACCCCCTACATTTCACGTGAGGTAAACGACGGAAGAGAAGAAGGGAGACACGGAACTCAGATACGTTGCCATAGCAATTATATAACGATTGGTTGAAAGTTTCAGGTGTTGGCAGATAACAGCAGGACAGGTTCTGCGAGCAAAATACATCTTAGAATAACACGACTTGATCGTTTTTTACAGAGGATTGATTTAACAATTATTGCAACTAAAGCATATAATGCGTTACGCATTTATAACGCTAGACACCTCGTAGATCTACTCTTTCGAATTTAAAGATAAGCACCGAGAGACAGAGAGCTGCCAGTGCCAAATATGGGCACTGACAAAAGAACATGAAAGGAAAATTACCACCTGTGAAATGAGATGCTTGAGGAAAGCGGTAAAAAAAAATGTCTTCTTCAAGCGCTTCATATCGACATCTTGTTAACTAACCACTCTTTGTGAATTGTATGTGATCCAAGCCTAAGAACGATTGTATGTTGTGCCAGTTATGCGCCTACAAGTATGCCAGCACATCCAATATCTGCGATGCTTATTATTTACTAGGTAGCTTCCTAGGCTTCTGCACAATATCAGGGTCGCCAATGTACAGCGAATTCAGACGCCCTGATACAGTGGGCAGTAAAGATTGTCATGTAATCATCGACATAAGTACAGAATTTCAGATACTTGGTAGATTTGAGCGAAGAACAGCATAGGATAACAATCAAAATCAAATAGTATGGTCAGTCGTTGGACGCTGTTGAGATATTACAAGAGATGAGCACTTGGCATGTCGAATGCACTAAAGAATTCAAACTGAAACTGAATTTAAATAAGATTGAGTTATTTCCAAATGGCGATATCTAAGAGTACTGAAACAGTGGCGCTTCGTTTGTAGGAAGACGAAAAAAAGGTCTCGTGGAAGAGAGGGACCAATACTGTAAAATGATAACAACAACAAAACATAGAAGGCGCAGATAGCAGGGATAAAAGGTTAGATAGTAACCATCTGCAGTGGATTCCGCGTTGTGCCAAATTCAAAGAACTTGAAACTGCACATAGTACACGTTGATTATCTGATAGCATGGGTATAATGAAAGTACTAGAAGTCGATAAACTGTAATGTGAGGACATGATGATAGAACATTTGAATAAAATCAATGAGTACATATGCACCATGATAGCTTACTCACAGGGAAGAATGTAGATACTGTGACTGCAATGAAGCAAAGAATAGTACCATGACCTACAAGATATTGAAGAGACGATTGAGGTATGGGTACAAAAGTCAATCAAGTGCTATCCTTTATAGGACGTTGTCTCTTTGCAGCATATCTGAATTCACTCGTCTCTTCCAGTTCATCCACTTCGTCGATGGTCATGGTTTCTTTAATATCTTGTAGCCATCTTCTTTGTCTGCCTCTGCGTCCTGGGACCCTGCCCTCTAGTTTAAGTAAGCTACCTAGTAAATAAAAGCGTCTCAAAATCGGATGTTCTGGTCTACTTGTAGGCGCATAACTGGCACACGTACAATAGCTCTTAGGCTCAGACTACATAAAGACCACAAGATTGGTCTAACAAGTGATCGATATGGAGCGTTCCAAGAAGAATAGTGGAAGAACAAAAACAAGACAAAAATAGAAACAGACAGAAAAAAAAAATCAAATTGTTCATGATGATCAGAACTCCATAGAAAGGCACAAAATTTAAAAGAGTTGACATCTTTATTGTTGTCTCTGTCTTATGTGCTCTTGGAGGCGGTGAGCTCAAACGATGATGATTATGGCTAGTTACTTGTCGACTTCCATTCTTTAACACTACAATCTACATTACCAATGAAACCTGGGTGAACTAGAGTGCATTTATTGAACCTGGTAAAGACTGTGACCTTTCTTTATTATGAGTGAGGCACGGGCTAATTATTGACATTTAGTGTTACATATTCATTCTGACGTTCTAGCTGACGAAGCAGTCAATTTTCTAGCAAGCAATGTTATTCTGTTACATGATTAGCTGAGGGGTTGAGATGGGGAGTTGAGCTGGGGAGTTGAGCTGGGAAGTTGAGCTGGGAAGTTGAGGGTGGGAAGTTGAGATGAGAAGTTGAGATGAGAAGTTGAGATGAGGAGTTGAGATGAGGAGTTGAGCTGGGAAGTTGAGCTGGGAAGTTGAGCGGGGAGTTGAGCTGGGGAGAATGAGCTGGGGAGTTGAGCTGGGGAGTTGAGCTAGGGGTTTGAGCTGGGGAGTTGAGATGAGCTGGGGAGTTGAGCTGGGGAGTTGAGCTGGGGAGTTGAGCTGTGGAGTTGAGCTGTGGAGTTGAGCTGGGGAGATGAGCTGGGAGTTGAGCTGGGAGTTGAGCTGGGTTTGAGCTGGGAGTTGAGATGAGCTGGGGAGTTGAGCTGGGGAGTTGAGCTGGGGAGTTGAGCTGGGGAGTTGAGCTGTGGAGTTGAGCTGGGGAGTTGAGCTGGTGAGATGAGCTGGGAGTTGAGCTGTGTAGTTTAGCTGGGAATTGAGCTGCGGAGTTGAGCTAGGGGTTGAGCTATGGAGTTGAGGATGGATACGGGGATGTTCCTCGGTCTCTTTGTGACCTTCTGTTGGATGAGGACACTTCTTTTGTTAGAACTCACCATATCGATAACTTATTAATTAAACCACACTTTGTGATTTTTATGTGATCTGAGCCCAAGAGCGATTTACGTTGTACCAGTTATGCGCCTACAAGTAGGCCAGCACATCCGATTTCTGCGATGCTTTTTATTTACTAGGTAGCTTCCTAGACCCCTACCTGAGTAGACTACTAATGTATATCATCAATTTTCTCATTCGTATTTGCAGCAGTCAGTTTTCTTTGATTTTGAGTGTTTTCTCTGGATAGATCTATTTGATCTATTCTGAGTCCATGATATACAGATACACTCTTCTGTAACATTTATATTCAAAAGCACATATACACTTTTCCACTACTTTGTTAAATGTCCATGCTTCACCCACATACATTGCCACTGGGAATATGCATGCTCTTAGTAATCTGATATTTTTTTTCTTTTCAGTTTCACTACACACTGTTCTCATCTGTGCAAGTTTGGGGAAGGCTGCTTTTGTTCTTTTTTTTTTTTACTTCCTTCCTTTTATTTCCTTCTTTGTAAGCAGGAACTGGGATATTCTAAGCTGTTCACGTTGTCTATTTTCTTATCCCTGATACAAGATATCCTTCCTTTGTTGTGTTTCTTTTATCGGTTGTCATTCTATTTGTTTGTACCACATTGAGATCATCTTTTGTTTACTATTTAGGGGATTAATAATATAATAATTCCTCTCGTACGGTTATACGTTACATAGGCCCTGCAAGTAATTTCTCCATACCGCTCTATCCTGGGCCACTGCTCAATCTCTCCATGGAACTGAGACGATATTTCTGTCTCTCTCAGCAAAGTTCGTTTCAGTTTTAATACTATATAACTTGCAGTTCCATATTTTATTTAGACTTTTAAAAGCTGATGTTGCTTTGCCAATTCGTATCATAATTTCTTTTAACATTTCCTGTGCAATCAAAATTGCTACCTAAATAGGTGAACTGCTCTGTTATTTTTATCATTTTAGATTCCAGTGTGATATCTGCATTACTTGCCATAGGTGTCTTCATTATATTTGTTTTTTCATAGCTTATCTGCAGTCCAACTTTTGATGCTATAGATGACAAGTTGTCTGTTTTTCTTTGCATATCTTGGTTTTTCTAGGGATTACCGCCTCTTTAACTCTTATAATACGACAAGCCACTGGCAAAATTGTTGTGCTTCTCACGTTTCAACTCTCAACGGAGCACAGGTCTTCAACAAACCTCTTCCAGTTCTTCCCCTCTCTTGACATCCCTTTCAATTCTTTCCATGTTTTACCTATCTTTAATATCAGCCTACAGCTATCTTCTCCACGTCTGCCTAGGCCTTCCTCTACTCCTCTTTCCCTGCAGGTTCTAAAACAGTACCTGTCTTGCAATGTTTCCGGTCGGTCTTCTCAATGTATGTCCTATCCATCGCCAGCGTCACATCGTAGCTTTCTCCACTGGTATCTGCTTTGTTCTTTCTTTGAGTTCATCGTTCGTAATCTTATCATACCATCTCAGACCCTATATTGTACTGAAGCATCTATTTATGAAGGTCTGTCGTTTTCTAGAGGTTTCTTTTGTTGTCAAATTGTTGTGGCTGTACCAATTATCCGACCAGATATTTCACGAATTTGAACATTAAATAATAATAATAAAGGAATTCACAAGATTCGTCTCACTAACAAAATTAACTTAGAATATATATATTTTTTTTCGATCCAGAAGCACTTGAGCTTTCAGCTCTTCGGCTCGGTGCCATGGAAATCTTTAACCTTCGGTTCGGTGCCACGAACACCGTAAATCTGGGGAATCTGGGGCTTTTCTGCCATCCCGCGGAATTGAACCCGCACACCAGGAATAGTCACCGTAGTCAACGCTAAACACGCTGGGCAAACGGGCTCTGAGAACAGATTAAAATAGAGCAGTCTTCACTCAAAATTCTTTACAAATAAAACCTTGTGTAAACTTGTTTTAGTATGTTATACTAGGAGTTAAGCTGAGAACGCACTTTCAAAATAAACGAACATTTTGTTTGGTTTTATCATAACGTGTAGGTCAACAAACATGAAAAATAAGAATTAAATTTTTTCAGAGAATCCATATTGAGATGAAGATTTTTCTTTTCGATTTTCTCTTGCACTGCCATGATTAATTTATCAACCTATTTTCGCGATTAACTTGTAATATCATCAGCAGGTGCCGTGCCGCTGGCGTAGGCGATCATGGATCTCCACAAATCTCTGTCGTTGGGTTTGCTATCAACTCAGATGTTGACGCTCTACTGTGCCATGAAGTCAGGCTATCCAAAATTTTCTCTCACTGTCTTCCTCTGTCTCGTCTACCCTCGACTTTACCGGTTGTCACAATGTGTTCTAAACCTCCCTCCATAATATACGCGAACATAAAGAACGTTGTAACTTTTTATAATAAATATTTATATAATATTTATATAATAATATTTATGATGAATGTTGAAAAAAAATCTTCTTCGAAAGCTCCATATCCACAACTTGTTAACCACTCTTTGTGAACTGTATGAGATCTGAGCCTAAGAGCGATTGTACGTTGAGCCAGTTATGCGCCTACAAGTAGGCCAGCACATCGATTTCTGCGATGCTATTTATTTACTAGGAAGTTTCCTAGTTCCAACATCAGTCGCCTCTTACGACATGCCTTGTAGGTCGCAGTGGTACTATTCTTTGCTTCCATAGAGGGCCCGGTCACCACATGAGCGGAATAAAATCTATTATGTTTCGTATGTAAATTACTGATAGTATCAAAAGGATCTTAACTCTTTCGCTGCTACATACTTTCCGAAGGCTGAGCTAAATATAGCTACTCTTTGTTTCTAGGTCACAAACGTGAATGTACGCTTATAGCAGTGACAGTAGCAAAGTATAAAGTGTTAACGTGTCTTTAGCCTACAGATGAGAGATAATAACAGACGTGTTAATGCGTCTTTAGAAGTGAATGGAAAACGTATATATACGTCCTTAGCAGCTAAAGGGTTAAAGTAATATTTTTGTTTTTATCTAATGTTTTGGTTCGTGAAGCAACTTGAAGGAAAATGTATACTGCTAGAGTGGGTTGTCAAATACCTTGCCGTAATTTAAGAGTTAACACTATTATAAAGTCAAAATTATTTGAAAAATAACCTTAAACTATACCAGAAGCACATACAGATATCTGACCTACCTGGGATATCAACTGCTTCTTTAACATTGATCGCCAGATACGGGTTCTCTGGGTCTGAATCTGACATATGGTCAGTCTGCAGAATCTTGACCCTGATGAACCCTGAACCGGTCATAATGCTTCCGCGTCGACTAGATCCTCCGATGCTACCGATGCTACCAAGGCTCTTTGCCCTGCTCCCAGTTATACGGCTATTTGGTGTTCGGCTCTGAAATATAATAGAAGTTGAGAAATTTGAATATGTATATAATGTCGTCAGATAAGAGTGGATAAAAGTGATAATTAAGTGTTAAATCGAAGTCGATAAACAATGATTTCCTTCGCTTTTATATATAGGGCGCAGCATCCGACTATTGGTTGTGAGGTCACATGCATCATGTGACATTGCAATACGAATTTAAGATGAGAACAAGCAGTTTTTCAGTTTTTGACAAGAACCCCAGAGGAAGCAAAGGAAGCGAAGAATATGATCAACAAATAAACAGTGTACAGGTATTAAGAGCTTCCGAAAAAACTAATAGACAATCACAGGATTCGAACCACTTACCCTCATTTCTTACGACACCCATCGCCTATCCTAGCAATACGAGCGTCTTTACGAACACAACCAGCGAGCCATTACCAGACCCCCTCCCCTCCCCATGAAGCCATTACCTTGTAGTGGTTGGGTACCTCAATTCCCGGAAAGCTATGCCGCCATGGTTACTAAATTACTAAAACATGATTAACAAGTGATCTGAATCAAAGATACTGGCATACGTACCTGCGTGGCTCTTGGTCAGCATCTAAGAGCCACGCAGGTACGTATGCCAGTATCTTTTGATTCAGATCACTTGTTAGTATCATGTTTTAGTTAATTTAGTTTTTGTGTTCTTGATAAAGGTCTTAAGCACCGAAACGATGAGTGTGGTTTTTTTCATATCTTATAATTAATTTTTCCCTTTTTATGTAATACTGTATATACCAGTCTTTGCTCTATCGCCTCTATCAAAAGATAGTTTTAAAAACTGCACCGTTGTTACTTTTTGGGGCGCTTATTATGTATTGTGTGTGTGTGTGTAACATATAACTGGTGGCGTCTGTGACCTAGGGGTTAGTAGCTCGGTCTATTAACCCCGACGTTCTGAGTTCGAATCACGCTGCGGACAGTTTGGTTGCAAATTGTTTCGCGTGGATTTTTACAAAGGACGATGGCACCACTCGTTCAGAAAGCAATGGCAAACTACTGAACGTAATAATGCCTAGAAAATCACAAACAGCGTTAAAAAAGCTGGGGTTGATTCGTAAAGTCCTGTAAACCTGTAAAAATATGCAATTAACTTTTTAACATATAACTAAGGGAAGTAATACGGAAAAAAATATTACATCATCGCCCCTGAACACGAGTAATCAATACAAGGGATTAAGTAGACCGTGAAATATGTTTTGTTATACGGAGAATAGAGAGATATGCAAGCATGTCAGGAGACACATCAGTTGTCATTATAAGAGAGATTATGACACAGTGGCGGGCCAGTGGCGGCACAAAAATTCTAGGATAAAAGATACGCACGAAGTGTCGAAATAAATGAACATGTCACTTCATAAAATTAAAAAAGGTATGGGTTGAATGTGTTGGGAGACATTTCGCTACTAGATCTGACGATTTGTAGCGTTGTGTGGCTCTGAGGTAGAGTACTTCTTTCTCGCTTCAGAAGTGATATGTTCGATGTCACGAGGAGAGATCTAAGTATTTTCCGGTGATACCTGATAGTTTGGCCTCCTGCAACTAAGGCCGACTAGCTCAGACGAAAAAAACAAAATGTATGTTTAATGGTGGATGGTTTTAAAAAAAATTAATGCTTGATAGACCACTGAGATTTTACGCATATTTACACAATTACACAATTCTACGAGTGCAAAGTTATATTTATTGTTGGAAGATGTTAATAATACTGTTATTCCTTAGTGTTAAACTTAATTTGTAACATAATATAACCTTGATTTAACATGTGTTGTTTTTAACATGGATTTATCTTTATCTAACAATACTGGAATGTGTGGTCACGCGACGGCTGTGATCTTATTTTCTAGAATTTTTACCTGAGTCCGCTGGACGTATGAGTTTAGAGCAACAGCCTGGTGTTCCGTGCCGATGTTTATAAATCACGTTGTATTCCTAGTGGTAACGATGACAGTATTTCTTAAACACTGCATTTAACACAATATAATTGCCCACTCATACATCTTAACGTTTATACTTGCCAACGGTTACATACGATTTATATAAATACGTTTATTTATAACAAGTCGCTTCAACGTGCATTCTGTTATCAGTGTACTTGAATAATAGCGTCGGTTGGTATACAATTGATAACAGAGATTGGTTCAAAAAATGCAGTCATAATAGCATTCCATAAAAGGTGGTTATGTTGGACCAGTTTTTGGAGTTAGAATGCTCGCAAGTAGGGTAATAACAAACATAACGATGTGTAAAGAGAAATACGCATCAAACCGTGGACTCGTTTTCGAAGCGAAAGAAAACAGAACTTAAGTAGCAATAAAAAGGCACAATAGGCTTACGACCAAATTTTTTTTTTTTTTTTTTTACATTACCGCACTTGCAACGAAACGGTTGACCAATCATGTATACACAATGCTAATAGCCATGTCTCTTTTCGACACTTGACCTGGCCTGACCCATCGATGACAATACAGTTGGATCGTAGGAAGATTAACATACTTAAGTTAGAAACTGTCGTGACAAAATAAGTGTGAGGAGAGTTAGAAACTAAAATGGTTCAGGATCTTGTGAGACTGAAGCTCAGCCACTACCACTTTTGTGTCTACAACAGGAGAAAGTATGGTATGAATGTACAAGGAAGACAAAGGAGTACATTGATTTTTATTTCTTTATATCTTTCTTTTCTTCTTCTTACTTTTCGTTCTTAAATGTGCCTATGTAATAGTGATCTTGTGTGGGCTTGTTTTAATGAACTTTGTAATCATTTATTCATTTTCTTAAGGCTGTTCTTGATGCCGTCGCTTCATCTTTTGCGTTGTCTTCCTCTTGCTCTGTACTCGCTAACTATGAAGCAAAGAATACTGTTTACGTTTTAAAGCGTTTTTAAGCCGAAAGATTGACTTCATTGCACCGGGTTTTACCCAATATGGCTAGGTCCCTTCCGCAGAAATGGCACACCGCCTGCCACGAGTATTGCACTAACCCCATAGCTGCGACAACAATCCTAGGGGCCTCTGGGGGAAAAAAATGCACTCGTGAACAGAATGGCACAGTCCGGATTCGAACCTACGACCTTCGACTCGCAAGGCAAGGGCTTAACCACTTAGCCACAGAGACACCCCAAGAATAATATTGTTCAAATTGACACCAACATCACATCTGAAGTCAGAGAAAGCTCGCCTCTATGGGCTTACCCACAGAGACACCCAAGAATAATATTGTTCAAATTGAGACCAACATCACATCTGAAGTCAGAGACAGCCCGCCGGTATGGGCACCACTTAGCCAAGAGACACCCCAAGAATAATATTGTTCAAATTGAGACCAACACCATATCTGAAGTCAGAGATAGCCCGCCTGTACGGCGAGGAAACTAATTAAACGGTAAGCAGGCTTTCACGAAAAACTCAGCCAGAAACGCCCTACCAGGCGCCATGGCTACGGCTGAATTTATAGCGGGCGAAAGAAGAAGAAGAGAAGACCAACACTTCTGAATCAACAACATTTAAACAAATTAAACCAGGCACAGGAAGTAAATTGTGGTGTACACAATCGAATGTAACAACGCAACTTGTGAGCTGGAGTGTTCAAAAACTAGCCTTGGGAAAAAAAAAAGAACACTATTATCAGACGAGTGTATCATCAACAACAACCACTTCTTACACAACCACTCAACATTTACACAACCTCTCAACATTTACACAAAACACATCAGATGTCTCAACTTTGTAGTGGTTGAAAAATAAGCGGTAAATTAGATATCAGATCAAGATAACACTGACGCCATTTGAGACATAGTGGTGTCAGTGCCAGATTAAACCAGTGCGGGTGGGGCCTGTAGCAAATGGTATCAAGAGGTCCTAGGTTTTGAATGATTTAAAATAAAACACACAACTTTTATAAACAAACTTGTCTCGATTTAATGTGAGTAAACATTTTAGAGAGCATCATCATCAGGTGCCGTCTCCACATCGAAGGTTGATTGCATTTAAGATGTGGATATATAGAAGAATATGCAGTTTCGTGGACAGAAAAACAGACAAATAAACAAGTTTTAGGAAAACCAGGCATGAAGAAACAATTATTAAGAGAAATAACATTAGACAAATCAATTTCTCTAAATAAGTTACATTCAATGTTCATTAAGGTGAGGTTATTTAGACGATCTTGTCCCATCATGTTTCTTAACTCACTTTTATACGCTTTAATGTCAACAATGAACGTTCTCTGGATTGCAAGCGTTCTAGAATTCCGTTCCATAAAATGGTTATTATTCCCCTTCCCAACTTACTCTTATCTTCGAAACTAGTCCGTACGCCTGATTACGACACTCTCCCTTTTTGATCAATGTTATTTGAGATGTCATCCAAAACTTATTTGATAGTTTTACTAGCTAAACAGTTTCTGCTCTAGGCGCGGGATCTCCAGAAACGCGCGGCCCTTAGCATTTGCCACTTCTGCTATAGAGCTAATCTAGCACTGAGTGGTTTACGTGGCGAATTAGTTAAAACGTTTGCCTTACGGTCTGAAGGTCCCGTTGTTCAGTTCACATGCGTAATTTTGTTTCCGGGGAATTCTAGGTTTGTTGTTGGGCGCTCCATGTCTGCCGGGAGGGATGAAGCCAATTGATGAATTGGGCGCTCCATGTTTGCCGAGATGGATGGAGCCAATTGATGAATTGGGCGCTCCATGTTTGCCGAGAGGGATGGAGCCAATTGATGAACTGGAGGCTCCATGTTTGCAGAGAGGGATGGAGCCAAGTGATGAATTGGGCGCTCCACGTGTGCCGAGAGGGATGGAGCAAATTGATGAACTGAACGCTCCATGTTTGCCGAGAGGGATGGAGCCAATTGATGAACTGGACGCTTCATGTTTGCCGTGAGGGAGGGAGCCAATTGATGAATTGGGCGCTCCATGTGTGCCGAGAGGGATGGAGCAAATTGATGAATTGGGCGCTCCATGTCTGCCGAGAGGGATGGAGCCAATTGATGAATTGGACGATCCATGTGTGCCGAGTGGGATGGAGTAAATTGATGAATTGGGGGCTCCATGTGTGCCGAGAGGGATGGAGCCAAATTGATGAATCCTTTGGCAAGAAAAGCAACACTGCGACCTACAAAGGCATGTCGTAAGAGGTGACTAAGGTATGGGCCTAGGAAGATACCTTAGTAAATAAAAAGCGTCGCAGAAATCTGATGCT
Organism: Arion vulgaris; assembly: GCA_020796225.1. NCBI lineage: Eukaryota > Metazoa > Mollusca > Gastropoda > Stylommatophora > Arionidae > Arion > Arion vulgaris. Next base: position 24,489,159 of record CM036773.1, on the reverse strand, counting down.
CTGGCCTACTTATAGGTGTATAACTGGCGCAACGTACAATCGCTCTTAGGCTCATATCACATACAAATCACAAAGAGTGATGTAGTTCTGCTCAGGACAAGCTATTTGATAATGATAGAATGGATGAGAGAAGACTCCTTACCAATCCCTCATATGGACACCAGAGGGAAAAAGAAAACGAGGAAGACCAAGAGAGACTTTGCGTAGAACCATCACCAGAGAAGGCTCAACGATGGGCCTAGTAAACATTAAAGACTTAAAACAGATAGCAACGAACCGCGAGACATGGAGAACTATGACCTCTGCCCTATGCGCCGCCACAGGCCCAAGAGGAAAGACTAACTAACTAAGCTCTTCTATAGACAACAATTGGCAGAATTAAATTCATCTTCGCAGAAAGGAGAATATTACAAGTGGAGAGTTGGAAGGAGAAGAGAAGTGATTTTCTTGTTTTTCCGTACGCACGATATGACTTCATGACAGGTTATTGCATGTTATATTGCACATCTGAATAATTTTTGTATGAAGGCTTGCTTTCTTTATCACCAGTGTTCCTAGTCATTCAAGCGAGCCTTACTTCGATTTCAGAGGTACTTGTAACTTAGATCCATTTATTGTTGTTCTTCTTCTTCTGAGTTCGCCCGGTGTCAAGTCAAGCGGAAGTCATGACGCCTGGTATTGCGCTTCTGACTTGAGTTTTGCATGAGGCCTGCTTACCATTTTCTGGTGTCACTCGCCATGCGGTGAGCCTTCGCTGTCTTCAGAGGTACCTGTATATTAGATCCTTCGAATCCATTTGTTATCAACTTCGTATCGGCGACTCCGTCAGAGTATAACAAATATCATTGCCGCCAGACGTGATAACAAAATATCATTGCCGCCAGACGTGATAACAAATATATCGTTGCCGCCAGACGTGATAACAAATATATCGTTGCCGCCAGACGTGATAACAAATATATCATTGCCGCCAGACGTGATAACAAATATATCATTGCCGCCAGACGTATAACAATATATCATTGCCGCCAGACGTGATAACAAATATATCATTGCCGCCAGACGATAACAAAATATCATTGCCGCCAGACGTGATAACAATATATCATTGCCGCCAGACGTGATAACAAATTATCATTGCCGCCAGACGTGATAACAAATATATCATTGCCGCCAGACGTGATAACAAATATATCATTGCCGCCAGAAGTAATAACAAATATATCATTGCCGCCAGAAGTGATAACAAATATATCATTGCCGCCAGACGTGATAACAAATATATCATTGCCGCCAGACGTGATAACAAATATATCATTGCCGCCAGAAGTGATAACAAATATATCATTGCCGACAGAAGTGATAACAAATATATCATTGCTCTTCCTTGATATGTTTATATCTATACTGGCATTTTTTCTTGTTACTTCTGTATTCTATGTAGACACTTTATGTTTGCTGCGAGACGGACGATCAAATGTAGAAGTCAACAAGAACGTAAAAGAACACTTAGCAGTTGTAAAAAATAAAAGATAAGAAGGCTGTTAATCCACTGCCTGGGCAAAATGTATTGGTATATATTAACTTACAAAAACAGGTCAGAAAGCAGTTCAACAAATAGGAGAAATTGGAGATGGACTGATAATAAATTCAGGAAACAGCAGAACAAGAGAAACAGATATGCACTTGAATCAATATAGAAAGAGAGGAATGAGGAGGTGCCAACACATACCAGAGAAAGAGAGGAATGTGGAGGTGTCAGACATACCAGAGAAAGAGAGGAATGAGGAGGTGTCAACACATACCAGAGAAAGAAGGAATGAGGAGTTACACATACCAGAGAAAGAGAGGAATGTGGAGGGTCATACATACCAGAGAAAGAAGGAATGAGGAGGTGTCAACACATACATTAGAAAGAGAGGAATGAGGAGGTGCCAACACATACCAGAGAAAGAGAGGAATGAGGAGGTGTAACATACCAGAGAAAGAGAGGAATGAGGAGGTGTCAACACATACCAGAGAAAGAAAGGAATGAGGAGGTGTCAACACATACCAGAGAAAGAAAGGAATGAGGAGGTGTCAACACATACCAGAGAAAGAAAGGAATGAGGAGGTGTCAACACATACCAGAGAAAGAGAGGAATGAGGAGGTGTTAACACATACCAGAGAAAGAAAGGAATGAGGAGGTGCAACACATACCAAGAAAGAAAGGAATGAGGAGGTGTTAACACATACCAGAGAAGAAGGAATGAGGAGGTGTAACACATACCAGAGAAAGAGGGAATGGGAGGTGTCAACAATACCAGAGAAAGCGTCCGTGTTGTTGGGCTCGAAGGAGCAAAGAATAGTAACACTGCGACCTATAAGGCATGTCGTAAGAGGCGACTGATGTATGGGTGTAGGGAAGCTACCCTAGTAATTAAAAAGCGTCACAGAAATCGGATGTGTTGGCCTACTTGTAGGCGCATAACTGGCACAACGTTAAGTCGCTCTTAGGCTCGAATCACATACAAATCACAAAGAGTGGTTAACAAGTGGTCGATATGGAGCTCCGAAGAAGAAGACAAGAAAGAACCCTGTAGATCAGATCTAATAGAACTCATATGCAGAGCTAAAGATGAGGTACATACACGTTTGTTGGAGAACAACTACTGCACAATCTTATGCTGCACTTAAAGCGAAGTAGCAGATGTTTGGTATCTCACAACTACTGCACAATCTTATGCTGCACTTAAAGCGAAGTAGCAGATGTTTGGTATCTCACAACTACTGCACAATCTTATCTGCACTTGAGCAAGTAGCAGATGTTTGGTATCTCACAACTACTGTACAATCTTATGCTGCACTTGAAGCGAAGCAGCAGATGTTTGGTATCTCACATCTACTGCACAATCTTATGCTACACTTGAGCAAGTAGCAGATGTTTGATATTTCACAACTCTGCACAATCTTATGCTGCACTGAGCGAAGTGAGATGTTTGTATCTCACAACTACTGTAAATCTATGCATGAAGCAAGAGCAGATGGTTGGTATCTCACAACTACTCACAATCTTATGCTGCACTTGGCAAGTAGCAGATGTTTGGTATCTCACAACTACTGCACAATCTTACTGCACTGAAGCGAAGTAGCAGATGTTTGGTATCTCATCTACTGCACAATCTTATGCTGCACTTGAAGCAAGTAGCAGATGTTTGATATCTCACAACTACTGCAATCTTATGTGCACTGAAGAGAAGTAGCAGATGTTTGGTATCTCACAACTACTGTACAATCTTATGCTGCACTTGAAGCGAAGTAGCAGATGGTTGGTATCTCACAACTACTGCACAATCTTATGCTGCACTTGAAGCGAAGTAGCAGATGTTTGGTATCTCACATCTACTGCACAATCTTATGCTGCACTTGAAGCGAAGTAGCAGATGTTTGATATCTCACAACTACTGCACAATCTTATGCTGCACTTGAAGCGAAGTAGCAGATGTTTGGTATCTCACAACTACTGTACAATCTTATGCTGCACTTGAAGCGAAGTAGCAGATGGTTGGTATCTCACAAATTGCACAATCTTTTGCTGCACTTGAAGCGAAGTAGCAGATGTTTGGTATCTCATCACTGCACAATCTTATGCTGCACTTGAAGCAAGTAGCAGATGTTTGGTATCTACAATCTTACAATCTTATGCTGCACTTGAAGCGAAGTAGCAGATGGTTGGTATCTCACAACTACTGCACAATCTTATGCTGCACTTGAAGCGAAGTAGCAGATGTTTGGTATCTCACAACTACTGCACAATCTTATGCTGCACTTGAAGCTAAGTAGCAGATGTTTGGTATCTCACATCTACTGCACAATCTTATGCTGCACTTGAAGCGAAGTAGCAGATGTTTGGTATCTCACAACTACTGCAATCTTAGCTGCACTTGAAGCAAGTAGCAGATGTTTGATCTCACTCTCGGTTCTACTCAGTGACTCATGAGCATGATTCGTAAAGTCGAATCAGGAATTGTGAGACGCAACTGCGTGGAGGTACTAGTACAGACAATGATCAGATAAATCATCTTCATTTTTGTCCATAGGCACGCAGGAGTTAGGGGTAATGAACGAGCTGATAGATTGGCTGGCTAGGCTACAATATCAGAAGGCGCTGCAATGGATCGAAATGACATTCTTCACGCATTTAGAGAGTCTTTCCGAACAGAGGAGTTTCGGAGCTGTGAATCCCACTCGCTGATCAGATTGAGAGAAATGGGTGTCAATATTGGTACAGCCCGAAAAGAACGACATACTAAATATGTAAAGATATTGATTAATCAAAATCGAGCTGGCGTGATGGGCCGCTGGACGCTACTGGATTTGCTGAGGCGGAGATTGGAGCACATATTGACATGTCCGGAGTGCTATGATGATAGTCTTCATATAACTGATAACTGATATGGTAGCAGCGGCAGCAGGGGACGGGGTTTGCACATGTTTGCATGTGTGTGGTTGCATATGTGTGTTTGTGTTAGCTTGTGTGTGTGAGTAAAAATCCATTTATCATAATATACACAATATCACTCAAATCTCCATGGTTTCTAATATCCAGACGATTGTTTTGTTTTGTTCATTTTTCAGAACGTAAGTGTTTTTGGTTGTTTTTTTCACCCAGAGCCGCCAACTATTTATTTGCTTGTTGTAGCAGTGTTGCCAACTTTTTTTTATATTTTCAGAGGGGAAAAGTTAGAATTGCAACGTCGATAATGTATCGCCTATATTTGAGATGGTTTTTGCAGTATCAGTTACATTAGCAATGTTGTTGTTCATCATGTGTGTAGATCAAACCTGTAAAATAGCTGACACTAATAAAGAGAAGATCATTTTGGGAACTTCTAAGTGAATTGCTTATTGTCGACGATCAGGCAAGAATATAATCAACAGAAGAACAGTTACAACAACAATTTAACAGACTTTATTTAATATGCGATGTGTCATCAACAAATAGCTTGTCCTGAGAAGAACTTTGCCACTCTAACAGTTCTTCGGAATGCCTCTCTCTCCTAGGCCAGATATTCCACCTATTCAGCAGCCATGTTTAAATCATCAGTTATATCCTGAATTCATCTTCTCCGTGGTATTCCTCTTCTTCTCTTTGCCGGTATGCCTCTTTCGATGATGGTCTTCTCCAGCCCTTCGTGTCTTTTTATATGTCCAAAATACTTAAATCTCAGTCTTGTTTCTAGCAGTAGAAAGTTGTCTTTGATTTTTTAGATTTTTTCTGGATAGATCTATTTATTCTCTTCTCTGTCCATGATATACGATGGAATCTTCTATATGAACTTACATTCAAAAGCACATATATATTTTTCCACTGCCTTGTTTCCATGCTTCACACCCATAAGCGATGAGTACAACATGAAAATCAACATAAACAACGCCGAAGTGATGACATTCGCTAGAAAGCACTACCAATATCTCAATCGGTAAATGTCAATTAAAACAAGTTAAAGACTTTACATATCTAGGGAGCATTTTTTCAGCAACTGGGAGAATTACTCACGAAATCAAACATAGATGCAACAAAGCAAATCAAATCATAGAACAAATATCAAAAATGTTAAAATGTAATCAAATCACCATGAATACTAAAAGAGCATTGTTCAACATGTTCTTTTCCCCGGTGACAAACCTGGACGCTGACACCAAACGATATGAAAAAACTAGTCACGACAGAGATGAAGTATCTACACAGATTGCAGGAAATATCAAGACAAGGCCAGGTTAAGAATGAAGAAATCAGAAAAAAAGTAGGTACAACAGTACTGAACTTCATCAAGAAACAACAAATTAAATGGTTCGGCACATAAGCAGATTACCAACAGGCAATGCACCTCAAATCGCAATGCTATTCAGACAAGACAAAAGGTTATCCATACAAAAAGATGGACCACAGAAATAACAGAAACAGCGAAAGACACCATTATGAAGCGTACTTAAAGCCCGTTCTATTCCCGTCTGCCCAGCGTGTTCGTAGTGCGTTGGACTACGGTGACTATCCCTCTGTGTGTGCGGGTTCAATTCCGCGGATGGCAGAAAAAGCCACAGAGTCCCCAGATTTACGGTGTTCGTGGCACTGAACCGAAGGGTTACAATGTCTATGGCACCGAGCCAAAGAGCTGAAAACCTCAAGTGCTTCTGAATCGGAAAAAAAAGCCCGTTCTATAAATCTCTTCTTATCCTGACGCTGTGAGGTAACCCATGTTTAGGGTGAAAGCTAAGTGATATTACCATTTTCTCGCCCTCCCTCCATCCAACAAAGGGATGTAAAGACTGTCGATGTTGTGTTTATAACATCACCAATAGTGCTCCATAGATAACAGATACAAAAACCTAGATAAGAAAGTAGAAAGCATGTTAAGAGGTCTGGAGTGAAGGCTTCTGAGAGGAATACTTGGCTGGATAAGATTAGCAATATCATACTCCAAGAACTAAGTAGTCTTGCTCTCCACTCTAGTATGTGACGACCCTAGCGTTTAGGAGACAAGGAAAGAGAGGGTATACAGACACACAATTTCAACCCTATCTCCAATGACAACATCAACCCCCTTACAAGAAGATATTTTTTTTTTCGATCCAGAAGCACTTGAGCTTTCAGTTTTTGGCTTGGTGCCATGGACATCGTAACCCTTCAGTTCTGTGCCACGAACACCGTAAATCTGGAGAACCTGTGGCTTTTCTGCCTGCCCGCGGAATTGAACCGCACTCACAGGGGGCTTTGTCACCTTACGTCCAGCACACTACGAACACGCTGGGCAGGCGGGTACAAGAAGATTTTAGAGAACCATTTTTAGACTCCAAACCTGCCCATGTGTTGCCGGGAATTACAAGCGGAGCAAATAATAGTAAGACTGCGACCTACAAGGCATGTCGTAAGAGGCGACTGAAGTAGGGGTTGTGAAGCTACCCTAGTAAATTTTAAAGTGCAGAAATTAGATGTGCTGGTCTGCTTGTAGCTTACATAACTGGCACACGTACAATTACTCTTAGGCTCAGATCACATACAAATAACAACTATTGATTTAACAAGTGGTGGACATGAAGCGTCGGAAGAAGACTCCGAACCTAACACATAATCACATGAACAGAATTCAACCACTACACATTCTAGAGTGACAGCTGTGTGCATATCATTATGAAACTGTTCACCAACACCTCTTCAGGTGCCAAGCACTAGATGACGCCAGGAACTTCCTCAAAGGCCAGAGAAATGGAATACATTTTAAGGAACAAAATAAAGAACTTGCAAACATATGCAGATAACACAAGATAGCATTGATTTATTGATAGGACCATCATCATTGCACTTCGTTGAGTAACCATATGTGCTCAGATCTCTTTCTTACATAGGAAGATCTCAGCTGCAGTGCACGAACTCTGTAGCACCGGGAGGTTCCCCCACCAATGTAATTTTGAAGATATTTTGTAGGAATGTATTTTTAATCTATTCTAATGAATTTTGCCCGGGCAGCGGCTTTCCAGCCTGCTCTTTTCGATTTTGAACTGCCAAGGGTTCTTTTACGTGGTCAAATTGAACATGGTACCTACGTTTTATCGTTCGTCTCCGATAGGACTAGGATCTCGATCTCACCTACACTGAGATCAGGGATCTCTGGAGAAATATCCAGATGGATACAGGAGTTAGTAAGTCTGGTAAAACATAGCATTGGACCGACGGGCAAGAGTTCAAATGCAGCTGAATCAGTGAAAGAAGAAGGGTAGCAATACGTACACATCATTCTTCTCGATTCTTGGCCGTCCTCTGTTATTGTGTTCCAACTATGATTCATTTCTTTCAGACGTATGTAAGACATAAATAAAGAGATACAAACGAGACGGTGAATCGGACCTGTCCTCAGAATGAGAAAAGAAAAGTGGCATAGACACGCAATACAGAGAACACCAGGGAAAAAGTGAGGTTTAGAGGTACATGCAGACGAGCCACTTTGAGAAAAACTGCATTACACACCACTAAGATAGTATCACTATTAATAACTATAGTAATAAAGATGCGGGTACTGTTATGACAAGTACATGAACAGTTTACAAAACAGAAACAGTTTGAAATAGTGCAACACACACTCGCACAACACTTACCATGTTTTTTGGTTCAACGTAACGTCCGTCGTAGAATATACTACACAGAACAGCCCCTTTGCGAACACTTAAATCTCGTTTTAAAAGTCTCAATTTAAAAACAACGGAAAGTTACAACACTACATCAACACAGCTGCCCTCATTTCCGTATTCACATCAGTCAATGTTCATTTTCCTTGTTAATCCAGAAACTACACACTACACGGAGCGTCGGCACGTGATATATCGGTAGTGGTTCGGTAATAATAAGGTCACAACACGCGATTACCGCTCCAGTATAAATATAGAGGGCTATATAATAATATATTCATTCACTCGATGATTTCAACTGATTCGGGATATGCAATGGCCTACTTTTATGTGCGTGTTAAACCTGGGGCCTTTTGTATGATATACTAGACTGTTTTTCACCTCTAAGGAATTAGTGTCGATGCATCGAGGTACACAAATGACAATGAAATGTCTTGCCTTCGTGACTTGATTTCGAAAGAATCCTTAATAGGGGGATGTATTCATATTTAAGCGACCCGGATGTATGATACTCCTCTTTTTTAACTACTTGCTTCCAAAAATAGACTTTTAAAATGTTTACAGTAAGCCATGGGTTTTGCCTTGTTGTTCAACTCCTACTCAGTGCTACACATGCCGCGACAGTGTATGACGTACTGCAGTGTCGTCCAATGTTTTTGTTTAATGGAGCGTGTCGGACTAATAACTGTGAAGGCACGGACGCTATGTGTCAATTATAATAATAATCAGTGGCGGCTCGTCATTAAGGGCCAGTAGGGCCCCACCAAAAATAATGTATAACGTGTTTATTATTTTATAAATTAAAATATAGCAACCAAAACCATGATTTCTCCGGAACAAAATGTCTGGCCCCACCAACAAAAATGATCACGAGCCGCCACTGATAATAATAATAAAATATTAATTGTAACTAACAAAAATAATAACACATTCAAAACTTAATTCTGAAATGTTGAATTTATTTTTTTTTAAATTGCGCATGAAAAACTGAAAAATACTGTTCTTCATAAATTCTTTATTCCGTTTAGTTTTATTTTTTGGTAAGGGATTAATTAAAGCATCGAAAAGGTCCGCCTGCCCAGCGTGTTCGTAGCACGTTGGACGACGGTTGACAAGCCCCTGTGAGTGCGGTTCAATTCCGCGGCTGGCAGAAAAGCCACAGGTTCTTCAGATTTACAGTGTTCGTGGCATCGAACCGAAAAGTTACGATGCCCATGGCACCGAGCCGAAGAGCTGAAAGCTCAGGTGCTTCTGGATCGAAACAAAAAAAAAGCATCTACAAGACGGGCACATTTCAGCCTAATGACGAGCTTTTATTTGTATATCAGAGCGTGCAGGCCAACAAAAAGGATTAACTATTCCCGTACGTAGTTATTTCATCGGTTGTTCCAGAGCCAACTATAAACTTATGGGCCTTTGGGCTCAGGTAAGAATTATGGGAAATCAGACCACAACTACACCACGTGACCTCGCAATTACACTACTCTACTGCTAACAGTTACGCTACTGCTGCTCCCGCCAACTGATATACTGCAAAATAAATTGTTAGGCCCGTAGTTTTCATACACGCAACGGTTGATCAAGTCAGCACGATAGTCTATTAAAACGTTAGCTTTTCATCCTAAAAAAGCCGTTAGTTTCGTAGGGAAAACCTAGGATGAGACGTCCATGATGACAACAGCCTCAGACGAGTGCTAATGCACCTATCCGGTGTGTGCGGAGGTTAATGTAGAGTCCACTCCTAGAACCCAATCCCTTACTACAGGATGGACATTGTGCGGGGAAAACTATTTCACTGCTTAGTGAGCAAATATGACCAAGTGCACTTAGCATCACGTCATCACACTACCTTTGTGTGTGCGCGTGTGTGTGTGTATGCGTGTGTGTATCTCTCTCTCTCGCTGTCTAATTTGTCTGTTATGTAGGGAATCAAAGTCGAGGCACGCTTCTTTGCTAGTGGTCCAGTTCTATTCCATATTGGGCGTGGAAATTCTTTCAACTGTACGCTCTCAGGTCGACCGAGCATCAATTGGGTACCAGGAAAAACACTGGGAAGTAAAGGCGTCCGGCGTGATCTTGACCACATCACCCATCGTGTGCCAACGGTCAATGACAAATACCGGCCTAAAATCATATTACTCTATATCTAATCTAATCGTGGCATATCACAGGACGTAACCATCAACCACAGTAAACGAGTTGTTCATTTCCTACACACCACTTATACGTTCAGGAGTTTGCCATTTCTTTCTGAACGGTGAGGTCTATTTTAACAGTTCGTAAAAATCAAATGGAAATCAGCGACCCACAGGAACCATCAGTATGCATACTCTTCGATGTCTGTTGGGGAGACTGAAACCTATGAGTCTGCCCGGAGTGCAATGACGTCAGTTTAGTAACCAATAACCAATAACCAAAAATCCAATGGAACTAATTTGCTTTTAAACTTCCCCTCCGCGAGTTTGAACCAGGTACACTTTGGTTGTGATCAAGCGCACTATCACTTAAGCTACATATTACTACTCTATATACCACCTGGTGTAAAAAAAAGGTTTCTTTACTTTTACTTACTAGTCCTTTCAACCTAAGGACGAACCTTGGTTTGGTTATATCAGATCTTGAAGGTCAACAAGCATGAAAAATAAGACAACCTCTTTCGAAAATTCGAAGTTTTAATGTACCTTTTTGTCCTTTTTTTCCTCGTACGCTTCATATCGGAGAGCCGCTGTAGCGTAGTTGTTAGTGAACTCGCTTGTAAGGCTGGTGGTCTGCAGCTCCGCAATGTGCGTGGAATTTTTCCCACCGCGACGGCTCTCAGGTCGACCCAGCCTCAACTGGGTACCAGACATGCTCTGGGAAAGTAAAGGCGGCCGTGTGCCACAGGTCACATGAAAATACAGGCCTAACACTGTATTGACCTATATACCACGAGGTATGAAAGGGTTCCTTTACTTTTTTTTACTTACGCTTCATATCGACTACTTATTAACCACTCTTTATGATTTCTATGTTATCTGAGCCTAAGATCGATTGTACGCTGTGCAAGTTATGCGCCTACAAATAGGCCAGCACATCCGATTTATGCGACGATTTTTATTTAAAGGCGTAGCTTCCCTAGACCCCTACCTCAGTCGCCTCTTACGACATGCTTTGTAGGTCGCGGTGTTACTATTCTTTGCTCCCCTTGCACGCCCCTGCAACACACGGGCGTTCTCTATGTTCGTCATATATGTCTCTCTATGTATATATCAGTATAAGGGAAGACTGCATAAAAACTATGCCGCAAATGGCGAAACACATAAAAACGAAGTACTGAAGTTTTGCAAAATACAAAAACAATAACAATACACAACAACTTCACCTCTCTTGTATCCTTAACTTGATAAAGGCCTTTTGGTCGAAACGTTGCTGTGTATTGTTATTGCATTTTGTAAAACTACAGTACTTTGCTTTTATGTGTTTCGCCATATTTATATATCCCAGCATGCATCTATTTATCTCCCGCCTCCTCTTCTACCAGTTTTGTAAAAATAAATACAAAGGCGGCACTGGTGGAGACGTAAAGGCGGCATGTTTGTAGTACAAGAAGTCAGGAACAAGACAGACAATGGCTAGACCTTTGCCTCGCATCCCCGTGGAGTGCAATAATAACAGATTCGGCTTGATAACAAAGTAATGATAGACATGGACTCTGCTAGCTGTGATGTCGTCTGCTCTAGACTTGCAGTTATCTGCTGGAAGAGGGTGGTGGTGGTGGTGGTGGTGGTGGGGGCGGAGCTTTTCTTAGCATCCGCCAAGTAAAATTGTTGTTTGAAAATCACCACAATTTTCTTTTCTTTCTTCTCTCTAATCCTGTTTTATCTCACAGCGTCAGAATAAGAAGGTATTTCTAGAACGGGTCTTTGTTGTGCTGATTATAAATGGTGTCTTTCATTGCCTCTGTTATTTCTGTGGTCCATCTTTTGCATGGACGATCTTTTGCAGTGTATCTACTGTATCTGAGTTTAAATCACACTATCAATGTTCTCAGCAAAGGCAATGTTCCAAATCACGTCAATGTTCCCTATTCACGTCGATCCTTGTTAATCATTGCACACTTGACTAATTGATTTATTGATTGATTGATAGGAATATCATCATTGCACTTCCGGTAAATAACCATTTATGTGCGTTCCGATCTCTTTCTGACACAGGAAGAGCTCAGCGGTAGTGCACGAACACCATAGCGCCGACGAGAGTCCTCGATGTAATTTAGAAGATGATGAAAATATTTTCTAGGAATTTTACCCTTAAATCTTTTCAATGAATTTTGCCCCACCTATCAGAACAATGAAACATGGAACATGGACAATGAACAAGCAGTTAGAAGACAGAATTGATGCATTTGAGATGTGGATATATAGAAGAATAAGCAGAGTTTCATGGACAGAAAAACAGACAAATAAACAAGTTTTAGGAAAACTAGGCATGAAGAAACAATTATTAAGAGAAATAAAATTCAGACAAGTAAAGTATTTTGGGCACATAAAAGGCATGACACCATGATAAAACATTTACTAGAGGGGAAAGTTGAGGAGAAGAGCAAGAGGAAGACCGAGAGATAAGTGGGAAGGAAACTTTAAGAAATGGACAGGTTACAGTCTGGCAGTGTGCAACACCAAGGCGAAAGACAGAGGATGCTGAGATTCATTGCAGCCAACCTTCGATGTGGAGACGGCACCTGATGATGATGATCAGAACAAAGGTGGCGTATGTGTCTTAGCTGATAGTGACTCGGTCTATTAACCCCGACGTTCTGACTCCGACTGCGGACAATTTGGTTGCAAATTATTTCAAGTGGATTTTTACAAAAGAACGATGGCACCACCCGTTCATAAAGCAATGGCAAACTACTGAACGTAATCATGCCTAGAAAAATAGCAAACAGCGTTAAAAAAAGCTGGGGTTGATTCGCAAAGTCTGTAAAGGATATGCAATTAACTTTAAACTTACCTATTAGAACAAACTGAAAAATGAAAATCGTGGTGTATCCTAAAGGACGTAGCCATCAACCACAGTAAATGAGTCGTTGATTTTCTAGGTACCACTTTTACGTTCAGTAGTTTGTCATTGTTTTCTGAACGGTGAGGTCTATTTTTCCTTTTTTTTGGTAAAATCCCAAAGAAACAAATTTGCTTCCAAACTTGTCCACCGTGGGATTTGAACCAGGTACGCTTGGGTTCGTGATCAAGCTCACTACCGCTTGAGCTACAGACGATTACCAGAACAAACTACCACTTAAAATTAGTAGGGATATGGGTTTACTCAGTTGTTAATGAATAATCAATATACCAGATCTTAGATGTCGTGAGATGACAAGATGGTGTCGAAATTAGAACTGACCAGGGCTTCACTCCACCTCCAAGCTGTGACCAGATTAATATGTGTCCCTGTAATTTGGTTAAGTCAGTGCGGATCCAAAAATAGAAGAAGGTTCCGGTGCAGAATGCGACGTGCTGAAAACGGATGTTCATTATTTGATCATCTTCATTGAATAAGAAACGCCCGCGTCTAGCCGGCGCTCGTAAGGGAGCAAGAATAGTAGCACTGTACCTACAGGAAATGTCGTAAGAGGTGAATGTAGTAGGGTTTAGGAAGCTACCCTAGTAAATAAAAAGCGTCGCAAAATTGATGTTTTCCTACTTATACAGGCTGGAAAGCTGCTGTCTGTGGAGAATTGATTAGAAAGATTTATTAAAAAATTCTTACACAATATTTTCACCATATTTTAAATTACATCAGGGATTCTCACCGGTGCTACGGAGTTCGTCCACTGTCGCTTAGAGACTCATGTGTAAGAAATAGATTGAAGCACACATGGTTACTCACCGAAGTGCAGTGATGATCGTTCAATCAATCGATCAGTCACTCTAACAACACTGGAAAGCAAGTCCGATTTTTAACAATTTTCCCTTAAGCACAGACTCCTTCTTAAGATCATAACTCCTTGTGGACTAAACGGCACACTACGTGACTTTAGGTTGGCACCTTTTTACCAGGGGCCACACTAAAGGGCAAGTTTTATTCTAAAAACAAATAGCTTGTAAAAACATGGCTTTTATCCTGGTCCACTAAGAGTTAATGCCGTACATATGAAACGAAACAAATATTCACAAACAAATACATAAATAAAACATACATTGGTAGCTTCAAATATTAAAACAGACAAATAAAGAAAGTATTCTTTGATGCTTATGCAACAATGACATGTCAAAGAACTAACTCACTTCCACGCACTCTTCTTCAGAAAGAGGAATAAAATCATATTGCAAGATATACAGGGTGTTCAACTTAAAAGCAGCCCGTGAATGGAGCTAATCTGGTATATATGTATGGAAATGGCAAGGTTCAGTTATGACGTAGCATAGGTCAAGGTTGTGTGACGGTGTGTAATTGTAATGCGGAAAGGGGCGATGAACAAATGTGACGTAGGACAAGCTAGTCAGAACCGGTTTAAATAGTAAATAAACACAACTCAATGTGTACCTGGCAAGTTTCGAATTGTCAATGGGGTTGCAATTATCTTGAACACCCTGTAGCAAGATAAAGTAGCGAATATCATAATCCTTAACCGACTCTCCCAAGCACCTTCTTCTTCTTCTTCTTCTTTTCTTCTTCTTTTTCTTCTTCTTCAACGCTCCATATCGACCACTTGTTAACCACTCTGTGTGATCTGTATGGGATCCGAGCCTTCTTCTTCTTCTTCTTTGTGTTCGTTCTTTACGACCAATTTTAATCACTCTTTGTGATATGTATGATCTTTGTCAAGAACGTGTATACGTTGCACATTGGTTTGGTAGGCCCTAAACGCATAGACTTCTACACGTTTAGGACACGTGCATCCTATTTCACCCAAACCTCCTTAGACGCCTCTTACGAACATGCGTGGCAGGTAACAGTGGTTCTATTCTTTACACCCCAAATTTAGGCCCCGGTAACCACTCGGGCGAATCCGAACCTAAGATCGATTGTATATTGTGCCAGTTATGTAGGTCAGCATATCCGATTTCTGTGACACTATTTATTTACTAGGGTAGCTTCCCTAGGCCACTACCTTAATTGCCTCTTACGACATGCCTTGTAGGTCACAGTGTTACTGTTCTTTGCTCCTTGCGAACCCCTGCAACACGCGGTGCTAAGGATCAAAATGCGAAGGATTGACTTCCTAAAATAGGGTTTTCCCCATATGACACGTTACCCTTTCCTCAGAAATGGCACCTCAGAGTTGTACACAAATCACGAACATCGTAACACTAGCAAAAATTCTAGAAATCTCCAAAAAAAAATACTCACGTGAACTATAAGACGAGGTCGAGATTCGAACCCGCGACACTCAAGACCATAAAGCAAACTTCTTGACCACCTTGCCGCAGGAAACACAAGAGAGACAAGTGAAAACTCACAAGTTGTCACAATAAAATACTTGCAAATTGACTGTCTGTAAAGACTAAAACGACCATACATATGTATAACATATGACAGTCTCTATGTAGACAGGATACGACTTTCGTTTGAAATTCTTGGTGTGACCACTGTTCCGTTACTTGTTTTATTTATGCCGGCCCACGTGATATATTTCTACCACTCTGTATAATTAATGTGGTCCATTGTTGTCACCAACTTCCTTGTTGACTTTGAGTAATTTAACATCCGTTTTGCTTATGTCGATACGTTCCCTGGTAAACTACTGGTTCCGCTTATGGCTGGCTAGCTGGCTGCTCCATCCGGTGAAATGCGTGAGTTACAAGATCCAACTATGTTACATGATTCTTATTTTATAACAGTGAATACGACTTAGTTGACGGCCTATATTCCAACTGGAGCCTACAAGGCAAGAAAGAGAACAAGAGGGAGCAAGGGGTGAGAGAGGGAGAGGAGAAGAGAGAGTGTGTAATAGAGATAAAGGAAGAGAGTGTGTGAGAGAGGGGGAGAGAGTGTGTGAGAGAGGGAGAGAGAGTGTGTGAGAGAAGGAGAGAGTGTGTGAGAGAGGAGAGAGAGGGGTGAAGAGGAAGGAGAGAGAGGTGTGGGGAGAAGGAGAGAGAGTGTGTGAGAGAGGGAGAGAGAGTGTGTGAAAGAGGGAGAGAGGGTGTGTGAGAGAAGGAGAGAGAGATAGAGGGAGAGAGAGAGAAAATGACGATACATTTCTTTAACATAGTCTTTACAGACAGTCAATTTGCAAGTGTTTTATTGTGACAACTTGTGAGTTTTCACTTGTCTCTCTTTTGTTTCCTGCGGCAAGGTGGTCAAGAAGTTTGAAACGATGATATCTTCTGCTTATCTGATAAAGATAGGATGAACATAATAAAGGTAACTTCACCATTAAGTTTTTGATTATGTAATGGTAACAAGGGAGTAGATGGAAGAAAATAATATTTCAGAACTTTTGTTTGCAGATCACCAAGTACTGATTTCAGTAAACGAAGAATCTCTCCAGAACCATTTGAGCTTAGTTAACATCAAGGGTGAGGAGTACAACATGCAAATAAATATAATAAAGACAGAGACAATGGTAATAACAAGACAACCAGAAAGCCTTACAATAAAACTCCAGAACGTAGACATAAACAAACAATTGAGGCCAAATACTTAGGAGCAATTTTCACAGCAAATGGAAGTATCGATAGCGAAATCAGCAATCTTTGCACAAAAGCTAACCAAGTACTGGGACAGTTAACACCACTGTTGTCACATAAAGAGATACCGCTAACAACTAAAGCAAATCTCATAAGAACGATTTTCTGGCCAACACTATGTTACCAGTGTCAAACATGGCCAGTAACAGCAGCTAATGAGCGGAAAATCATAACGACAAAGATGAGGTTTCTTAGAAGAGCTGCAGGCGTGACAATACGAGACAAAATTAGAAATGAAGAAATCAGAATGAGACTGGATGTGAAACCAGTTATGCAATTCATAAAAGAACAACAGATTAAATGGTTTGGACACCTGACAAGAATGTCCTGGTATCGCCTACCAAAGAGAGCCACTGAGAAAAAAAATAACGAGTACAAAGCAAGAGGAAGACCACGCTAAAGATGAAGCGACGGCCATCAAGAACATTCTTACGAACATGAATATCAGCTTACAAAATGCCTTAAAACAAGCACACACAAGATCATTACCCTCCCTTCTCCCAACACTTCTATAAAGAAATGTTGGAAAGGAAGAGAAGATGAAGAAGAAGAGAGAACAAGGGAGTAAGGAAATAGACCGACTACATCATGCATACATGAAATAATGAATATGGAGTGGACTATTTTGCAACCGCCCACTTTTCACGACATAAAAGTTTTAAACTCCCTCCCTAGTGATTGGGACATTCTCTCTTGACATAGGAAATTAATATATATTTGTCAGACATGTTCAATTTCCAAATGATTATATAATTGAAGTGGAAAATTGAAGAAAAAATGTATCGTGTAAGGTGGGCATAATTTGAATTAAAATGCAGAATTCAAATTTTAAAAAAATTATTCAATCGCAAAATCACGAAAATAATTTATTTTTTAATATATATTATTAATTTCTTCTATAAGGAGCCACCGACTCCTAATCACCTTAACGCCCCCCACACTATCGCCCCCTACCCTAGAAGGCGTCAGCGCCCACTTTCATGCGAAACTCAGTTAAATGCACACAACTAGACACCACGATTACGTCTGAATTCATAGTGAGCAATCGAAAAATATAGAAAAAAGCTGAATCAATGAAAAATAAGAAAATAGAATGGGACATCGCCCGAGTGGTTACCAGGGCTCAAATTGGGGTGTAAAGAATAGAACCACTGTTATCTGCCACGCATGTCGTAAGAGACGGCTAAGGAGTTTGGGCGTGGGGCTACCTACTCCACACCGTAAAAAACACTAGATGGCTACAGAAAGGAGAGCGAACCGAGTAAACGCTGGCTGAAACCGGAAACATCATCGAAGAATAAGCACCAGAGCTCCATATGGTGCTGAAGATTTGACGTAAAACACACCATTGCTAAGGCTGCATGAATCAGGTTTTCACATGAATAGAATTTATGGGGAGGTCTGGTACATCAATCTGGGCGGTGATCGCGAGAGAGAGAGAATGTGACATGTGCAGTAAGAAGTTTCTGGGAGGACTGAAAATAAAAAAAGTAAAATAGTCAGAGTAAGAATCGTTAAGCATAAACATGTTGTCAGTACACTTGAACGATGCTGTAGGGAATGGATCCCTGGCGTCGCCAATGCGGAGATTCTTGCACTCGTGGATCAGTACTCCCGTCCAGGTGATATCATTATTTACACTGACGGCTCTGTCAGACACGGAACCAGATCATTGTAGGCTTACTCAGTCCAACGAAACGATAGCACACATCATGAGGACTGCGGCGCTTTCGAGACAACAACATCGAGAAAGACTACAGAGATCACTGCTGCCTCCAGGGTTCTGGCATGGGTGGCTGAGCAGCAGGTAACCCATACGATTGTCATGTTAAGTTCGATGAATGTGCTTCAGGGGATTGTATCTGGAAGTATGCGCGTGGAATGGGTGGACAGCAATCAGAGATCACATCTCAAGAAAATCACTTGGGTGTACATAACTGGACATGCTGGAGTGCAGGGTAACGAGCGTGATGACTTTATTACACACAATGCCCCGACTCAAGCCCGCAGAAGTATGGACAGACCCGATTTCATAAATGCGGCACGCTCTCATTTATGTGATATGGGCAAGTCTCAGACATTGAAACGAGTCCGAGAATTAAAAGTTAAGTTTGAACATGCCAGACAGTGTCGTCTCCGTGGTAGAGAGAGAAGGTATACTATTCATCTTCTCAAGGGTACGGTGAACAAATGAACGTTAGGATGGCTGCTGCAGCGGAGGACAGAGCACGAATGGGAATGTCCAATGTGTCATGACGTCGATCGCATAACATAACATTACATAAACATTAACATTTTCTACAATAGATGTACCACATATACGTCAGCACGTAAGTCAGCACGTAAGTAAAGGTAAAGGAACCCTTTCATACCTCGTGGTATATAGGTCAATACAGTGTTAGGCCTGTTTTTTCATTTTCCACGACACACGATGGGTGATGTGGTCAGCATCACACAGGCCACCTTTACTTTCCCAGAGCATGTCTGGTACCCAGTTGAGGCTGGGTCGACCTGAGAGCCGTCGTGGTTGGGAAAAATTCCATTGCGGGAGTTGAACCCAGACCACCAGCCTTCGAAGCGAGTTCACTAACAACTACGCTACAGCGGCTCTCACGTCAGCACGTAGTGAGAGGAATATCTGTTCCTGTTTATAAGTAGCAGTAAATCAGAGAACACAACATACAAGTCGGAAATATTTCCTGTTTTTTTTAAAATCTGTTCTGCACACAAAACACACACAAAAGCCACTTAATAATTTCAGATTTGTTATGTAAATTTAGTGTCTAGTGGTGTCATGGAAGCACGCTTGTACGTCACTATAGTGTTTCATGTGGGCGTCTGTAGCTTAAGTGGTAGTAAGCTCGATCACAACCCAAAAGTACATGATTCAAACTCCGCAGCGTGCAGTTTGGAAGCGAGTTTATTCCTATGTAATTTTACGAACGGTAAAAATAGAAATCACCCTTCAGAAGGCAATGACGCCTGTGTGTTGCCGGTGATAAGAAGAAGAGCAATGAATAGTAGAGCCATGCGACCTACAAAGCATGTCGTAAGAGGCGACTGAGGTAGGGGCCTAGGAAAGCTACCCTAGTAAATAAAAAGCATTGCAAAAATCAGATGCAGAACGCCCTTATATAACCAAGAAAGACACATGTCTTAGGTTAAAAGGAACGTGCCTCGGCCACATAAAGGCGTAATCCAATACTAAACAAACAAAAGGATGTGCTGGTCTACTTGTTGGCGCATTACTGACACAATCGCTCTTAGGCTCAGATAATATACAAATCAGAAAGAGTGGTTAACAAGTGGTCGATTTTGAAGCGTTCAAAGAAGAAAGAAATGGACTGAACGTATATGTGGTGACTAGAAAGCCCACGACTTGTTTACTGTGGTTAATGGTGACGTTCTGTCAAGGATATGCTACGAGTTTCATTTGTTCATAGTTGTTCATCGTATAAGCAACGAGTAAAGAAACCATTTGTTCATAGTTGTTCATAGTATAAGCAACGAGTAAAGAAACCATTTTTTATAGTTGTTCATAGTATAAGCAACGAGTAAAGAAACCATTTGTTATAGTTGTTCATAGTATAAGCAACGAGTAAAGAAACCATTTTTTATAGTTGTTCATAGTATAAGCAACGAGTAAAGAAACCATTTTTTATAGTTGTTCATCGTATAAGCAACGAGTAAAGAAACCATTTTTTATAGTTGTTCATAGTATAAGCAACGAGTAAAGAAACCATTTTTTATAGTTGTTCATCGTATAAGCAACGAGTAAAGAAACCATTTTTTATAGTTGTTCATAGTATAAGCAACGAGTAAAGAAACCATTTTTTATAGTTGTTCATAGTATAAGCAACGAGTAAAGAAACCATTTTTTATAGTTGTTCATCGTATTAGCAACGAGTAAAGAAACCATTTTTCATAGTTGTTCATAGTATAAGCAACGAGTAAAGAAACCATTTTTTATAGTTGTTCATAGTATAAGCAACGAGTAAAGAAACCATTTTTTATAGTTGTTCATAGTATAAGCGACGAGTAAAGAAACCATTTTTTATACCACGTTGTATAGAAGGGTAATATGGTGTTAGGTCCGGATTTTTTATTGACTGTCGGCACACGATGGGGGGGTGTGTTCAATATCAAGTTGCCGCCTTTAATTCCCAGCACCCAATTCCTGGTACCCAACTGGGATGTTTTGTTTTCTTACAATCCGCTACGCTAGCGCCGACGGACAGGGTCCCAGGACGCAGAGGCAGACCAAGAAGAAGATGGCTACAATATATTAAAGAAACCATGAACATGACGAAGTGGGTGAACTGGTAAGAGACAGAGTGCATTTCAGATGTGCTGCAAAGAGAGCAACGTCCTATAAAGGATACGCACCTTGATGATAATGAGCGCCGACGGAGTAAATTAGGGCGACATGGGTGAACTGGCAAGAGACAGAGTGAATTTTAGATGTGCTGCAAAGAGAGCAACGTCATATAAAGGATAAGCACCTGATGATGATGAGCGCCGACCGAGTAAATTAGGGCGACATGGGTGAACTGGCAAGAGACAGAGTGAATTTCAGATGTGCTGCAAAGAGAGCCCTCCCCATGAGGCCATTACCTTGTAGTGGTGGGGAGGCTTGCGTGCTCCAATGATACAGTGAGCTATGACGGCGGGAACTTATGTTCCGGAAGGGTTACCTGCCGGAAAGGTCACTGAGGAGGGGACAGACGAAGCATGGTCTCCTGGTCCTCCAGGTTGGGGTTGGGCTTGGGACTAACGATCCCATCCTTTAAAAAAATTAAAGTTACGGAAACAACAACAAACATACAACCTATCTACGGGCATGAAGGGCTACCAGAGTCATTGACTCACATGACTGGAAGTGGTGAAAGCCGAAAGGAAGCTACTTTCATGAGGACGGAAGTCCTGAATGCCAAAACCAAGACCAGAATTGATGCTGAATGTAAGAACAATGTACGAAACCGGAAAACTATCACAAATAACAGCAGAAATGAGAAGATATAATCTACATATCCTAGGGGTTAGCGAGAGCAGATGGACAGGAAATGAAAGAAGTACCACTGCAACAGGTGAAACAGTCCTTTTTCTGGACGAGACGATGACCTACACCATGAAGGAGTAGCAGTAATCCTAAGAAAGGGCGTGGAAAAGTGTCTGTTAGAATGGAAACTTATCAGCAGCCGCTTGATTAAGATCAGACTAAAGGGGAAGCATACAAACATCACAATCCTACAATGCTATGCGCCAACTAATGATAGCGAAGATACAAAGAAAGACTCGTACTACGAAACCTACAAGCAGAATTAGACAAGTCACCATCCCATGATGTTATCATTGTTATGGGAGATCTAAATGCGAAGGTCGGACAAGACAACACGCATAGTTATAGAACTATGGGAAAATATGGATGTGGTATGATGAACGAAAATGGGGAACGTTTAGTAAACTTCTGCAGCATGAACAATCTCGTTATAGGAGGAACCCTATTTCAACATTTAGATATCCACAAATTAACATGGTATTCCCTAATGGCAGAGATAAAAACCAAATAGACCATATAATGATCAATGGACCCTGGAGACGCTCGCTGCTAGATGTTGTAGTCAAGAGAGGTGCAGATGTTGGTAGTGACCACCACCTAGTCACAGTTTATGTCAAACTTAAACTAAGAAAAACAGGACAACAGAAAAACTTCCAAAGAGGTTCGATGTGGATAGACTAAAAGACACGGAAGTAAGGGATAAGTTTATAATGCAGATAAAGAACAGATTCCAAGCCCTAGAAAGTAATGAAACTACGGATGAAACTGACAACATAGATAGAACATGGAACAACATAGCATCTATATATAGCAAGAGCAGTGAAACATGTCTAGGTACCACAAAGAAAAGAAAAGAATGGATAACACCAACAACATGGAAAATAATAGACAGCCGAAGAATATTAAAAAGAAATTGTTAGAAGCAAAGTCCGAAAGACTGAAAGCAAGATACCAAGAACAGTACAAAAGGGCAAGTAAAGAAATCAAACGGGCTGTGAGAGCCGACAAAAGAATGTATGTTGAAGACCTGGCAGTACAGGCAGAAGAAGCAGCAAAAAGTGTGATCAGGGAACAGTGTACAAAATTACAAAGCTAATAAGAGGGAAACATTACAGAAGATCAAATACTCTCATAAAGGATAAGAATGGAATACTATTGACAACGGAAAAGGAACAAGAAATGCGATGGACAGAGCATTTTAAAGAATTGCTAAACAGACCACCTCCAACGGTAGTAGCAGACATACCAGAACTAACAGAGGAGTTAGAAATTGGCATTGAAACACCCAGCCAGGATGAGATCATTACAGCAATTAAATCTCTTAAGAATAACAAGGCACCAGGGAATGATAACTTAAACGCAGAACTATTCAAAATAGACCCAGAACTTGCAGCTAATATATTGCAACCCTTGTTTACTACTATATGGAATGCCCAAATAATACCTGATGCATGGAACAGAGGAGTCATCATCAAGATACCCAAAAGGGCTCCCTTGCCGATTGTAATAATTGGCGTGGAATAACACTGCTTTCTGTCCCAAGTAAAATCTTAAGCAAAATCATCGTACAACGTATTACTGACGCTGTGGATAAGAAACTGAGAAAGGAACAAGCAGGATTTCGCAGAGGACGGAGCTGTATAGGCCAAATATTTGCTCTAGAAATATCATAGAACAATGCACAGAATGGCAAAGCAAACTCTATATCAACTTTGTAGATTTTGAAAAGGCTTTTGATAGCATACACGCGAAAGTCTATGGCGTATCTTAAGATGGTATGGAATCCCACTGTGTTTTATAAATATTATAAAAGCTGCTACAGCAAGTTTGCATGCAGTGTTGAAACTTCAGAACTAAAGTTTGAAGTAAAAACAGGCGTGCGACAAGGATGTGTTATGTCAGCCCTATTATTCAACACTGTCATAGATTGGGTGATGCGTAAAACAACGGAAGATAAGGCAAGAGGTATTAGATGGACGCTCACAACCACTCTGGAAGACCTAGATTTTGCAGATGACATCGCACTCTATCTCATACACATAGAGATATCCAGGAAAGACCTGCCGCCTTAACCAATATAGTGAGATGGTTGGGCTGAAAATAAATCAGAAGAAAACTGAAGTAATGACTTTGAACATAGCAACCCCAGCACCAGTCAAACTAGAAGGTAAAACCTCCGAGATACAACCGCTTTCACATACCTTGGAAGTGTTATTAGCAATGAAGGAGGCGCTGGATCTGACATTAAAACAGACTGAGTAAAGCACGCAGTGCATTCATGACCCTTCAGACCGCCTGGAAATCTGCCCAATACAGCATCAGAACCAAGACTAGTATCTATAACAGCTGTGTGCTGTCAACTTTGCTGTACGGATCGGAATGCTGGAGAATGACAGAACAGGATATGTCCAGACTCTCCGCCTTTCATACAACTTGTCTGCGAAAATCTTACGCGTGTACTGGCCGACTACTATCTCGAATCAAGAATTGCTTGCACGATGCCAACAAGAGAATATGGGCACTATCATCCGAAGACGACGCTGGAGATGGATTGACATGTGATGCGCATGGAGACTGGCTCCGACACGAAAACTGCACTGAGATGGACTCCAGAGGGTAGGCGAAAGCGTGGAAGACCCAAGACAACCTGGAGGAGAACGATAGAGCAAGAGCTGAAGGAAATGAATCATAGCTGGAACACAATACAGAGGAAGGCCATGAACAGGGAAGAATGGTGTACGTTTGTTGTGCCCTTAAACGCCAGGGCGTAACAGGCTAAAGAGAGAGAGGAGCAAAGAGAGCAACGTCCTATAAAGGATACGCACCTTGATGATGATGAGCGCCGACCGAGTAAATTAGGGCGACATGAATGTATGACACTGTTTGCGCCGTACCGTACAGCGCTTGTCGAAACGGTCTAAAGGAGAATACTAAACTTCATTGCACCGGTCTTCCATATATTGCTCCATCCTTCCCGGCAGAAACTGCACGCAACCTGCCGAGTATATTTTACAAAACACGACTTATGTAATACCAGCAGCAATCTCTGAAAAAAATACATATTTGAATCCGTCCGTATTCGAACCTACGACCATATGAACGCAAAGCAAACGTATTAACCCTTTTACTCCGTAATTTTGTTTTCATATCTGGACGCATTCATATAACAATGCATACAGAAATAAGCAAGTATACCGACTTTTGGTCATATTAACAAATACTGGGAGCCAGTACACTGGCTTTGAAGTGCGAAGGTGTTAACCACTTGGCCATAGAGATCCCCTAGTCGGTTATCTGCCCAGAATGTTGCACGAATCACGAACTTCATAGCCTCCGCAACAAATCCTAGAAGTATGTAGGAAACAAATTGCACTCGTAAATAGAAAGGGATGGTCTAGATTTGAACTCACGACCTTCGGCACACAATATATGACTTAACCATGTACTAGGGAGAGCCGTGGTAGCGTAGTTGTTAGTGAACTCGCTTCTCAAGGCTGGTGGTCTGGGTTCAACTCCCGCACTGCGCGCTGAATTTTTCCCGACCACGACGGCTCTCAGGTCGACCCAGCCTCAACTGGGTACCAGACATGTTCTGGGAAAGTAAAGGCGGTCGGCGTGATGCTGACCACATCACCCTTCGTGTGCCGACGGTCAATGCAAAATACAGGCCTAACACTGTATTGCCCTATATACCACGAGGTATGAAAGGGTTCTTTTACTTTTCTTACTTATGTACTAGTATTTTTACTCTTATTATCCCACCCATGAATAATAATCTTATCAATAGAGATGTGTAATACATCACTATCGCCTATGGTTATACTGTGTTATTTACCCAGTATGTACTATTTGTAATTGCTACACCCACTGCCTTGTGGAGAGGGGCTCGGGAGAGCTAAAGACTAGGGAGTAAACCCTGATCGAAAATCCCACTGCCATTTGGGTCAGCACGGTACTGCAGAAGGCTAGAGGAGTAAATCTTGACCAAAAATCCGGAGGGAGGGACACTAAGGCAGTTGATGGTTAAGTGTGTATTTCTTGCCATTTTCTGGCATCTCCTGCATACCCTGCTTGATTCCAAACGTATAGATTTTGTCTTTTCTTTGGATGAAACAGTAGGGTAGAGAGGGGTTGTGCAAAATGGGCAAGGCACATTCTCCATATCAGCTGCCTAGGCTAGGCACAAAGAGAGGCAGAGTCTTTTGAGAAAAGACTTATATATGAGCTGAACGACAAGAGAGAAAAGCGAAAACTCAGAAATTGTCACAGTAAAACACTTGCACATTGACCGTCCGTAAGTCGAAAAGGCCATATATATATATATATATATATTCCCATGAAGACGGAGAAGGCACGTATATATGGCTGGGGACACTGATAATAAGGACTGCAGGCTTTCACGCAAAAATCAGTCTAAGCGCCACATCAGGAGTACGCCTGAATTCATTTTTGGCGAACAACAGAGAAATATTACATTATTAACATTAATAATAGACAGTTCTAGCAGGGAATACCGAAAAAGTGATATTCATTAGGCAACATGCATAGTATCAAATTAAAAGTTAACCAATTGTGTACACATTTCTTTTGAAATATTTAGAATTGGTTAAATAGTTTTCAAGTAATGATGAATCAAAGATCATGAGGTCAATCAATCATGCCGTGCCTGCCGGCGTAGGCGATAATGTCTCTCCACAACTCTCTTTGCTTGGTGCATGTAATCAGTTCTGACGTCGATATTTTGTCGAACCATGATGTCAGGCCATCCAACATCTTCTCCTCTGTCTTCCACAATTTCTCCTTCCTGAATTTTACCTGTAGTCACCAAAGGTTCTAAACCTTCTCTTCACATTATATGCCCGAAGATTGTCGGATAAGGTTTCTTTGTGTGCATACCTGATTTAAAACATCCGCATTTGTTTTCTTTGCTGTCCATGTAATTTTCAGCATTCTTATGTAAAATCACATCTCCATGGCTTCCAATGATCGTATTGTTTGTTTGTTCATTGTCCACGATTCGCGGTCATACTTAGGTATTGGTTCAATATAGCATTGGAGTACTGTTTGCAATGTCATGGTAGTGAGTTCACGCATAGTGTGTTCTTCATTTTCATAAAAGCTGCTTTCGTTTGAGCTATTCTACCCTAATCTCTGTGTACATCTGCCATCTGATGTTAGGAATGTTCCTAGATACTTGAATCGATGGACTTGTTTCAGTGTTGTGTTATTTATTTTGATATTACATGTTGGTGTTTCCTGTTTCGTGGAGACAACTATAACCTCTGTTTTCTTTATATTCATGCTTAATCATTTCTTTTCACTTTCTCTCACTAATATGTCTATCAAGTCTTGTAGATCTTGTTCATTTGTAGTCATGAGAATTGTGTCATCAGCGTATCTTAGATTGTTCATATTTTGTCCACCGACTGTTATTCCTGTCTTTTCTTCTATAAATCTCATGATGTTTTCTATATAGTTGAATAGGTCTGTGAGAGTACGCACCCCTTGTCGTACTCCTAACTGTATCGCCTGATAGATTCCAATCTTACTATCTAGTCTTATGGCTGAGCTTTGTTGCCAGTACAAATTCTTGATCAGTCTCAGATCTTTCCCATCAATATTTATACTTTCTAACACGCTGATTATTTCTCCATGTTTTACTTTATCGAAAGCTTTTGAGTAATCCATGAAACATAGGTATAAGTCCAACTTCATTTCTATTGATCTTTCCATTATTGTTCTTATTGTATATATTGCGTTGTTTGTCTTCTTCTTTCGTTCATTCTTCACGGCCAATTTGATCATTCTTATTGTGATGTATAATTGGTCCACTGGCAAGAACGGAGTGTTCTACGTCGGGACGATTGTGCGCCCATGGTGACTAGGCCCGCCCGTCCGTTTTCAGCCAGCTTTGATTTACTAGGTGAGCTTTCCTAGGGTACGATCCTTTCTGCCGACTATGTCAGCCCGGATCTACGCCTTTTCGATCAGCTTTGCCGTATATTTGGGCTATGTGATCTATGCCAGGACAGTGAGTTACGCTGTTTTGCCCGTTCTGACTGTGAGAAATATTTCTCGGGACTTATAAGCTTGTCCTCAGACGGCGTCTTACTCGTATAAAACACCGTGTAAAGTATCGGCCTTCTTGACACGGTGTTTTATACGCGTAAGACGCCGTGCGTTGTTTGTTCCCCTGCGTTCATCAAAGCCACATTGTTCTTTCTTCACTTCTGGTCTTATTTTGTTTCGTACCCTTCTCATAATAATGCTGAAAAGTAGTTTTGTTACATGACTCATGAGACTGATTGTCTTCAAATTTTATTGTTCCTGTTTCTTTTGGTAGTGCTATAAAAATGGATTGTCGTAAATCTTTGGGTACATATCCAGTGTTGTAGATGTCATTGAATAATTTTGTTAAAACGCCTACGACCAATTCGCTTGTTGCTTCTATTTCTTCTGTTGTTATGTTGTCTGGTCCTGGGGTTTTGCCTTTTTCGTGTGTCTTATGGCGTTGATAACTTCTGATGGAAGTATTTGTGGTCCTTCATGGTTGTAATTGATGTTTATTTCTTGTCTGTTATCACTGTATAAGTCCTTAATGTATTCTGTCCATCTTTCTATTTTCTTGTCTGTTTCCATCAGGATATCTCCATGCTTTGATTTTAAACATCCAGTAGTTGTGCGTTTACGTCTGCCAAGTAAGTTGTCTACGTTTTCGTATATTGATTTGGGGTTTTCTTTGTGTTCTGTTTCGATCTGTTTGCATTTTTCATTTAGCCATTCTTCTTTTGCTGATTTACATTTTTGTCTTATCTCTTTATTGATTCGATCATATTCTGCTTTATTCTGTTTATTTTTCCTTCTATTTCCATTAATTCCAAAATGTCTTCCGTCATCCATTTCTTGTTGATCCGTTGACATGTTGTGTGGATTAGTTGCTTTGACGTTTGTTGGATTGATTCTTTAAGCATCTGCCATTGTTCTTCTATTGTTTCTATTTTTTCCATAGCGTTATATCTGTTTTGTATAATGCGTTTAAATGAGTGATCATGAGGTAGCAAAGAAAAACACATTTATTATCGATTTTACTCTAGATAATGATTACATCATAACTTTGTCAAATATTAACCAATCATCATGTACTGTTGTATGTTTGTTTACATTAGGACTGTCTATATCACATTCTACTGCCATTACAATATTTTAATTATATTCATTTTTATTTTATTTCACAGTAGACATTTGTTTTAAAGACAACTTCCAGATGGCCAAAAATCTAAGGATGTAGCTCTCAGAAAAGTTTAGTTTTAGTCAAAAACATCGATTTTCAAAGTGTTTAATTCTATAAAGTATTAAATTCGTATTATCGATTACACATCAAATTATGTTCCTTTGTTTGCATATTAGCATTACAACATTAATAAGAAACGCTCAATTCTATACCTTTCAAATTTTTCTTTCAAATTCCAAGTTTAAAATTGAGTTTTCTCAAAATTAATTTTTCTTCATTTGTTGTATTGTAAATCCCTGAGTTTTAATTAATACTAAAGCTAGATAGATGAAATTTGAGGTGAATATCCTCCATATCATTTTGTAGCTACAGGTTCATTTCAAATGACATTTTTGTGAATATGCGTTTTTAAAATTAGTTTTCAATGTGAAATGATACCGCATTTTCGGCGGTTTTGTGGCAATCATAAGTTTAAAAATCAAATCAAATCTATTTCTTGAGATTTAAAAACAAATTAAAACATCAGTAGCTGTAAATATGCTTATAGTTTATGAATCACCTCTGTATTTCTCAATATATTTGTTTGTTTTGTAAATTATAGGATTCTAATAACATGTATTTGTTTAAGATGGCAACTGTTGTCATGGCAACCAGGCAACGTTTTGGTTTCTTTAAACATTAAAATAGATTTACATTCATAGCTTAACATGTACATAATAAAATAATTGCTCTAACTTTATTATTAAAGAAAATTATTTTGTTTCTGTTAATTAATCTATTAAACATATACTATTTTCCATAGTACTTGCCAAACTCACACAAATTTTGTTTATGCTGTTTAATTTTGAATGAAGTTGACTGTACCATTTCATAAAAAATGTGAGACCTTCATTTTGCATTTGTCTAAAATAATTTTCATGTCAAAATTATCATTTACCTTTCTGTATATAATGAACACCAGAGATAATTACTTTTTTTTAGATAAGTTAATGATTTGTTAAGTGTATGTGAAAATATGGGAATCAACATCTTTAAAACGGAATAATGTTTAATTATTTTTGTTTTACTAACGTCACCCGATAGATGCTAGGACTGCCCCTTAATGCAATCGTCGCAAAACGTTGGTACATTAAGGGTCATCAGTCAGATACCCCATCCCAGAAATATACACAGAAACGTTGAACAGCGCTGTGCTACAGAATATCAACTCTGATACAAACCTTCATCCTCCCGTATACTCTGTGAATCAAGCTGTGATTACTTACTACGCTCCGTAACACACTTACATTGATTGATCTGACATTTTGGCGGAAATACAACATTAGTGGCCCATAATCAAATCGTTGCTATAAGATTATCAGGGATGGGGGCAGGCGAGCAAGGGGGCGGGGCAGGAATCCCTTACGCTGAACCTCACGCAAAATCCGGCCATCGTTTTATTTCGCCATCCATTTTTCTCTCTCTCACAGAATAACAGTTAATCATTGTTCCGTTTCCGTGACTCCATTGCTTATTTTGAGATTTTCTTTAAAAATAGAACCAATGATAGTGTTAGTGAAGCTGCTACGAGTTGTCCACTGCTAATGTGAGCGATAGGGTTAACGAACTTTTTACAAGTTGTCCACTTTCGTGCGAGTCCGTTTCTTTTAATTCTAGTTAAATTTGAGATGGGATTTAGGAAGATTTGATATGGACTGTGAAAATGAAAAATAAATAAACAGTAGGGAACTGGCTTTGGGGGGAAACACTTAGGACATTGTTTGTTACCTTGGAAGGTAACTAGTCTTTTCATTAGAAGCATGTCTTTGATGTTGGGTGAGAAATGCAGATAAGTTCCATCTGGAGCAGAGCGCCGGCTCTCAAACTGTATTACCGTAGAGCCCATTTTAAATATATGAAATACATTTTGAAATGTCAAAGATCATTATTTCGCGCTTGAGGATCCGAACTGTTACCTTGAGTCCTTACCAATTGGACGATGGAGTAGAGGCATTGCTCTCGTCCACATTGAATCACATACTAGTTTAACTCATGTTTGAGTATACGTCTACACACACAACACTTATATAAAATGATAGAGCTTATTCTTTCTTCATCTCATCATTTCTCATCTCCCTCACTGCAACTTTCCTCTCAATTCATTTCTCTCTCTCTACTCTGCAACTCTCCTCACTCTCATTCTCTCTCTCCTACTCTGCAACTTTCTCTCTCTCTCTTTACTTGCAACTTTCTCTCTCTCTCTCTCTCTCATCTTCTCTCTCTCTCCTCTTACTCTGCAACTTCTCTCTCTCTCCTCTTACCTGCAACTTTCTCTCTCTCTCTCTTCTACTCTGCAACTCTCTCTCTCTCTCTCCTCTTACTCTGCAACTTTCCTCTCTCTATCTCTCTCTCTCCTCTACTCTGCAACTTTCTCTCTCTCTCTCTCCTCTCACTCTGCAATCTTCTCTCTCCTCTCACCTCAACTTTCTCTCTCCCTCACTCTGCAACTTTCTCTCTCCTCTCTGCAACTTTCTTCTCTCTCTCTCACTCTGCAACTTTCTCTCTCCCTCCTCTCTCTCTACTTTATTCCTTTCTCTCGTTCTTTCTACTCCATTACTTCTCTCCTTCTCTCTTTCCATCTCTTCTTCCCATTCTCTCTCCTTCTCTCTCCTGTTCTCTCACTCCATTTCTCTCTAACTCTCTCTCCACCCATCTCTCTTTCCTCTTCCTCTCTCTCTCCACCTCTCCCTCTCCCCTTTCTCTTCTTCTCTCTCGCTCCCTCTCACTCAGTCCCGCCCTATCTCTCCCTCTCTCTTCCGCTCCATCCCTCTCATTCCCTGTTTCCCTCTCCCCCTCTTTCTATACTCCTTTCTCTCCCCCTTTCTCTCCATAAACATATATATATATAATTCATTAGAAAAAATTTGATAAAACAAAATTCTTACAAAATTTTACGTTTTTACATCGGTGACCCTCGCCGGAGTGCTACGGAGGTCGTGCAGCCGCTAAATCTTTCTTTGTAAGAGAGAAATCGGGGCACACATGGTTACTCACCGAAGTGCAATGATGATGGTCCTATAAATCAATCAGCAACATCGATACTTTTGAAAAGTTAGTTTTTTTTCTTTGTTATAATACAGCTTCTATCTCCAGTCTAGTTTCATCATAACAAAGACTGTTCTAGTATTATTGAAGAGATCGTAGTGGTTGGTGCATACATTGAGAATACAATGAACCAGATATATGGCTTTGACATTAATTCCAGGAGGCAAGAGGGGTAGGGCAAGACATAGAGAGACATGGAGACGAACTGTAGACATAGAAAGAGAAGAGGCGGTAAAGTCCTGATAAAGTCCTAAAGAACTAAGTTAGCTTGCTCAAGACAGATCTGGTTAACGCAATTTTATTGATGCCTTATGCTCGAAGTGGTCGTCTGTAGCTTAAGGGGTAGCGAGCAGGATCGCGACCAAAGTGTACCTGGTTCAAACACCGCTGTGGGCAATTTGGAAGCAAATTCGTTTCCGTGATTTTTTTACGGATGCTAAAAATATATCTCACCGTTCCGATAGAAATGGCAACCTACTGAACGTGTAGATAGTGTTTAGAAAATAGACGACTTGTTTGCTGTGGTTGATGACAGCGTCCTGTAAATGTTATATCACTATTGCTCATTTTTGAATATTTAGACAAAATTTTCACTGAGGGAGGAAAACTCGATATAGAAATAGAGACAAGATGCGAAAAAGCAAATGCAGTGACCTACTAGAAGGCACTATTACTACAACACCCAAAGATCAAGATGGAAGTGAAAATACAAATGATACAAAGTATTTTTCTACCAACATTTTGTTACCAGTGCTAAACTTGTTCTCTGACAGCAACACACCACAGAAAGCTCACCACGTGTGAATGAAATGCGTGAGGAAGACATGGAAGTCACCAGAAAAGACAGACTACGAAATGAGGACATCAGAAGCAGAGTGGACATAACTTCATGCAACGAATACATCGAAAGACAACATATGCAATTGTTTGAACATTTAATAAGAATGGAATACAACCAAACACCAATAACAGCATACAATAAAAAGAGATCAGGTACTAGAGCCAAGGGAAGATCAAGAATAAGTTGGATAAAAATATCAAGACCACAATAAATAAACACGTAATCACAAAGTACTGTAGTTTTACAAATTACAAAAACAATGACAAAATACAACAACGTTTGACCAACAAGGCCTTTATCAAGCAAACGAACAACAGGAGTGACAAATTAAAAAACAAACAAATGGACGACCAAAAACAAACGTTTCTAATCATGATTTTATGATTTTAAAATAATGTGTCATGACGTAGATCGCATAGCATTACATAACATCATCATCAAGGTGCGTATCCTTTATAGGACGTTGCTCTCTTTGAAGCACATCTGAAATTCACTCTGTCTCTTGCTAGTTCACCCACTTCGTCGATGGTCATGTTCATGGTTTCTTTAATATCTTGTATTCATCTTCTTCTTGGTCTGCCTCTGCGTCCTGGGACCCTGCCCTCTATTATTGTTCTTTCCAGGTCATCGTGACGCTTGATGTGACCAAAGTATGTAATTTTCTGTATAGTATGTTGTTTATCAGCCAATTCTCTTTAACGTTTAGTTCTTTCCGGACATCAGTGTTCTTTCTTTTTCTGTCCATGGTATTCGTAGGATCTTTCTGTAGCATTTAGTTACATAACATAACATAAGGAACCCTTTCATACCTGTGGTATATAGGTCAATACAGTGTTAGACCTGTATTTTCATTGACCGTCGGCACAAAATGGGTGATGTGGTCAGCATCCCGCCGGCCGCCTTTACCTCCCAGAGCATGTCTGGTGCCAAGTTGAGACTGGGTCGACCTGAGAGCCGTCGTGGTCGGGAAAATTCCACGCACATTGCGGGAGCTGAACCCAGACCACCAGCCTTGCCAAGCGAGTTCCCTAACAACTGCGCTACAGCGGCTCTCATATAACATAACATAGTTTGTTTAATATCATCAGATCCGAATGCGACATCAGGAAATGACAGAAACACTAGTCACGACAAAGATGAAGTTTAAAGGGGTGTTAAAAACGAAGGATTTACTTTATTGCATCGGGTTTTACCCCATACGACTGTCTCACTCCGCAGAAAGAACATGTTACCTGCTGAGAGTACTGCATAAAGAATGAACTCCGTAACTCTAGCTACAATCCTTGGGGTCTCTGGTGAATAAAGTTTCTTTTCAGAATTCGAATACTCGACGATTGGAACACAAGACTATTGCTTAACCACTCAGCAAAAGAAACCCACTATCGCTGAAATAATATACTAGAACCTTCACAAAACATAAATGTTTCACAAACTAAATATAAATCACAGTGAAGATAAACTTTATACTAAACAAAAGAACACAACAACAATCTATAAACTTGTCAACAAATCAGTTATTCGTTACCTCTTTTCTCTACACTTCCCCTTAATATTTTCTCATCCCTTAATTTACAAAAGAAATCCACTTGAAAAAGAAACAAACTGGAAAGTACAAACATTCAAAACTAAAAATAGCCAACATATTTTGAGCGTTAGTAAACTGTTCTATATATTCCTTGAGATACAATTATCGAAAAAAAAATGTTTTAGAAAGTTGCAATCAGACAATTATTGTTAAGGATGCAGTCCTTCTTTTCTTCTTCTTCATCTTCTTCAAACGCTCCACAACGACCACTTGTTAACCACTCTTTGTGGTTTGTATGTGATCTGAGACTTCTTCTCTTCTCTCGTTCGCCCGCTGTTAATTCAGGCGAAAAGTCATGACTCCTGGTATTGCGCTTCTGACTGATTTTTGCGTGAGACCTACAGTACCCTTTTACGGACATCCCTCAACCATATGGACAGTCTCGCCGACTTCAGAGGTACTTGAAGTGTAAATCCTTCAAGTGTGATCGTTGCAAGAGACATGTTGTCCTTGTAACTCTTTCTCGGACAGAGTTAGTTTAGTGAAGGCAGAACGGATGATTTCTCTATCAGCTTTCCCGCCTTTGGTGAGGTCTTTCCATACGCATCGTAAGATAAACATTCTTTAATGATCTTTTTGTGCCTGATCTGAGACTAAGAGTGATTGTACGTTGTGCCAGTTATGCGCCTATAAGTAGGCCAGCACGTACGATTTCTGCAACGCTTTTATTGACAAGGGTAGCTTCCCTATGTCTTACATCAGCCGCCTCTTACGACATGCATTGTATTATTCTTTGCTTCCTTTTGCGGGTCCCGGCACCACACGTGAGTAATAATGTAGTGATTTTATTGTTACTTAACCCTTTCACCCTGTTAGGCCGATAAACTGGTTCTTTATAGAATTTGACATCACGTAGAATCAGTGTACTAGTTAATTCAGTATACATTGCATTATATCCATGATCTCAGTGTAGGTGAGATCGAGTTCCTAGTCATATCGGAGACGGGCGATAAAACGTGTTTCCCGTGTTCAATTTGAGCACGTAAAAGAACCCTTCGCAGTTTAAACTCGAGAAGAGCAGGCTGGGAAGCCGCTGCCCGTGCAAAATTCATTAGAAATGATTAAAATAAAATGCCTACATCAATATCTTCACTATCTTCAAAATTACACAGGGGACCCTTGCCAGTGCTGAGGAGTTCGTGCTCTGCAGCTGAGATCTTACTGTGTAAGAAAGAGACCAGAGCATACATGGTTAGTTACTCACTGAAGTGCAATGATGATGATCCTATCAATCAATCAATCAATCAATCAATCAATATTCCGTGAGATAAATTATCGAAAAAAAAGAAATTTAAAAAGTTGCGAACCAGACACAGATTATGCATGCAGTAATTTTTTCTTTACTTAAAAGGGGTCTCAAAGCCAAAGAATTGACTTCCTTGCACCGGGTTTTAACCCATATGGCTCTGTTCCTCTCCGCAGAAATGGCACACTATCTGCCTAGAGCATTGCACAAATCACGATCTCCGTAGCAGAAGCAACATCCCTAGGGTCTGGAAAAAATGCATTCATGAACAGAACGGCGCGGTCCGAATTCGAACCTTCGACTTGCAAGGCAAGGAATTAACCAATTAACCACGTATAATGCTTAATATCAATAACAAGAGAAGGAATATAATAAAGGATACTTATACATAACAAGCATCAGAAGAAAATATAAGCTCGATTGCAGACTTTCTGGCAATAGAAGAAGGGAAAATCATCCCGGCAGTATTAATAATAACATTCCACTTTTCTGCCAGATTGGGGATTGGGAAAAAAGTAAAGCCAAAGTGGCAATGAAAGAATAGAAAGAAAACTGCATGAAAATATGTTAATAAATACGGCCAGGAGAAATATGCACATTTCATGTCAAATTCAATAAAACATCACAAAAATATTTCATATAATTTATAGAAAATTCGTGAATTCACTAAATTCACACAATACAAACTTACTTACTTCTTCCTCTCCGTTCCTCGTGGAGCATAGGGCCTCATCAGTTGTTCGCCACTTTTCTCCGATATCTGGCTGTTTTCTTAATGGTCTTCCATGATAGTCGAGATCCCTTCAGTTCCTCAAGAAGGCTTCGTCTCCAGGTCTGTTTAGGGCGTTCTCTTTGCGGGTTTCTTTGCGGGTTTCACTCACGGGCTTGTCTAGTGACAGTCAATATCGTCTTCCGAAGGGTATGCCCGACACATCGCTATTTTCTTCTCTTGACCTGGGTCATCGTAGGTTCCTGTCCGGTTCTTATCAACAGGTCATACAACAAAAAGCGACGCAGAAATCGGATGTGCTAGCCTGCTTGTAGACGCATAACTGGCAGAACGTACAATCGCTCTTAGGCTCAGATAACATATAAAATCACAAACAGTTGTTTAACAAGTGGACAATATGGAGAGTTCAAAGAAGTAGAAGACTGTTACATAACCTTCAGACAGTACCTGGAAAACGTTGAAGTAGGCAACATACACCTGCATCATTTCTCTTACCTGTATGAAAATAATGGCATATCCTTTACAGGACCTCGCCATTAACCACAGTAGTTGATTTTTCTAGGCACCATTTATACGTTCAATAGTTTGCCATTACTATATGAACGGTGAGGTCTGTGTTCTACCGTTCATAAAATTCAACACGAACAAATGTGATTCCAAACTGTCTGCTTCGGTGTTTGAACCCGGTACACATGTGTTATGACCGAGCTCAATACAGCTTAACAAGAGCTCGTAATTTCTATAACAAGAGCTCGTAATTTCTATAACAAGAGCTCGTAATTTCTATAAGAAGAACTCGTATAAGCTCGGGTTTAGTGTTCGTATTTTATGATGTATACCATAGAGCATAGATTCCCAAACGTTTTCTACCCATCGTCCACTCTGTACAACATCAACTTTGTAAGCACCACCCCATTATAACAGTGTAAAGCCGCCCCCACACATTTATATACATGCTCTATTTTCACTTTGACATAGAAAATTGATATATAGTTATGTCATACAAGGTCAATTATCAAATGATTATATACATGAAATAGACAACTGATGAAAAAATGGATCGTGTAAGATGGGCATAAGATGAATTAAAATGCAGAATTCAAATTTTAAATGATTATTCAATCTCAAAATCACGGAAAAAACCTCCACCAATGCTTCAAACCCACTATCTCTTCACTGGAAGGTTTCAGCGCTCACTGGGGCGTACCGCCCACTTTAGGAACCCATCCCCTAGAGTTATATAGTATTAAAGGGCGTTTCAGGACAAAGACACGTATGTATAGTATCACACAGGCAAGCAAAGACACATATAACAGTATCACACAGGCAAGCAAAGACACATATAACAGTATCACACAGGCAAGCACAAATGAATAATAAAATAATAAAACTTACAACAATCCAACGTATCGACTATACGTCTTCTTCACGGACAATATAGAAACACATAATGAATCCTAAATGGATTCATGGAACTAACTAGGATGGTGAAAAAAGTTAATTGCATATCCTTTACAGGACTTTGCG
This sequence comes from Arion vulgaris, assembly GCA_020796225.1. NCBI lineage: Eukaryota > Metazoa > Mollusca > Gastropoda > Stylommatophora > Arionidae > Arion > Arion vulgaris. The sequence goes on along the minus strand of CM036773.1, from coordinate 24,451,020 downwards.
AATCAAGCCGAGCTTTTTTTAACGCTGTTTGTGATTTTTCTAGGCATTATTGCGTTCAGTAGTTTGCCATTGCTTTCCAAACGGGTGGTGCCATCGTCCTTTTGTAAAATCCACGCGAAACAATTTGCAACCAAACTGTCCGCAGCGTGATTCGAACTCAGAACGTCGAGGTTAACAGACCGAGTCACTAACCCTTAGGCCACAGACGCCACCAATAGGATGGTTACAGATGTAAAAATGTTTAAAATTAAATTACGAATTTTCAATTCAGTTGCTGTATCAGTTCTAACAAATGCCAGTGTGAGTTGGAAAATGACTAAAGATACAGAGAGCAAGTTGAATGCATTTGAAAATAGATGTCTGCGAAAAATATTGAACATAAAATGGAACAAATTCAGGAAAAGTGATGTAATCAGAGACGTGTCTGGTCAACCACTAGTGACAACTGTTATAAGAAAGAGAAGGTGGAGATATGTTGGGCACACCTAGAGAAGAAATGATCAAAGAATATCAAAGCAGGCATTGAAGTGGGATGCAATGGTTTAAAGAACGAGAGGCCGTCCTAGGGAGACCCTGAAACAATCTTTGCTGAGAGAGGCAAAAAATATCGATCTCCATTACATAGAAGAGTTTGAGCGTGTTGCACAGGATAGAGCGGTATGGATAAATTACTTGCATACCCTAATCAACATATAACGGTACGAGAGGAATTACTATTATCACTATTAACTATATAAATGTTACATCACCTTCACAAGGTACCTGGAAAAACGGTGAAACAGACAAAACATACCTGCATCATTTCTCTTACCTGTAAACTAGAAATTCAAATTCATTCTCTCCAAATCTTCTCTCCTATTATATAGAACAACTTAGTCTGAAAACTTCAACCATAGGTTATACACAAGGCACATTCAACAGCCTCGTATGTGTGTTGTTGCGCTCTATTTTGATACCTACTTTGGCCTAGCACTTTTGTTTGCTAATCTATTTGTGGACATTTCTTTGGTGAAAAAGGACAAAATACGAAACCTTGTGTAAATAAATTATATAGAATTCACTAGAAAAATGTTGACATATTTTGTTGCATGTTAGAATATTGTATACAGATATTTTATAGAAAATATTTGTGAACTCGGAGCAAATTACGGTAGCAGTGTGTAATATGCGGTTTTGATGGTTGGGGGTCTATGTGAAGGGAATGTTATATACTCATCTCTCGTGCCAGAGGTAGCTGGTTCGCTCCCTCGTGAAGCTATCTAGATATTTTTCCAGAGATCCCTAATCTCAGTGTAGGTGAGATCGAGTTCCTAGTCCTAACGGCGACGGGCGATAAAACTTAGGTCCCCTGCTAAATTTGAGCATGTAAAAGAAACTTTGGCAGTTCAAAATCGAGAAGAACAGGCTGGTAAACCGCTGCCCGAACTTCTTCTCTTCGAACGCTCCATATCGACCACTTGTTAACCAATCTGTGTGATATGTATATGATCTGAGCCTAAAAGCGATTGTACGTAAAGCCAGTTATTCGCCCACAGTCTGCCAGCACATTCGATTTCTGCGACGCTTTTTTAAAACTAGGGTAGGTTCCCTAGGCCTTTACATCTGTCGCCTCATACGACATGCGTTGTAGTCACAGTGCTACTATTCTTTGTCCCTTTCGAGCCCCGACAACATACGAGCGTAGTAACATAATAAACAATATGATTAAAGATCGAGTATTGTTCTTTATTTTATCTCCTAGTTGCTCTAACGGTCCGTTTCTTATTTGCCCTTATTTACGAAGTTTCTACTGAGATGGTATGATAGAGTTGGTATGATAGTTGATATGAGATGGTATGATAGAGTGGGTGTGATAGTTGATATGAGATGGTATGATAGTTGATATGAGATGGTATGATAGAGATGGTATGATAGTTGATATGAGATGGTATGATAGTTGATATGAGATGGTATGATAGAGTTGGTGTGATAGTTGATATGAGATGGTATGATAGAGTTGGTAAAATAGTTGATATGAGATGGTATGATAGAGATGGTATGATAGTTGATATGAGATGGTATGATAGAGTTGGTGTGATAGTTGATATTAGATGGTATGATAGAGTTGGTATGTTAGTTGATATGAGATGGTATGATAGAGTTGGTGTGATAGTTGATATGAGATGGTATGATAGAGTTGGTGTGATAGTTGATATGAGATGGTATGATAGTTGATATGAGATGGTATGATAGAGATGGCATGATAGTTGATATGAGATGGTATGATAGAGTTGGTATGTTAGTTGATATGAGATGGTATGATAGAGTTGGTAAAATAGTTGATATGAGATGGTATGATAGAGTTGGTATGTTAGTTGATATGAGATGGTATGATAGAGTTGGTATGTTAGTTGATATGAGATGGTATGATAGAGTTGGTAAAATAGTTGATATGAGATGGTATGATAGAGTTGGTATGTTAGTTGATATGAGATGGTATGATAGAGTTGGTATGTTAGTTGATATGAGATGGTATGATAGAGTTGGTATGGTAGTTGATATGAGATGGTATGATAGAGTTGGTATGCTAGTTGATATGAGATGGTATGATAGAGTTGGTATGCTAGTTGATGTGAGATGTTATGATAGAGTTGGTATGATAGTTGATATGAGATGGTATGATAGAGTTGGTATGTTAATTGATATGAGATGGTATGATAGAGTTGGTAAAATAGTTGATATGAAATGGTATGATAGAGTTGGTATGATAGTTGATATGAGATGGTATGATAGAGTTGGTATGCTAGTTGATATGAGATGGTATGATAGAGTTGGTGTGATAGTTGATATGAGATGGTATGATAGAGTTGGTATGATAGTTGATATGAGATGGTATGATAGAGTTGGTATGATAGTTGATATGAGATGGTATGATAGAGTTGGTATGATAGTTGATATGAGATGGTATGATAGAGTTGGTAAAATAGTTGATATGAGATGGTATGATAGAGTTGGTATGATAGTTGATATGAGATGGTATGATAGAGTTGGTATGATAGTTGATATGAGATGGTATGATAGAGTTGGTATGATAGTTGATATGAGATGGTATGATAGAGTTGGTATGATAGTTGATATGAGATGGTATGATAGAGTTGGTATGATAGTTGATATGAGATGGTATGATAGAGTTGGTATGATAGTTGATATGAGATGGTATGATAGAGTTGGTATGATAGTTGATATGAGATGGTATGATAGAGTTGGTATGTTAGTTGATATGAGATGGTATGATAGAGTTGGTATGATAGTTGATATGAGATGGTACGTTAGAGTTGGTATGTTAGTTGATATGAGATGGTACGATAGAGTTGGTATGTTAGTTGATATGAGATGGTATGATAGAGTTGGTAAAATAGTTGATATGAAATGGTATGATAGAGTTGGTATGTTAGTTGATATGAGATGGTATGATAGAGTTGGTATGATAGTTGATATGAGATGGTATGATAGAGTTGGTATGATAGTTGATATGAGATGGTATGATAGAGTTGGTATGATAGTTGATATGAGATGGTATGATAGAGTTGGTATGATAGTTGATATGAGATGGTATGATAGAGTTGGTATGCTAGTTGATATGAGATGGTATGATAGAGTTGGTAAAATAGTTGATATGAGATGGTATGATAGAGTTGGTATGATAGTTGATATGAGATGGTATGATAGAGTGGGTGTGATAGTTGATATGAGTTGGTAAAATAGTTGATATGAGATGGTATGATAGAGTTGGTATGATAGTTGATATGAGATGGTATGATAGAGTTGGTATGATAGTTGATATGAGATGGTATGATAGAGTTGGTATGCTAGTTGATATGAGATGGTATGATAGAGTTGGTATGTTAGTTGATATGAGATGGTATGATAGAGTTGGTATGCTAGTTGATATGAGATGGTATGATAGAGTTGCAAACACAGACCTGTTGATAAGAACCGGACAGGAACCCATGATGACCCGGTCAAAAGACGAAACTGGTGATGGATTGGGCATACCCACAGTCTACTATAAACTCAGTAGTTAGAATTGGCTGTGGCATACCCACAGTTTACTATAAACTCTGTAGTTAGAATTGGTTGTGGCATACCCACAGTCTACTATAAACTCTGTAGTTAGAATTGGCTGTGGCATACCCTATATGACGAAGACAAAGTCGAGTGTCACTATACAAGCACTTGAGTGAAACCCGCAAGGAAAACGAAAAAGAGCACGCTCTAAACAGACCTGGTGAAGAAGTCTTCTTGAGGAACTAATGAGGGCTGGAGCTCACTACCGCTAGGTCACAAACGTCCACTAAATGAGTTAGTCGTTATTGCCTGTAACACCGCTTGTTGGACGGTGTAGTTGGAACATGAGCCTCTTGAATTTAATGACAGAATGGCTAGGGCAGTCGCCGCCAAGCTTTTCAGGTTAGAATGTTTTCATTATACCCTCGACATTAAAAAAAACTCATTGATCTTACCGAGGATTGAACCCATGTCTCCGTTAGAAACCGCGCTCTAATCTATTCGGCCAGCCGCTCAACACATGAGTTAGTAATACAATACTAACAATATTACTTTACAATATTAGTTAGGAATCACATTTACATGATTGCCCAGTCTCGAGGAAGTACAACCACATTTATATTTCCCAGCCTGACTAAGTTAAACAAATTTCAATATTGATCCAGGAAATATAACAGATATTTGCCACAATATAAACAAGATTAGCAATGAGAGATTCGGAAAATGGATATTGGATATATACATTTGTATGACGTTACGCGTGATCAACAAAGCTAATCTGTTTTAGCTGCTTGCTTTTGTAAATATATATCCCATCATTCTGCATTTGTTTACGAAAGTTACATCGAGTCTGCTTGATTTAATTTTAAAAAAAACATGAATTATTTGGTATATTACTTACATGTTATAGAAGAGTGCTACGTATATCATGGACAGAGAAGAGAACAAATAGATCTATCCAGAATGAACTCAAAATTAAAGAAAACTGGCTGATGCTTCAAATAAGAAAGAGAAAATTGAGATATTTTGGACATATAAAAAAACATGAAGGGCCGGAGAAGACCATCATGGAAGGAGGCATACCGACAAAAGAAAAGAAGAGAAAGACCACGGAAAAGATGGATTCAGGATGTATCTGATGGTTTAAACATGAAAACTGCAGAACCAGGACATTTGGGCTATGAGAAAGAGAAATTCAGGAGGACTGTTGAGGTGGCAAAGTTCTGCTCAGGACAAGCTACTTGATGATGATGATGACTTACTTTACAAGCAGATTACCAACAGACAGTGCGCCTCAAAGAACACTGATTCTTAGATACAATGAATATAAAGCAAAAAACCCAGCCACGCAAAAGCTGGACCTCAGAGATAAAATGAATCGTCGAGAGACACTATTTATGAATCGCACACAATGGCTCGTTCTAGAAATCTCTTCTTATCCTGATGCTTTAAGACAAAACAGAATTAGATAAAAGAGAAGGAAAAACAAAGAGAATGGGGAAAACCATAACGCGTACAATCAAAACCAGGATTACTGAACAGAGCTTACGTGATTGTGCACACTAATCAGTTATACGAGGACTATCATCATAGCACTCGGACATGTCCATAGGTGCTCCCATCTCCGTCTCAACACATCCAGTGGCGTCCAGCGGCCCAACACGCCAGTTCGATATTTATGAATCAATCTTCGTGCATGCTTGGGAATGTCGTTCCTTCGGGATGCACCAATATCTACATCCATCTTTCTCAATCTGGTCTGCAAGTGGGAATCACAACCCTGAAACTTCTCTGTTCGGAATGACTCTATCAATACATTACCAAAAATCATATCGATATAAAGGAAGACTGTAATAAAACTATGTAGCAATAACGAAACATGTAATAACAAATTACTGTAGTTTTACAAAATAAAAACAACAATAACAATATACAGCAACGTTTCGACCAAAAGGTCTTTATCAAGCAAACGATACAACAGGTGTAACGAATTTCAAAAATAATGTGCACACTACTCCATTCCAGCAAACCATGGTCCATAAACACAATGAAGAAAAAATAAAAGGAGGAATGCAGTTTACATGCATTGTGTAAGATGGATAGACGGGATCTCCTGAAAGGACATGGCTCGTGATCGTTTTTGTTGGTGGGACCAGACTACAATTTTCGGAAACTCATGGTTTTGGCTTCAGTTATATTTTAGTCCATTACATAATAAATACATGTTACACATTATTTTTGGTGGGGCCGATCCTCTGGTCCTTAATGACGAGCCGCCACTGCATCTTACATAACAATGTTGATTATTCAGTAACTGTCGCCCGAGTGGTTACCGGGGCCCAAATTTGGGGTGTAAAGAATAGAACCACTGTTACCTGCCGTGCATGTCGTAAGAGGCGACTAAGGAGGTTTGGCTGAAATCGGATGCATGTGTCCTAAACGTGTAGAAGTCTTATGCGTTTAGGGCCTACCAAACGAATGTGCAACGTATACACGTTCTTGGCAAAGATCAAACATATCACAAAGAGTGATTAAAATTGGTCGTAAAGAACGAACGCAAAGAAGAAGAAGATTCAGTAATTTAATCTAACACAACATGAACAATGTTGATTAATGACTAACTTCAAGTTGTCTATGCCTGCTGTAAAAAGTCCAAGAGCAATGGGCCTAGGTGATATTTCTTAGAGATGAGGACGTTTACATTATTTAAGTAATATTGCCAGCGGCTGCTCGTCATTAAGGGCCTACGGTGCTGGGCCCCACCAAAATTAATGTGTAATGTGTATTTAAAAAAAATAAAATTTAAATATGACTTAACACAAAACCATGATTTTTCCGAAAATGTTTGTCTGACACCACCAACAAAAATGATGACTAGCCGCCACTGAATATTGCTGAATCTTCAACGCTAAAAACGATATCAAATCTTATAAGAACAATTTTCTGGCCAACACTATGTTACCGGTGTCACACATGGCTAATAACAGCAACTAATGAGCGGAAAATCATAACGACAGAGATGAGGTGTCTTAGAAGAGCTGCAGGTGTGACAATAAGTCTGGCCAATACTATGTTACCAGTGTCAAACATGACCAATAACAGTAACTAATGAGCGGAAAATCATAACGACAGAGATGAGGTGTCTTAGTAGAGCTGCAGGTGTGACAATAAGTCTGGCCAATACTATGTTACCAGTGTCAAACATGACCAATAACAGCAACTAATGAGCGGAAAATCATAACGACAGGGATGAGGTGTCTTAGTAGAGCTGCAGGTGTGACAATAAGAGACAAAATTAGAAATGAAGAAATTAGAAGAAGACTGGATGTGAAACCAGTTATGCAATTCATAAACAACATATTAAATGGTTTGGATACCTGACAAGAATGTCCTGGTATCGCCTACCCAGAGAGCCGCACAGAAAAAGTATAACGAGTACAGAGCAAGAGGAAGACCACGCAAAGGATGGAGTGACGGCATCAAGAACAGATTTAAGAAAATGAATAACAGCATATAAAGTGTATTAGAACAGGCACACACAAGATCACTTCACCCTACTTCCCCACCCTCCCTTTCAACACTAATATAAAGAAGTAAATAATGTAAGAGAAGAAGAAGACGAGGTGAATCTACAACATTAAGCAGACTGCAAGAATACCAACAACAAGTCAATAATCGTCAATGTGCCTTGCCTTGTCCCTTTTTAGTTCCACTATTTCATGACAAGACGTTTTTATTATTTTTTTGGGAGGCCGCCCGACGGTTCGTAAACACCAGGTAAAATAACAAAGATAAAAAAAGATAAATAATAAAATTTAAAAAAATAAAATGAAAAGTAAAACAAAAGTTAAAATACTTTTTTTAAATGAATTATATTTATATATATCCCCCAAAAAAAAATGAATTTTAAAAATAAAAATATTTAAAAGTTAAAATTAAAACTACAAATTAAAATAACAAAATAAAAATATAAAAATAAAAGTTTTAATTTAAATTTTAAAAAAATAAAAAATAAAAAAATAAAAAAATATTGTTTTTAATTTAAAAAAGACGAGACACTTCTTTCATGAACTATCGACGTTTACAAAACACTTTTATCAAAACTTAACTAAAGACACTTCTTTTGGCCTTTGACAACAGTTCGACGACTATCGTCCGAGTTTCTCTTTGTCCTATCAGTTTGTTTCTTTTTTTCTTTCCTTATTTATTCCCTTGGTTGTGGATTTCAGTGTCTCTTGACATAAAGAGATCATCTTGGAATGAGCCTAAAATTCATTGAACTCAAGGTAAAAAAATCGGATATTATTATTGCCAAAAGAAAAATCTCAAAACTGAAAAATAACTAATATATCTGTTTAACTGCGCCGGGTAAACTGTACACGTGGAAAATTTATAGGTGCGTAGTCACCCCCTTCAGATTGTAAAAGTTGGAAACTTCAGCTAAAATGTTATCTAAATCTAGACAAGATCACTGCCCTGGAAGTGTAGCAGCTGCCACACACTGAGAGACATACGGAGGAGGAGATCGAAGCATTTATGGTCTAATAGGTTCGATATGCAGGAATGATGATCCGACGACAAATCTACACTAAAAACCGGTGTTGTTAGTTGTCAAATGCTGAGATACCCACTGAGGAGGAGATCGGAGCACTTATAGACTAATTGGTTCAATGTGCAGTGATGATTATCCGACGACTAAACTAAACTAAGACCGGTGTAGTTAGTTGCTACACGTTGAGGGACATACTGAGAAGGAGAGCAGAGTGTTTATAGACTAATTGGTTCGATGTGCAATGATGAAGAGCCGATGACTTAACTAAACTAACAAAAACAAAACTAACTACTCCATTAATTGCATCCGTGTTTGTCAAATTATTTCCATAAATATTTGATGATCTTGGCTTTTAAAAGGCAAGTGCTATCTCTCATATATTTCATACATATATATTTTGTATGAAATATAGCAAATAGTTATATACTGTACCGAATATCCTATGTAATATATCTTAGGAAAACCAACTTTGAAAGTAAATTCTTGGAATATACGTTTAAATAAACACACGCACACACGCACAGCACACCACACACACACACACACACACACACACACAAACAAAGAAAGATACTGGCTTTGATAGCTGATGTATTGAGGTTCCTCTCATGTAATATGATAGAGAGAGAGAGAGAGAGAGAATACAAGTTTAAAGAGTTTTCAAGCCAAGGATTGACTTCATTGCACTGGGTTTTACCCCATCTGGCTCGGTTCCTCTCCGCAGAAATGACAGGCCACCTGCAGAGAGTATTGCACAAGCACGAACTCCGTAGCTCCAGCAACAATCCTAGTGGTCTCTGGAAAAATAAAAGTGAAAAGGTGAAGACTAACTTTAATACGAAATTTGATGAGCTATTCTAGAGAGCTGGATAGTAAAGACGGAGAGAGAGAGGTGTGTAGGAAGAGGGGAGAGAGGGAATGAAGGGGAGAGAAGGAAAGAATGGAGAGAGAGGGAAAGAAGAGAAGAAAAACTGGAAGAAAGGGGGAAAAAGGAGAGAGTAGGAAAGAGGCGATATATGGAAGTAGGAAGAGAAGAAGGGGGAAGAGAGATGGAAAAGAGGAGACAGAAGGATAGAATGGAGAGAAAGGAAAAGGGATCTCTTATTAAAAAAACAACAAACAACAAACTACAAACAACACACAACACAACACACAATAAACAAAAGACTCGAAAGCGGATCTTGTGGCGAAATGATGAAGGCGTTTATCTTACGAGCTGAAAGCCATGTTTTCGAACCCGGAACGCGTCATTGAGTTCACATGTCAGTTTCCCGGACATTTATGTTGGCTATGGAGTTTGTTCTGTACTCAATACTCACGTGAAGTTTTTATAGCGAAGTTGTTCAGACGTTTGCCTTCTGTTCTGAAGATTGAAAGTTCGAATTCTGACAGTCAAATATGAATGTTTGTTCGGGATATCCCTAGACTTGCTGCTGGAGCTACAGAGTTCGTGCTTTGTGCAAGACTATTGACAGGTGATGTGCTATTTCTGCCTTGAGAGACGGAGCCATATGGAGAAACATATTGCAATTAAGTAAATTCATCGCATTTATACTCTTTAGATTAACACATAATGCTAGGAGTATCAAGAAGAGAATAGTGTGGAAATGAAGACATCAGGAAAAAAGTGGGCACAACATCAGTACTGAGCTTCATCAAGAAACAACAAATTAAATGGTTCGGTAACATAAGCAGATTACCAACAGGCAGGGCACTTAAATAGCAATGTTACTCCGATACAGCGGATTCAAAGCAAAAAACTGTCAACGCAAAAGGTGGACTTCAAATATAACAGAGGCGACAAAATACACTGCTAGCAAAGCGCAAACAAAAGCTCGTTCTAGACATTTCTTCTTATCCTTACCCTGGTAGAAAAAAAGAAAAGATTAGAGAAAAGAAACAGAAAAGAAGAAAGAAACATGAATATTCTCTCGTCAGGTTAGGGTGTATTTACTTTTTTTGTCCGATCCAGAAGCACTTGAGCTTTCAGCTCTTCGGCTCGGTGCCATGGACATCAGTAACCCTTCGGCTCGGTGCCACGAACCCCTGTGAATCTGGGAACCTGTAGCTTTTCTGCCAGCCCGTGGAATTGAACCCACACTCACAGAGGGCTAGTCACCCACAGTCCAACACGCTACGAACACGCTGGACAGGGGGGTGTATTTACTACAAACATGGACAGGTTCATATGAAGAAATCTATTGCAGTGACATCAGCCCTTCGCATTTCATCTCCATTTTGGTATAGCTACAAATACGGCTCCACATTTAGTTAGTCTCAGAATAGCTGAACATAAACGTGCAAACATATTCGAATACATTTACATGTCTCATGCCCAGTGTTTCCGCTGTTCTAACAGAGCAAAAATGTATAATTTCTTGGGATAACAAAGATATTATGTGCTTAAAAACGGTGAAGAATATTGCTTATCTACAGCGTTTAACTCGCCGCAATGTTGGACTGCGTGCTCAAATCCTTTGGCTCAGATCTTATACAAACTACAACCAGTGTTTTAAGAAGTGATCAAGTTATAGCGAAAGCAAATCTGTTACCAAACAAACGAATGATGCCCGGTATGCAGCGGGAAGACTGTTATAGACTAGGGACGCGAACAAAAATACAAGGCTTTGCTGTAACTCAGAGGTGTCTGGTATACAAGGCTGTGTATAATAGCCGTTCATCATAGCAATTATAACAACATAAGACGTGTGGTGTTAAATTATACCTCTCTGGTGTGTTGTTATGTTGTATCTCTCTGGTGTGTTGTTATGTTGTACCTCTCTGGTGTGTGCGGATATGACTATGAAGATCACCCCTCGAACACAATCTCTTACTACAGTGGGGCAAACATGATCGAGTTTGGACATGTCGGTATTGTGTGTTCTATCTTTTCACTCAGCTTGTTTTCTTTGCACCTAAACAGTACGACCATTCTCAACTATGTGAGTTCCTCTTGTGTTGTTACAGAGCCACATTTGGCGATCTTACGCAAAGGATTCCTATCACGTGGTTTCTGTATCAAAGAATGTCTTTAACGCTTTGTTTCTGACCACCAGCCGATCGTACACCATACATTTACTGTTTTCGAATACGCTTATCAGGCATCCGAGCAACATGACCGCCCCATTTTACCTGAGCCTTCTGCAACAGGATGCTGGCTCCTGGAATCCTGGTTCCCATACAGTAAGACGGTGTATATGTTGAAATAGGTCACATGTCACTCAACTAGCACACTGGTGAGGATCACAAGAATTCAACAGGAATCGTTAGAAAGTATTTTATACGAGATCAAACGCAAACCACAATTTTTGTCCAAAATAAGGAAAATCAATTATATAACGGATGTTAATGAACTCGGTGGATTTTTGGTAGACCAGTCATAACACTACCACGAATCATTAGTAATACCATCGCTAACCAAAATCATCATAATAAATGCACTATTTAATCCAAGCGAGATAATCAATCACATTTTACAATTGAAAGCATTTATCTGGATTATCTCCTTTAACTTCTAATGTCTTATTTTGTTAGATAGTATTTTAAGATTAAGAGGTCTCTTAGCGATTCTGGCTATATATATTATAGTCATCAGTCGATGCATTATTATAGCCTCATCATCATGTGGCAAGCTGGTTTCGGCGAACATGGATCTCCATAATTTTCCCTTCCGAGTACTGACTATCAAATCTGACTTTGACTGTTTTTCTGCGCCATGATATTAAAATGCCATACTTTTTTTTGTCTCCATAGACTCTTATTTTGTTTTTCAATGAATTTGTTTGAGAATCGTCTGACCAAATGGATTAGAGCGCAGTATCCATGCGGGAGATATGTATTCAATCCACTGTAAGGTACACAATTTTTCTGTCGGGGGCATAACGGAAAAACCTAACCTGAGCGGTTTCGTGGCCACTGCAATAGCCGTGCGGCCATTATATTGCTCAGGCTCACGTCCCACCTGTCCTACAGCGCCCTAAAAAGCTGTACTGCAGGGAGTAACACCAGTTTTTATTTTTGTTATTTTTATAATGTGTTAAAACATATTTTGATATAAATATATATAAAGTGAGATAATAGCCGTCCATCGCAAGCGATGATGACAACAATCTCAGACGTGTGCTGTTGCACCTCTCTGGTGTGTGCGGAGGTGACTGTAGAGTCCAATCCTAGAACAGAATCCCCGACCACAGGTGGGCATACATGATCAAGGTTAGACATGTGAGTGTTGTGTGCTCTGTCTTTTCGTGCTGCTCGTTTTCTCTGTGACTCAACAATACGATGATTATCAGCTATTCGGGTTCCTCTTTTGTTGTTATAGCGTCACATTTGGCGATCTTGCGCAAGGGATTCCCAGCACGTATTGTCTATATCGAAGCATTTCAGAGACACTTAAGAGTGTCTTTAAAGCGTTTTTCTGTCCACCAGCTAAACGTCTGCCCCTTTCAAGCTCGCCATACATCAACTGTTTTGGGATGCGTTTATCAGGCATCCGAGCAACGTGAGATACAAGTTGCGCAACCGCATGTACAGTTGCTGCAGTTATCTAGATACCCGTCATCATAATGCGTAAGAAGGTATTGTGTAGTAGAGGTTGGATGCTCACCTCTCGTTTCATAGATACTCGGCTTGCTCCTTGTGGAGTCATTGTGATATATTCCAGAAATCCTGATATCAGTATAGGTGAGATCGACTATCCTAATTCTATCGGAGATGGACGATAAAACGTAGGTCCCGTGTTCACGTTGATCCATAAAAGAACCATTGGAAGTTAAAAATCGAGAAGAACAGGCTGAAAAGCCGCTGCCCGGGGAAAATTCATTTGAAAGATTTGTAAATACATAAATTTCTACAAAATATTTTCACCATCTTCTTTTTTTTTTTTTTCGTCCGCTTTCAACTCAGACGAAGTTTCATCTCTGAAACTGATTTTTGCGTGAAAATCCGTTTTCCAATTTCTTACAATGGCAGCAGCGTGCACATTGTAAATTACTTTACACTGGCAGCCGTGTGCTCAATGTACTCGTAATTAGTATTCCCTCGCCATACAGGCAGATTTTCTCCGACTTCAGAGGTACTCACGTTATCGTCCTGAGTAAGACCAGGGGACTCGAACAAATGCCGGATAGTAGGTTCGAACCCGAGCTATGAGGCGTCTCACAGCTAGCAGGCCGAGCTACTATCAACTACTCTAGGCAGTCCCCCACCATCTTCTAAACTACACAGGGACCCTTGTCGGTGTTATGAAATTCGTACACTGTCGCTGAGATCTTCCTGTGTACGAAAGAGATCGGAGAACACAGGGTTATTCACAAAAGTGCAATGATGATAGTCCTATTAATCAATCAATCGATCAATCATAATAAGTAATGTCACAACAGGTTAAACTGTCCGGCAACTGGTGATAAATTTTCTATTCCTGTTTCTCCACTCTTTCGTTATCATTGTCGGGTTAATCAATTCAAAGACTGATGATAAAACCGTGGGATGATGTCCCTCCACTTTACAGTATCAGCAGCAACATGTGAGACATCAAAAATAGATGGTAACAGTTTTCTCTAAACATGGTTCAGAAATGCACCTTGTCCTCACCATCATGTGGTACAGACAAACAATTGGTGATACAGTTGTGTGATCATGTCCCTAAGCAGAAACAAGACGTCACCAGGTGAGACTAATTTCGGTTAGGATCAAAGTGTAAAACCATCTTGCTTGCGGCGATAGATGGAGGGAAGCTTCCTATTCATAGAGCTATTCATCATCATCATCATCAGGTGCCGTCTCCACATCGAAGGTTGGCTACAATGAATCTCCAGCATCCTCTGTCTTTCGCCTTGGTGTTGCACACTGCCAGACTGTAACCTGTCCATTTCTTAAAGTTTCCCTTCCACTTATCTCTCGGTCTTCCTCTTGCTCTTCCCCCTCAACTTTCCCCACTAGTAAATGTTTTATCATGGTGTCATGTCTTTTTATGTGCCCAAAATACTTTACTTGTCTGAATTTTATTTCTCTTAATAATTGTTTCTTCATGCCTAGTTTTCCTAAAACTTGTTTATTTGTCTGTTTTTCTGTCCATGAAACGCTGCCTATTCTTCTATATATCCACATCTCAAATGCATCAATTCTGTCTTCTAACTGCTTGTTCATTGTCCATGTTTCCGAACAATATATTAATATAGGATATACATATAGCATTTGATCATTCTCATTTTTAGAGCTAATATGCAACAATATTAAATAAATTCCGAACAGCTCTCATTCGAAAGAAGGATGACGCTATTAGTCATTACATATTTTTTTACATGGGTCCTCCCGATGCAACAATAACGAGTAAGAGCCCAATGTCTTTACAAAATGGGAAAGCAACCAAACAATAAAGTTGTATGATCATATTCTTCTACTGTGTCCTGTAGTAGACACATTTCTTTAACATCTCAAAGACAATATTACATGATAACTACACAATGTTGACTATTCTTCAACCTCTCTTTTCACTTTTCCGATAAATGTCAACATTTTAATATAGTCTGATCCATAACTACTTCTCCAATGATGTGTGTTTAACCAGCGAGACACAAGAACCATCAGTATGCATGCTCTTCGACATCTCTTGTGGTAGACTGAGCACCTATGGGTCTGCCTGTAGTGCTGTGAAGTCAATTCAGTAGCTAATAAATAATAGACAATACCTTGATGAAATCCTACAACTTATAAATTTGCTTATTATAAAAAGGGTTTAAAGCCGAAGGATTGACTTCATTGCACCGGGTTTTACCCCATATGGCTCGTCCCTCTCAGCAGAAATGGCACGCCACCTACCGAGAGTATTACACAAAGCACCAACTCGAACCCACGACCTTTGACTCACAAGGCAAAGGGTTTGTAGCTGACTAAGTGCAACACCTTGATACTTATTTCGTCCATCCTGTTGACATGTTTTCAGTTATCAGCTTATCAGTTATCAGCTTATCTGTTATCAGCTTATCAGTTACCAGTTCTCAGTTATCAATTTTCGGTTGTCAGTTATCAGTTATATGAAGACTATCATCATAGCAATCCGGACATGTCTATAGCGATCTGATCTCCGTCTCAACAAATCCAAGATTGTTCAGCAGGCCAACATGTTAGTTCAATGATGATTAATCATGTTCTATTCAAGACAGGCACTGTATTGAAACCAGCAGGGAAAAACTCATGTTCTATTCAAGACAGGCACTGTATTGAAACCAGCAGGGAAAAACTCATGTTCTATTCAAGACAGGCACTGTATTGAAACCAGCAGGGAAAAACTCATGTTCTATTCAAGACAGGCACTGTATTGAAACCAGCGAGTGATTAAACACATCGACCACGACCTTCTATTCCAAGACAGGCATGTATTGAAACCAGCAGGAAAAACTCGTGTTCTATTCAAGATCAGCACTGTATTGAAACCAGCAGGAAAAACTCGTGTTCTATTCAAGACAGGCACTGTATTGAAACCAGCAGGGAAAAACTCGTGTTCTATTCAAGACAGGCACTGTATTGAAACCAGCAGGGAAAAACTCGTGTTCTATTCAAGACAGGCACTGTATTGAAACCGCAGGAAAACTCGTAGAAGATGGGAAAGTCTAGACATACCTGGAGAAAGAGATGGAGGCTGACATTAAAAGGAAAGGTAAAACATGAAAAGAATTGAAAGGGATGGCAGGAGAGAGGAAGAGCTTCAAGAAGTTTGTTAAAGACATGCGCTTCGTTGGGAGTTGAAAGGTGAAGAAGAATTCTGTCATAGACTGACGCTATTTGTTTACAAAATAATATATAATTCACAGTAATCCGTTTGACAACTAAGAAATATATACAGATTAATATGTATATCTCAGCTCTTTCTTCGTCTTTTCTCTAGTCATGTTTTGTCTCATAGCTTCAGGGTAAACAGAGATTTCTACAACATGCTTTTGTGTGCGCTTCATAAATAGTTTTTTCCCCCGAATCTGTTATTTCTGACGGCCCTTTGCTTTGTTTTTACTGTATCGGAGTAACATTGCTCTTTGAGGCGTACTGTCTGTTGGTAATTTGCTTATGTGGCCGATCCATTTAATTTGTTTTTTAATAATGACGTTTAGTACTGATGTTGTACCCACTTTTTTTCTGATGTCTTCATTTCTAAACTGGTCTCTTCTTGAAACTCCTAGCATTCTACGTAGACACTTCATCTCTTTCGTGACTAGTTTTTTTCCCCCTATTACTTGGTGTCAACGTCCAGGTTTGACACTAACAGCAAAATATTGAGAGAAAAATTGTGCTGTACAATATTCTTTTAGTGCTCACGGTGACATGTTTGCATTTCAAATTGGTGCCATTTGTCATATAATTTGATTTGCTTTACTGCGGTCGGGGTTCAATTACACAGAGGGTATGGAATTTTGTCCGACAGTCACGGCTCTCAGGTCAACTCAGCATCAATTGGGTACTAGGAAAAGCACTGGAAAGTAAAGACACCGGCGTGATGTTGAGTACAACACCCATCGTGTGAAGACGATCCACAAAAAATACGGGTCTAATACCGTAATGCCCTATATACTTCTTCTTCTTTTGTCGTCACACTGTTACCGGGTTGTTGCCCAGTGTCGTCACACTGTTACCGGGTTGTTACCCAGTGTCGCTGTTTTCTATTTTTATCTTGCCCTGTTCTGGTGGCTAGGTTGATTGTTAATTTTGCTCTTTGACAGGATTCTGCTATGCCATCTAACCATCTTTTCGTGGTCTTCCTCTTGCCTTCTTTCCTGGTGTTCTCTTGTAGAAGACACTGTATACATCCACATGGTATAAAACGGGTTCCTTTACTTTTTCTTTTCTACTACATCAAAACTGTATTAAAATGGGAACAAATATTAAGTTTCGTGCTTTTGAACTCGGTAGTCACAACAATCATAGAGAGAAAATAAATCTGCAATAGACTGGAAGACAAACACTGGATATGATTATGGAAAACACTTTCTCAAAGTCCTAAGCCAGAGCCAACTATAAACTACTGGGCCTTCGGGCTCAGGTAAGAATTGGGGGAAATCAGACCCCAACTACACCACGTGACCTCGCATTCCAGTATTGGTGTATATAGACGAATTCATTTTAAAATCAACACAAAATGCTAACTCGAAGTCATATTATCCAACAAGTTAAGTTTAACAATAAGGAATATCAATATAATGAATATGTTTCACCAACAAATAACCATAGACTCACCGAATTGAGTAAAATTGCAAAAAGCGTGCAGTGTTCTATCAAACATCTGTATTTTCCAGATCCCTTTTCTTATCTAGGTCAGGGAATACCCGGCCAGTTGTCTGGCCTGTGCTAGAGCCAGGCTGTGCCTAAGCAGAGCAGACCAGGTCATTATATTTCGGCTACTCCTGGACACTGCAGACTCAACAAACACTTACTTATATAGACTAGAAATAAGTCAAACATCTATCTGCCAGTGTCAGTAGGCGGGAAAGACACATGAGCATGTTCTGCAAGAACATGTTGCATCTCATGTGTGAGCTGAGAAGCAACGTGTGGCCACACCCAGCTGACCTAAAAATTAAGCTTTGAGGAAACCTGACAGCGCCCGTGTGCTGCCGGTGACCGCAAGGGGAGCAAAGAGTAGCAGCACTGCGACCTACAAGGCATGTCGTAAGAGGCGACTAAGGTGGGGTTTGGCGTAGGGCTGGCTACCCCATCCAGTAGAAAATTTTAGCCACAAAATCCAACCAACCATGAATTCGGATATTTAACTCTAATGTTAAAGCAGTTCTACTGTATGGGTCAGAAACATGGAGAACAACTAAAACAATAGCGCATAAATTGCAAACATTCATCAACTGGTGTCTGCGCAGAATAGAGGGAATAAGATGGTATGATAGGGTCACAAATGAGGAACTTATGGAGAGAACAAGACAGATTCCAGTGAACGAACAGGTTAAAAAGACGCTGGCGCTGGATAGGACACACTTTGCGAAAACCGGAGGGAATATAACAAGAAGGATCCTTGCCTGGAACCCGCAGGGACAGCGAAAGAAGGGAGGCCGAGAAATACATGGAGACGAGATTTGGAGGCGGAGATCAACAATATAAAGAAGAGCTGGAGGGAGCTGCAGGAGATAGCTAGAGAAAGGAAGACTTGGCATGAGTTGGTTGAGGGCCTATGCCCCAACCCGGGTAAAAAAAGGCAAAGAGAGAGAGAGAAACCTGACAGACCTGAAGCTGACTGTCCAGTTTGTGGTGCACAGTAAATGAAGCGCATGACCATAGATCGCTGAAGAAGAAGATGAACTTGATAACGAATGTGTTAAGATTATGTTTCTGAACCATACAGTACAACTTTACTTTTTCTTTTTAACTGCATATCATTTACAGGACTTTGCGAATCAACTCCAGCTTTTTAACGCTGTTTGTGATTTTCTAGGCATTATTACGTTCAGTAGTTTTCCATTGCTTTCTGAACGGGTTTTGCCATCGTCCTTTTGTAAAAATCCACGCGAAACAATTTGCAACCAAATTGTCCGCAGCGTGATTCGAACTCAGAACGTCGAGGTTAACAGACCGAGTCACTAACCTCTAGGCCACAGACGCCACCACAATTTTACAGATATGTGAAATGTTTATATTCTTTACTGTTGGCAAGATATTTATTGACCTTATTTGATATAGCAATTTTTGGTAAAAAAAAAAACCCATTCTAATTGTTCCTTCAAATTATTGTGCTGATTAAGTTTTTATACTCCACTGCACCATTATCATAATTAGCATCACCATCTTCACCGCTATCATTATCATTCATAAAACAATTTTCATCTACCTATGTGGTAATTCTCGGGAGATGTATTACAACAGCCACTGCAACATCGTTACGGAAACTACTACAACCATCTCCATGGGAGCCTTAGATTCATAACCCAGTTTAGCTTTATCAGCCACGTGACACAACGAAATTTCTTTGGCCTAGATCATGTCTCTGGACACCATGGCTTGTTCTCTGTTGTCTGGTTTATTTATCCGTGGACGTGTCGATCGAACATTGTTGGCAAATGTCCGATTAATCAGCGCTTCTCAAACTGTCAGAGAGCATGGGTCATCTAGAAAATTTAAAATATAACTTGCACGTGTGTTGTCGGGGCGTTCAAGTGGAGCAAAGAATAGTACCATTGCGACATACAAGGCAGAGTAATGAAACCATTATTAAAATCTGCGAATTCTCATCTCTTGTTCCATTCATGTTTTGTCAGGGTCATCAATGTGAGCAAATAATAGTACCACTGCGACCTATAAGACATGTCGCAATAGGTGAATGAGGTAGAGATCTAGGCAATCTACCCTAGTAAATAAAAAGCATCGCATAAATCGGATAAGCTGGCTTACTTTTAGGAGCATAACTAGCACAACGCACAATCGTTCTTAGGCTCAGATCATATACACATCACAAAAAGTGGTTTAACAAGTGGTCGTCTAAAGAAGAAGAAGAAGAATCTCTTGCTCATTTTGTTCTTCGCTATTGTTTCTTTTCTTCTAGTCCCCCCGATGACATAATTTTATAGATTGTCCGTCACTATAATCTGGTCCAAGACAATGTTTGCATAATTTTATAGATTGTCCGTCACTATGATCTGGTCCAATACAATGTTTGCATAATTTTATAGATTGTCCGTCACTATGATCTGGTCCAAGACAATGTTTGCATAATTTTATAGATTGTCGATAACTATGATCTGGTCAAGACAAATGTTTGCATAATTTTATAGATTCTCACATGACTGGTCAAGACAATGTTTGCATAATTTTATAGTTGTCCGTCACTATGATCTAGTCAAGACAATGTTTGCATATTATAGATTGCCGTCACTATGATCTGTCAGACAATTGTTTAGTTGTCCGTCACTGATCTGTCAGATAATGTTTGCATAATTTATTGATTGTCCGTCACTATGATCGTCAAGACATGTTTTTATGATTGTCACATGATCTGTCAAGACAATGTTTATATTTATATGTCCTCACATGATCGGTAAGACAATGTTGCATAATTTTATAGATTGTCCTCACTATGATCTGTCAGACAATGTTGCATAATTTATTTTAAGGAGAACGGGTGGCTAATAATTAAACGATAGGGGTTTTCCTGACAAGAACTTCCGTTTTCGATATCTCGGTAAGGTCAAATGGTTTCTTTAGGGAAAACATTACCGATGACTTGCACACGCGGGATGACAGCTTCGGCAAGCGACTTTAGTTCTTCAGTACTTTACAATCCCCAGTGCACTCTCAAAAATGAAAAGAAGAAACGGTACTGACAGTTCATAATTTAGGTTTTGTGCGTATAGACCAACAAACATGAGCAATAAAAATAATTCCTTTCAGAGAATCAAAGGTTTTTGTTGTATAAAATCCTGACATCTCCCAGAGCAAAAGATGCTATAAATATTTAGTTCAGAAATGAGAACATTCCATTTAACGAGGGGTTTATGAAACCTGAACTCCTATTCATTGTTTTAAAAACCAAGAGACCAGGATATTCCAAATAGACAAGCTGATCCAACAGTAAGGTCATGTGTGTTTGAGCACAGCCAACTCTAAATGGGAGTTATAACTGACTGGAAAACCCTGATCTAGATCAAAGCGGGGAGTGGAATTTATACATGTTTGATAGAACACCGCAAGCTGTTTTGCAATTTTACTCAATTAGGTGAGTCTATGGTTATTTGTTGGTGAAATATATTCAGAATATTGATATTCCTTATTGTTAAACTTAACTTGTTGTATAATATAACTTCGATTTAGCATTTTGTGTTGATTTTATAATGAATTCATCTATATTCAACAATACTGGAATCACATCACGTGGTGTATTTTGGTCTGATTTCCCATAATTCTTAGCTGAGTCCCAGGCCCACAAGTTTATAGTTGGTTCTGGTTTGAGACTGCCACCCTATCATTCACATTTAAACCCAATTGAACTCTTTTGGATCAAAGTTAAAGGACATGAAACAGCTGAAAATAAAACTTTCAAACAATGCAAAATTGGTTACTAAACTGACGTCATTGCACTCCGGGCAGACCTGTAGGTGCTCAGTCTTCCCAACAGATATCGAAGAGTATGCATATTGATATAGTTTCCGTGGTTCGCTGATTAGACACACTCCTCACTCTGCCCCTCATTCATCAAGTTCTACTTGTACAACGGGTAACTGCAAATTGCTTAAATCGATTCAACATCTAATTTAAAGTCTTCATCCAGCAGGCAGTGGCGAAAATGCAGAAGAACATTTCCTTAATCCATCTTCAACTTCCAAACAATCGATACTTTTGTTGCACGCCTGGTCCGCTCTCTCATTTCCGCAAAAAACCCGCATGTCCAGGACAGTATATCCACGTAAGCCTCTGGAGGTTAGAAACTTCTATAGACGACATCCACTCATACCGAAACCTGCCCTTTTGGTTCTTGAGAAACATCGACTGAGTCAGATACAACAACGGCCAAGTAAATAGAGTTCCAGAGAGTCAATGAAGAGCAGCAGTAACGGCCTCAACCTCCATCCTCATACTGGAAGCTGTTGTCCTGTATGATCAACTTTATGCAATATAAAAAAGCTAACACATGCTGCCATGTCGAAGATAGACAGGTTATTGGTATAAATGCGAAGACCTTTTCTTAAAGGAGGTAACAAAACTATTGGGAAAAAGATGGACTGTCGTTCGTACAGCTGAGAATAGTCATCAGATATCAGATATCAGACTCAGAATAAGTGAGTAAACACCGTATATGTTTTAAATAACAGCCGTTATTTGGCCCTCCAAAGTTCAAATTCTATATATGCCTATGCCGAAAATAAGTGAATTCCTTAATTTACGGTAAATTATTTTCTTCCAGCACAAAGTAATTACTACGTTAGAAAAGATCAAAGGAATTCGCCGTTGCAAGAAAAGTATACTACCTGCAACATTGAATTTTATAAAATCGTTGGAACATCAACAATACACTACATGCTAAAAATCATGTTCCTTCATGCAAGTAATATGGAGATATTTGAGGTCAATCGTTGACCTAACACAGGAAAAACAAAAATTATGACAAACAGTGAAATCCAACAACCAGTAATGTTAGAAAATGAAACACTGGAAAGGGTTGAGCAGTTTACATATCTTGGTAGCGTACTGACACTAAATGGTGGCACAGAGGAAGATATAAAATCACGTCTAAGTAAGGCCAGAACCGCTTTTGCCAGAATGAAACCAGTATGGAAGTCCAAAATCTACAATAGGACCAAAAAGCTTAAACTCTATAAAAGCATTGTTTTGCCAGTTTTACTCTACGGATCGGAGTGTTGGAGGATGACCAAAGGAGATACTAGCAGGCTGTCAGTTTTCCACCACTCTTGTCTTCGCAGAATCTTGGGAATCTTTTGGCCAGTAAAAATATCCAATAACCAACTACTCCAAGATTCAAGACAAGAGGCAATGAATGACATACTCAAAAAGAGAAGATGGAAATGGCTCGGACATGTTATGAGAATGAGACAAGAAATGCCTGCAAGGGTAGCCCTCACTTGGACACCAGAAGGAAAGAGAAAGAAAGGCAGACCACTGACAACATGGAGGCGCATGATGGAAGAGGAACTGGACACCGCATCTCTGACGTGGGCTCTGCGCTGAAGGCTGCACGGGACAGGAGAGCATGGAAAGTCCTTTCTGAAGCCCCATGTGTCACTAGGCATGACGGGATTAAGTAAGTAAGTAATCGTTGAGCTACCTTTTTGAAACGCATTATACTTGGAAATAATCGCAAAATTGTGTTAAGATTTCTTGGACATTCGCAGTCTTCTTAAGTTTGAGCTTTAACTGTCTCGGACATCCCCTACTAAACAAACAAACAATCGGACATTCGATCGTTACTATAAAAGTGTTCGATCGTTCCACCATATATCATGGGGGGGATTACCTTAGTTGGATTCTCCGAAAGGAGTTAATTCTTATTTTTCATGTTTGTTGGCCTACACGCTCTGATATAACCAATAAAAGGTTCGCCTTAGGTTGAAAGAGCGTGCCTCGGCTTAAAGAGGCTTTAATCCCATACTTAACAAACAAACAAACCATATATCATTAACTATCATAAGATAAGACGAGACCCTTCTTTCATGAACTATCGACGTCAACAAAACACTTTTGTCATAACTCAACTAAAGACACTTCGTTCGGCCTTTAACAACAGTTCGACGACCACCATCCAAGTTTCTCTTTGTCCTTCCAGTTTCTTCCTTTTTCTGCTTTCCTAATTTTTTTGGCTTTGGGTTCCAGTGTCTCTTTAAAAGAGATCATCTTGGAATGAGCCTAAAATTAATTGAATTCAAGGTAAAAAAAAGGATACTTTTATTGTCCAAAAGAAAAATCTCAAAACTGAAACATAACCGTTATGATTGATTGTTTGATTTGATAGGACTATCATCATTGCACTTCGGTGATGTAACCATGTGTGCTCCGATCTCTTTCTTACACAGAAAGATCTCAGCTGCAGTGCACGGACTTCATAGCACCGGCTATAGCCCTTGATGATATATCTAGCTAATGTTTAACGGTGCCGGGCAAATTGTTGTCATGGATAATTTATTCATGCGTAGTCACGCCATGACACCAGCGTAAAAGACTTGACACCATGATCAAGTCTTTACTAGAGGGGAAAGTTGAGGGGGGAAGAGCAAGAGGAAAACCGAGAGATAAGTGGAAGGGAAACTTTAAGAAATGGACAGGTTACAGTCTGGCAGAGTGCAACACCAAGGCCAAAGGCAGAGGATGCTGGAGATTCATTGCAACCAACCTTCGATGTGGAGACGGCACCTGATATTCAAACTCCACGGTGGGCAAGTTTGGAAGCAAATTCGTTTCCATGGAATTTTACAAAAAGGTAAAGCAGACCCCACCGTTCAGAAAGCAATGTCAAACTACTGAACGTATAAGTGGTTGCTAGAAAATCAGCGACTCGTTTACTGTGGTTGATGGCTACGTCCTGTAAAGGATATGCCACGATTTCATTTCTGTCACCTACAGCAGAGAGTGAAAACGTTAGTAACTTCAGTAGTAAAGTCATTCTAAATTTTACTTGCTAAAAATTAAAGATGGATCACACGTTTTATCGTCATTCTCCCAAAAGGACTAGAAGCTTGATCACAGCTATATTAAGATCAGGGATAAATAGATAGTATTCCATTTTCTGCACGAGGGAACGAACTTCGTTCCAGAAAGGCACAGACCATGATTGACTACATCAACTAGATGTTCGTTTATTCTAAATTTTAGAGAAATATTTGTGCACGGAGGGAGGGATCTCTATAGCTAAGTGATTAAGCAGATTGATGAATCAATCAATCAATCAATAAATCAATAAAATCAAAAAAAATCAATTAATCATCATCAATTAATTGATCAACCCAGCGTGCAATGATGATATCCCAAACTGAAACCTACGCCAGTCAACATTAAAGTGGTAAAGTGCTTGCCTTGCGAGTAGATGGTCGTGGCTTGGAATCCGGGCCACACCGTTCTCTTCACGAGTGCATTTTTTCCCCAGAGACCGCTAGGATTGTTGCCGGTTCTACGGAGTTTGTGCTCTGTGCAATACTCTCAGCAGGTGGCAGGCCATTTCTTCGTAGAGGATCCGAGACATATGGAGTAAACCCAGTGTCAATGAGCTCAATCCTTCGGCTTCAAAACCAGTTATAGCAATCAATCAATTAGCCATTCAATCATTCATTTTTTCATTTAATCAATCAATCAATCAATCAATCAATCAATCAATCAATCCGACAATCATACAACCAATCAATTATTCATTCAATCAATCAATAACTACATCATAAATCAATCGATATATTAATTATTTAATCAATCAATCAATCAATCAATTATTCAATCAGTTAATTATTTTATCAACCAATCCGTCATCAACTTTACAATCGATCAATCAATCAATATTTTATCAAATCAATCAATTTTTCAATGTACCAATATTCAACACATAACACAATTAATCAAACAATCAATTATTCAACCAATCACTCAATCAATTATTAAATCACTCTGTCAATCAATCAACTATTTATCTTTTACTTCTCTTCATGTTCGTAATTTTTCCACAGTAAAAAAAAAAATCCTCATTCATAATTTCTTCCTTCTATGTTTCTCTCAGAAATTTAGATGTTCCTGTTCTAAAAGGTGGCCCACTTACACCAGCGTCCAATACAAACTGTATAGCATGGCTGATAATCTGTGACAGACGGCTGCCTTTATTAGAGAATCTGAAATCCCAATCTAGTGAGAACGCAGAAGATGATGAAAAAGTTCTAAGTGATAATGCGTATATTTCTTTCTTTATTCTCTTGTTTTGAATAACCATTGTCGGTGGCGTCAAACAAAACCAAACGCCTGGGATTTCAGTTTGCCGTTGATTTATTCATGAGAGCGAGGAGAAGCTTCCATAAAAAAGACACTCGTTTCTTATTCAGAATATGTAACACATCAGTGTTGCGCAACGGCATAACTTTGGAGGGGAATATGTCAGAGGCGTAATTAGAGTAGGACAGAGCACATTTCTGATCTGCAAGTATACATTTTGTGTAAAGTTAATGGTTTGGACACCTAATAAGAATACCCTGGTATCGTCTACAACAAAGAGCCACACTTAACAAGTATAAAGAGTACAGAGCAAGAGGAAGCCCACAACAAAATGGAGCGACGGCATCAAGAATAGCTTAATAAAATGAATAGCAGCTTGCTTACAAAATCACCCGTGCGTGATAAGATAAGACCAGACTGTCAACTTATAAACTGCATATTTATTCCAACTCTCTGCTATCAGTGCCAAACATGACCCCTGACTAAGACACAAGAAAAAAGATTACAACATGTAAAATGAGATGTCTACGAAAAGCTGTCAACGTTACAAGGAGAGATAGAGTGAGAAACGAGAATATCAGAAGCATCGTTGGTACTATACCATGCATACAGTACACCGAGAAGCAAAGAATCAAGTGGTTTGGCCATCTAATGAGAATGGAACCACATTTACTACCATCACGTGCCTACAATAATCGACACTCAGGGCGCAGAGCACGAGGCAAGCCAAGAACACGATGGATAGAGAACATCTCAGAGTCCCTGCTAAAGCATGGACTGACAACGTCAAGCGCAACACACCTGGCACAAGATAGAAAACTAACTCTCCCGTGATGCTTTACGGCAAATGTCTTAAGATAAGATAAGATAAGACCAGACTGTCATACTTCGCCGCCGAACGGCTCACAGCAGAATGAGTCACCACCTGTACACTAAATTCAGGATATAAACCAACTATCTGTGCTCCTGTGGCTTGGCGAGTATGACACCAGAGCATATCCTACAGAACTGCTCCCAGTTTGCAGATCTCAGAGGCCACAAGGGAGCAAAGAATAGTAACACTGCGACTTACAAGGCATGTCGTAAGAGGCGACTGAGGTAGGGGCCTATAGAAACTACCCTAGTAAATAAAAAGCATCACAGAAATCAGATGTTCTGGCCTACTTGTAAGTGCATAACTGGCATAACGTACAATTGCTCTTAGGCTCATATCACATACAAATCACAAAGAGGGGTTAACAAGTGGTCGATATGGAGTGTGTGAAGAAAAAGAAGAAGAAGAAAGCTTACAAAGTCCCTTAGATCAAGCACACCGCCCGAGTGGTTACCAGGGCCCAAATTTGGGATGTCAAGAATAGAACCACTGTTACTTGCCACGCATGTCCTAAGAGGCGGCTAAGGAGGTTTGGTTGAAATCGGATGCACGTGTCCGCTAGGGAATGCTAACCCGAAACAAATGCTTGCATAAAACGGATGCACCAGTCGTAAGGCGCATAACATGGTGCAGCTACCCCTCACAATGAGGAATAGGATAACGGATTCTACGGTAGCCAATCTGCCTCGGGGATACAGCCACGCAGTAAGAATGTCAGACCTACCATCACGAGTGTGGCCAAAACTTACTGCGGGAAGAGGTCGGCACAAACGGGCAAGCAGAAATCATAGGAATTATATCCTACAGAACTGCCCCCAGTATGCAGTCTTGAGAAGAAAGAGGTGGCCCACTTACACTAGCGTCCAAGACAAACTGTATGGCGTTGCTGATAATCTGAGGCAGACGGCTGCCTTTATTAGAGAATGCGAAATCCCAATCTAGTGAGAACGCAGAAGAAGATCAAGCGTACAAACAAGATTACATCCCACCCCACGATCACATAAAACTTATATAAAGAAGTAAACAGTGCAAGAGAATAAAAAATTAATGGTAAATATAAAATTAAAGTAATCCGGTAACCTTAGCCCCGTTGTCCTATGATTCCGAGAGTGTAGTAATCCAGTGGATACACTCACACTGCAAACTCAAGGGAAATGAAGATGCTGACAGACTGGCTAAAGAGGGAGCAGTAATGCCCATAGATAACACCTTGGTCAGCTATCAAAAAATAAAAACTATTGTCAGAGGGCACACAAAAGCAGGGAGAGAAAGAACATCTAAAACACAACAAGGATGATGGATATTATTAACTATCCAGAAGACACCGGACTGTCAACTGAACGACAACTGATAAACTGCATATTTCTTCCAACTCTCTGTTATCAGTGTCAACATCACCCTCACTAAAACACAAGAAAAAGATTACAACATGTGAAATGAGATGTCTACGAAAAGCTGTCAACGTTACAATAACGAGAATATCAGAAGCATCGTTGGTACTATACATGCATACAGTACATCGAGAAGCAAAGAATCAAGTGGTTCGGCCATCTAATGAAAATGGAACCACATTTACTACCATCACGTGCCTACAATAATCGACACTCAGGGCGCAGAGCACGAGGCAAGCCAAGAACACGATGGATAGATAACATCTCAGAGTCCCTGGAAAAGCATGGACTGACAACGTCAAGCACAACACACATGGCACAAGATATAAAACTAACTCTCCCCACGTCGCTTCACGGCAAATGTGGTTAAGATAAGATAAGACCAGACTGTCATACTTCGCCACCGAATGTCTCACAACAGAATGAGTCACCACCTGTACACTAAATTCAGGATATGAACCAACTATCTGTGCTCCTGTGGCTTGGCGAGTATGACACCAGAGCATATCCTATATAACTGCCCCCAGTTTGCAGACCTCAGAGAAAGAGGTGGCCTACTTACACCAGCACCCAAGACAAAATGTATGATATGACTAACAATCTGATCGATAGTTACATGCTGCGCTAATTATCACGGGATGTGAACATTTTGTTTTTCGAGACAAACTTTGACCAGCAGTTTACTGTGTGTATACGGTACATCAGATGGCAGGTGTAAAACAGAGTTTAGAAGTAGAATAGCTCAAGCGAAAGCATCTTTTATGAAAATTAAAAACACACTATGCGTGAATTCACTACCAATGACACTGCGAAAACGAATACTCCAGTGCTATATTGATCCAATACTTCTGTATGACAACGAATCATGGACAATGAAAAACAATCAATACGATTATTGGAAGCCACAGAGATGTGGTTTTGCAAAAGAATGCTGAAAATTACCATGGACAGCAAAGAAAACAAATTAGGAGGTTTGAAATCAGGCCTGCACACAAAGAAACCTTATCAAAAGAATAATAATCCGACAATCAAATCGGGCATATAATGCAAAGAGAAGGTATAGAACATTTGGTGACTACAGGTAAAATTCAGGGAAGGAGAGATCGTGGAAGACAGAGGAGAAGATGTTGGATGGCCTGACATCATGGTCCGACACAAGATCGACGTCAGAACTGATTACATGCCCAAGCATAGAGAGTTGTGGAGAGACATGATCGCCTACGCCGGCAGGCATGTCACTTGATTGATTGATTGATTGATTGATTGATTGATACCGTACGTGGTTGGGTCACAAGAATCCGTGATCGTCTATTTGATCATCTAAATTACAATTATCTCTGATATCGGAGTCACGCTTGCATGAATTGCAAGGGACACTAATGATAAAGAAAGCAAATCTTCACACAAAATCAGTCAGAGAGTAATGTGTCCTGCCCACTCTTGAATTCATAACGGACACAAAATAAGATTCACCCATACACAAAGGCTGTCAATACTCCTAGGCAAATTCGACCCCATATACATTGGGCATCCCTGTCACCGTAAGCTCATATCACATACAAATCACAAAGAGTGGTTAAACAAATGGTCGATATGATGCGCTCGAAGAAGAAGTATAACAGAGAGAATCATTCAGGCAATGGATGTTGAGGTCATGTGCACCCAATCTTCGATGCGAATGATGATGATGAATCAGTCTGAGTACCAGGTTAAGAATTCAGCTATTATGTTTAAGAACAGTCCTCCGGTAGTCAATATTTTCATGTTCAGATAGTGTCCCCTCTGGCGCCACAAACTTAAGTTACGCCTCTGAGAACAATTTCAGATTTATGAAACAACACTTGGCAATCTCCAGACATTTTAATGCATACTCTGTCTTGTTGATGGTGTCGTTAATATTCTTGGTCTGGTTCTGTACACACTTGAGCAGATTAACTACACGAATTTGCTCAGATAAGACAGATACACTGGTCCATGGTTAAATGTGTCTCAAATAGAGTCTCTTTGGCACTCGCCTCTTGTTGCAAAGGTTCTCAATTAGCTCCCTCGTGAAGCCAACGGGATATTTCTCAAGAGATCCCTGATCTCAGTTTGGTTGAGATCGAGTTCCTAGTTCTATCGGAGACGGACGATAAAGCGTAGGTCGATGTTCAAGCTGAGCACGAAAAAGAACCCTTGATATTCAAAATCGCGTAGAGCAGGATGGAAATCTGATGCCCATGCAATATTCATTAGAAATATTCAAAACTAAAATTCCTTCAAAATATTTTCACCATCTTCTAAATCGCATCGGAAATCCTCGTCATGCAACGTAACTTGCGCATTTCTGCTGAGATCTTCCTGTGTAAGAAAGAGATCGGAAAACACATGGTTACTCACCGAAGTGCAATAATATTGATAATATCTAGAAAGTATTCAATCAAACATTTGACATATTTGGGTAGTAAAATATCAAACAACGGAGACACGATAAAAGAAATAAACTCTCGTATTGTAAACTATCTCCCCACGAGGTCATTACCTTGTAGTGGTGGCGAGCTTGTGTACCTTCGTGATTCAGAAAGCTTTGCTCCTAGTAGGGACACCCCCCTAGTAGGGACACCCATGTCAGAAAGGTTGAATGATATAGGGCAGACGAAATATGGTCTCCTGGTCCTCTAGGTTGGGGGTTGGGCAATGGACTAACAACCCATCCCTTAAAAAAACCGTCATGTTAACAGAAGCAAGATATACCATTGTTACAACTTATGAAGGGAGTGAGGTCAATTAGTGAAATCTTTTCCATGAAGGGGGATACTAAACCCGTGAGGAAGTCTCCACCCAGACAACTAACCTTCTTACAAGCATAATACACACTCACGTTGGAGACATTTCAGAATACATGTTTAAGAAGAATTCTACAAATTTTCTGGCCAAGTACCATAACAAATGAGGAGCTTTTGAAACGAACAGACTGTGCATCCTTGGAGACCATCATTAAGAGATGAAGATGGAGGTAATTTGGACACGTATGTCGTATGCCAGTGGATAGGACAGCTCTCAGAAGGATAGCGGATGGGAAGAGAAGGCCTGGACGTCCAAAGGTAACATGGAGAAGAACGGTGGAGAGAGAGTTGAAGGAGTATGGAAGACGGTTGGTAGAAAGGGAGCAGAACGGCAACAGTAGAAGTCTCTTGTGGAAGCCGTATGTGTCAATCGGGACAAAAGAGGAAAATATATATATATATATATATATAGATTGTAAACTATAGCAGCTATTGCCTTGACTAAGTTAACATATATCTGGCAATCTAAAGACCTTTGTTAATGAACAAAAGTTAAATTGTTTAGGTCATGTGTGATTCCTGTACTGACCTCCAGTTTTGAAAGCTAGAAATCAACAAACAAAATTGATAAAACTGGACAGCTTTGAGAATAAATGTCTCCGAAAATTACTAAAAATAAAATGGAGTGATTTCATTTCGAACAACACAGTGAGAGAAAGCCCCCCCATGAGGCCATTACCTTGTAGTGGTGGGGGGGCTTGCGTACCTCAATGATCCAGAAAGCTATGCCGGCAGGAACGTTCTGTTCCTGGAAGGGTTACCCATGCCGGACAGGTCCAAGGTGAGAGGTCAGACTAAATGTGGCCTCCTGGTCCTCCAGGCTGGGGGTTGGGCGAAGTGCTAACAACTCTGCCCCATAAAAAATAAAAAAATGTTACAGAAACTTCGAAAGGAAAAAAATGCTCTGGATGTGCAGCGGTCTTGAGACAGAGTACCACTGTCAGCATGAACAGGAACTGGACACCGCATCTATGACGTGGGGCTCTGCGCTGAAGGTTGCACGGGACAGGAGAGCATGGAAAGTCCTTTCTGAAGCCCCATGTGTCACTAGGCATGACGGGATTAAGTAAGTAAGTAAGTGAGAGAAAGAAAGAACACAACAGACTGTATCAAATATTATAAGGAAACGAAGGTGGAAAAACTTAGGTCATGTTCTTAGATCAGATGAAGAGAGAATAAACCGACAAGTCTTTATGTGGTTACCAGCTGGGAAAAGAAAACGTCAAAGACCTAAGTTCATCTTCGAAAAACAATCCAACAAGAAAGTAAACTATTGGAATGAAAAACCATACGAGATCTCCAACTGCTAGCAAAGAACCGCATCACATGGAGATCTAAAACATCTGCCCTATGTACCGCCTTTGGAACGAAAGGAACAATCTAACTAACTAATTCATTCAATCAAACAATCAATCAAACAATCAAATGTAAGCACGGTGACAGAGGCGTTGACTTGATTGGCATTTTATAACTACCCCCGTGTTTTCATACTCATTGACTTAATGAGTATGATTCGGGAAGTATAAACAGGAATAGTGAAGCGACACCTGACCAGAATGCCCTGGTATCGCCTACCACAGAGAGCCACACAGAAAAGTATAATGAGTACAAGGCAAGAGGAAGACCACGCAAAGATGGAGCGACGGCATCAAGAACAGCCTTACGAACATGAATATCAGCTTACAAAGTACCTTAACCCTTTCGCTGCTACATACTTACTGAAGACTGAGCTAAAAATAACTACTCTTTGTTTCTAGGTCACAAAAGTGAATGTACGCATATAGCAGTGACAGTAGCAATGTATAACGTGTTAATACATCTTTAGTCCAAAGAGGAGAGATAATAACAGACGTGTTAATGCGTCTTTAGAAGTGAATGGGAAAAACGTATATATACGTCCTTAGCAGCTAAAGGGTTAAAACAAGCACACACAAGATCACTACGTTTCACCCCCAACACTTCTATAAAGAAGTCAATGGTGGAAGAGAAGAACAAGCACACACAAGATCACTACGTTTCACCCCAACACTTCTATAAAAAGTAAATGGTGGAAGAGAAGAAGAACAAGCACACACAAGATCACTACGTTTCACCCCCAACACTTCTATAAGAAGTAAATGGTGGAAGAGAAGAAGAACAAGCACACACAAGATCACTACGTTTCACCCCAACACTTCTATAAAGAAGACAATGGTGGAAGAGAAGAACAAGCACACACAAGATCACTACATTTCACCCCCAACACTTCTATAAAGAAGTCAATGGTGGAAGAAGAAGAACAAGCACACACAAGATCACTACTTTTCACCCCCAACACTTCTATAAAGAAGTAAATGGTGGAAGAGAAGAAAAACAAGCACACACAAGATCACTACGTTTCACCCCCAACACTTCTATAAAGAAGACAATGGTGGAAGAGAAGAACAAGCACACACAAGATCACTACGTTTCACTCCCAACACTTCTATAAAGAAGTAAATGATGGAAGAGAAGAACAAGCACACACAAGATCACTACGTTTCACCCCCAACACTTCTATAAAAGAAGTAAATGGTGGAAGAGAAGAAGAACAAGCACACACAAGATCACTACGTTTCACCCCCAACACTTCTATAAAAAGAAGTCAAGGTTGGAAGAGAAGAACAAGCACACACAAGATCACTACGTTTCACCCCCAACACTTCTATAAAGAAGTCAATGGTGGAAGTAGAAGAACAAGTACACACAAGATCACTACGTTTCACCCCCAACACTTCTATAAAGAAGTCAATGGTGGAAGTAGAAGAACAAGCACACACAAGATCGCTACGTTTCAGCCCCAACACTTCTATAAAGAAGTCAATGGTGGAAGAAAAGAAGAAGAAATGAAGCGACGATGAGTGGAAAAACTGACACAGACCGGGATCAGAAAAATAACTTCATTATCGTCCAAGTGCAGGTGGCAGTCAGGGGTAATGAAAGAGCTGAAAGGATTGATTACATGGTTACGATATCAGGGAGCACTGCAATTTACTGTGATGTCATTCTATTGAAAGATATCATCAGAGAAGATGAGTTTCAGTTTTCCGAATCGCACACGTTTACCAGATTGAGAGAAATGGATGTCGACATTAGTTCAGCCTGAAAAGAAAGACACTATATATATATATATATAAATTTTGATTAATAAACAAATCGAACTGGTATGATGGTCAGCTGGATGATTTGAGGCAGAAATTACAACATCTACTGACGTATCTAACTAGTTACGACATATATGAAGTGTCTTCTCAGAATGCTGGGTATAACAAGAAGAGACCGGTTGAGAAATTAAGATATCAGGAAAAAAGTGGGAACAACATCTGTACTTGACTTCATCAAGAAACAACAAATTAAATGGTTCGGCCACGAAAGCAGATTACCATCAGACAGTGCACCTCAAAAAGCAATGCTGCTCCAATACAATTGGTACAAAGCAAAAGGCCGGTCACGCAAAAGATGGATCTAGGAGATAACAGAGCCGACGAAAGAGACTATCTACGAAGCGCAGATTTTAGAAATCTCTTCTTGACCTGACGCTATGAGACAAACAGGATTGAGAAAAGAAAGAAAGAAAAGAATGATGTGTCGGTAGGTCTATAATGATAGTCCTCAATGGTATAACTGACAACTTTAGACAACGTCAACATTTTCAGTATGTATCAGACTTAGGTCAGCGTCTGTAGCTCAAGCGGTAATGAGATCGATTACAAACCCAAGCGTACCTGGTTCAAACAGCACCACGGGCAAGTTTGGAAGCAAATTCGTTTCCGTGGGATTTTACAAAAGGTAAAATAGACCACACCGTTCAGAAAGCAATGGCAAACTACTGAACGTATAAATGGTGTCTAGAAAATCAACGACTCATTTTCTGTGGTTGATGGCTACGTCCTTTAGGAAAGGCCACGATTTTCATTCATTTGTATCAGACTTAGAGAATGCAGGCAAGAATACACAGTAGTCCTGGAAGCATAAGTTTAGACGTTGATTTCTGAGAACTCGTCTGAGAACGATATGATCATTTACATGGATAGGTCAGTTGTTTGGCAAGTGCGGAGTTCATAATCGCTCAGTGCTCAATTCAGAGAGGTTGATGAGGCTGTGACTTGTGAAGCTGTGACTTGTGAGGCGGGAATCACTGTGTAAATCATGACATAAATTAAAGCTATGATCTGACTCGAGGCACATACTTTTATCCATGAATGTTTGGCGCAATGATTCAATGAGTAAGCTCAGGAAGATTCAGACATGATAGGATCTAAGACAGTGGTTGGAATGTCTGAATCTAAAACAGTGGTTGGAGTGTCTGAATCTAAGACAGTGGTTGGAGTGTCTGAAAACGACTATTCCTTTAAAAATCATTTTTTATGTGTACCAGGGCATGTGGGTGCAGTGGCGGTTCGTGCTCATTTTGTTTGTGGGGCCAGACAAAAATTTTTGGAAAAATAATTGTTTCGGATTAGGTTATATTGTAATTTATAAAGTAATAAGTACACATTACACTTTATTTTTGGTGGGCCCTGCCCCAATGGCCCTTAATGACGAGCCGCCTCTGTGTGGCTGTAAAGCGGAATGAACTTGCTCTTTCGCTCACAGATATATTGCTGTACAAGGCTGACGAGCAATGGATCAGACTTATAATCTGAATACCTTAGGGAGAGAGGACATGCAACTTTAATCATATTTCAAGAATATTAAGTCGAATGATGTATATCTCAACAAAATCACTATACTGAAAGCCACAGTAGAATAGTAAGCACAAATAAAACGGGTGTCGTTAGTTGCCACATACTGCGAGACACACTGTGGACGATATCGGAGCATCTGTGGACTAATTGGTTCGATGTACAATAATGATGATATAACAACGAAACTAAATTAAAGTTAAGTCACATTACTAATGCAATCAATACATACTCGCCAGTATTTTATGTAGCCCTGAACAGTGATAAGGTTGGCATCCAGGACGCATACAACTACTTAATATGTCACCTTCAGAAATAATTTTCAAGTTCTTAGTAAATAGTTGTCTCTGCAAAACATTCATTAGCGTGGTTGACTAATTCCTTAACGTATGCATTATCTTGTTTGGCTAATTTACTAACACATAGTCGACCAGGCATTAATTGTAACCTAAGAAGAACAATGATAAAAACAATATTAGATAGAATATAACATGTATAATTATGTTATCAGTGCAGGACCTGGATATTGACAACAAATGATAGAAGAAAACTAGTCACGACAGAGATGAAATGTATACGCAGAATGCTAAGAGTATCAAGCAGAGACCGGTTAAGGCATCAGGAAAAATGCTATTCTCCAAAATTGTTTATTGGTTACTAAACTGACGTCACACCCGTTTGGTGCCGAGGCCCGCAAGGGAAGCAAAGAATAGTAGCACTGCGACCTACAAGGCATGTCGTAAGAAGCGACTGATGTAGGATCTAGGGATGCTACCTTAGTAAATAAAAAGCATCGCAGACATCGGATGTGTTTCCTACTTGTAAAGTGTATAACTGGTACAACGTACAATCTCTCTTAGGCTCAGATCACAGACAAATCACACAGAGTGGTTAACAAGTGGTCGATAAGGAGTGTTTGAAGAGGAAGAAGAAACTAACGGCAGTGCACTCCAGGCAGACCAATAGTTGCTCAGTTTCACTCAACAGATATCAAAGATTATGCATAAATGATGGTTCCCTGACTCATGTTAACCCTCATTTCCTGAAACAACGCATTAAATGATCGACCATATAAGCAGATTACCAAAATACGACCATATACAGATTACCAAAATTCGACCACTACAGATTAAAAAATGTCGCCCATATAAAGATTACCAACAAATGTCGACACATAAGCAGATTACCAACAAATAGTCACAACAGTACAACAAACAGTGCGCCAATTTTACTTCTATACAATGGATAAAAAACAGAACGTCATCTACACACAAGGTGGACTACAGAAATAACAGAGACAGTAAAGACGTCATGCGGAGCCACACACACAAGAGCATGTTATAGAATTGATTGATTGATTGATTGATAGAAATGACCATCATCATTGCACTTCGGTGAGTAACCATGTGTGCTTCAATCGCTTTCTTACAAAGGAAGATCTCAACTGCGGTGCACAAACTCCATAGCACCGGTAAGAGTCCCCGAAGTAATTGTTTGAAAAAGGTGAAAATATTTATGTAGACATTTTATTCTTAATCTTGTCTAATGATATTTGACCTGGCAGCGACTTTCCAGCCTGCTCGTTTCGATATTAAACTGCTAATGTTTCTTTTGCGTGCTCAAATTGAACACGGGACCTACGTTTTATCCGTCCCTAGACTAGAACTATCTCACTACACTAAGATCATGACTGGAAAATATTCAGATGCTCCATGAGGAGAACCTGTAACTTTGGTACCAGAGAAGAGCACTACCTTTACCCCACAGAGACCCCTACATGTTCTAGAAATCTCTTCTTATCCTGACAACGTAAGACTTCTTCTTCTTCTTCTTCTTCTTTTGCGTTCGTTCTTTACAACCAATTTTAATCACTCTTTGTGATATGTTTGATCTTTGCCAAGAACGTGTATACGTTGCACATTGGTTTGTAGGCCCCTAAACGCATAGACTTCTACACGTTTAGGACATGTGCTTCCGATTTCAGCCAAACAACGTAAGACAAACCAGAAATAGAAAATAAAAAAGAGGGTTGTCAGATCTTCTTCTTCTTCTCGTTCGCTTTCTATGAATTCAGACGTAGTCAGAGCTTCCACTATTGGGATTCCAGCTGAATGTTACATGAAGGCGTGCTTTCCCTATCATCAGTGTCCCTCGCCATTCAGGCGAACCTTCTCTGGCTTCAGAGGTGATATTTGAGATATTACAAGCTGCGTAATATCGTTGTGTGTAGGAATGCTGGGTGTAACACGAAGAGACTGGTTGAGAAATGAAGACATCAGAAAAATAGTGGGTACAACATCAGTACTAGACTTCATCAAGAAACAACAAATTAAATGAGTAGGCCAGGTAAACAGATAACCAACATACAGTGCACATCAAAGAGCGATGCTGCTCCGATACAATGGGTACAAAGCAAAATGCCGGCCACGGAAAAGATGGTCCTCAGAGATAATAGAGGAGACGAAAGAAATACATTATCTACGAAACGCACACAAGGGTCCGTTTTTTGAAATCTCTTCTTGAACTGACGCTGTAAGCCAAACAGGAATGGAGAAAAGAAAGAAAGACAAACCCTGTAACATGTGTGGTTTCATTTCTTGTTCGATTGTACTTAACTCTTCTATGGTTTCCAATTCAATTAAGGTGAATCTGAGATGAGTAAATTGCGTGACACTTAAGGTACCTTGACTTACGTCGGACAGAGACGAACAATCAAATAGATTATCTGTAAAAGACTTCTCTCAGGAAATCTATCAATCTCATTTCCATTTGTTTTTATTCTTAACACTGAACTAAATCGGTGGCACACATTATTATCCATTTATTCCATTATTATCGATTTAACCCAGGACAGTGCGGTATATTTTCTCAGTATGATGCAAGTCTTCGAAATGCCGCCCCTTAAATCTGTTTTCTTTGAAATAACCTTCGATTGTAATTTTACTTTTGCTGCTTATGCCGCCTCCATTACCGTACCTCCTGATGCGGCCGCCTCTCTGTATGATAGCGGATAAAGTATACGGCCTGATTTAACCCTTCGCTGCTCTGATCCGCAATGCTGGCTCGAGGAAGTTTTTAAAATGACGCAAAGATAATATACGGTCTATTTCAGTAAACATTGCAATCTAAGTTCGTCCGGATGTAAACAAAAGTAGGGAGTAAAAGGGTTAGTGTGTGCTCAGTCACATCCATCTATGTGAAAGTGGTACATTTGAGAAGTAATTTTAAAAAGGGTTTCTATTTTCACAAACTCAGAATGTCCATGCAATTCAGACTCAACAGACTCTTACATAAACTAGGAATAAGCCAAACAGCTCTTTGCCAGTGTTAGCAGACAGAACAGACACTTACAAAGACTTTTATTAAGTCAATCAGCTCTCTGCCAGTGTCAGCAGGGGAAACAAAAACTTACTTAGACTAGCAGTAAGTCAAACATCTCTCTGTCGGTGTCAACAGGTGACACATACGCTTATATAGACTAGGAATAAGTTGAACAGCTCTCTGACAGTGTCTAATGGCGGAACATGCACATGAACATGTCCAGCAAGACTGTCTCTTCCTGGCTGAGCGGAGAAGCAACCTATTGCAATATCCCGGCGACCTGAAAACTAAGCTTTGGGGAAAGCTGACAGACCTGAAGTTGACTGCCCAGTTTGTGGTCCACAGTAAACTAAGAACACGATCAGAGATTGAAGAGGAAGAAGATATTCGAATTTTAAACTA
This sequence comes from Arion vulgaris, assembly GCA_020796225.1. Taxonomy (NCBI): domain Eukaryota; kingdom Metazoa; phylum Mollusca; class Gastropoda; order Stylommatophora; family Arionidae; genus Arion; species Arion vulgaris. The sequence continues at coordinate 24,411,502 of CM036773.1, read as the reverse complement.
GAAAATGGCTGGGGACAGGAATTGAACCTACATGCATTGATAATTGAAGTAAGTACACTACCTCATCACAACATCATCATCATGTTCCATATAGGAAGGCTTATGTGATCATGAATCACCACAAAACATTAATGATTTTCAGTTATTTTGACATTCTTTCGTGCCATGAAACCAGGATGTCCAGAATTTGCTGTCTATCGTCCTATATCTCATGTGAGACCCGCAGTAGTGTAGTAATCAGTGAACTGGCTTCTTAGGTAGGAGGTCCAGGTTTAATTGCACAGTGGGCGTGGAATATCTTTCCGACTATAACGGCTCTCAGATCGCCACAGTCTCGGGTACCAGAAAACGCAACTGGGAAGTAGATACCAGCCGGCGTGATTTTGACCACATCATCCATCGTGTCATGTCTGGTCAATCACTGGTAACAACTGTTATAAGAAAAGAAGATGGAGATATGTTGGGCACACCTTGAGGAGAAATGATCAATGAATATCAAAGCAGGCATTGAAGTGGGATGCAAAGGGTTCAAGAAAGAGAGGTCGACCTAAGGAGACCTGAAACGAACTTTGCTGAGAGAGGCAGGAAATATCGGTCTCAGTTCCATGGAGGAGATTGAGCGAGTTGCCCAGGATAGAGCGGCATGGAGAAATTACTTGCAGACCCTATGTAACGTATAACGGTACGAGAGGAATTATTATTATTATTATTATTATCCATCGCGTGACGACGATCAATGAAAAACACGAACCTAACACCGAATTACCCAGTATACCGCGAGGTATGAAAATGGGTTCCTTATATCTCATATACCATTGTAAAATAGAAGGTAGACGAGACAGAGAAAGACAGAGAGAGAACATTTTGGATAGCTTCACTTCATGGCACGGTAGCGCGTCAACATCTGAGTTGATAGCAAACACCAAAGACATCGATTTGTGGAGATCCATGTTCGCTCACACCAGCCGGCACGGCACTTGTTGATGATGACCATTGATTCTGCAGGTTATAAAATTCCATTTCTCAACACGTGTACAAACAATGATCAATGCTTTTTGTTCTGAAGATAATGAGGTGTTGTCTCTGTTCTTTGACGTCATTAATTTAAGCATTACTTTAAATATCTGCATGGCTAGAAAATGAGTGCAGGGAGAAGTAAGGTTGTGGCTCGAATCATATGTTTGGTAAGTTGTTTTATTTTTTTTCCAGAGGCCTTTAATACTTGTTTGAAAAATGAAATGAAAATCGTGGCATATCCTAAAGAACGTAGCCATCAACCACAGTAAACGAGTAGTTGATTTTCTAGGCACTTCTATACGTTCAGTAGTCTTTCATTGCTTTCTGAAAGGGGAGGTCTATTTTTACCTTTTGTAAAATCCCACGGAAACGAATTTGCTTCCAAATTTGTCAACCGTGGGGTTTGAACCAGTTACGCTTGGGTTCGTGATCGAGCTCACTACCGCCTGAGCTACAGACGCTCACAACTTGTTTACTGTCTATTCATCTACTATACTCATTGGCTCCGGCGCTCCCTCTGGAACTCTTCAAACTCATTATTCACTTAACCCATACAGGGCTATTATTACTCTATAATCTCCATTGTCATGTTGCTGGTGGCTGTGGTGAAATCCTTCCCCGGTCCTCTCAATGATTGCGCCATTTGTTATCTCGGTAAACGCCCACGTAACTACAATTATGTATTTTAGAGCCATCTGTTTAAACGTCAACCTCGTTTCTGGACGTTTATTCACAATTAAGAAATAATTAAAGACTAATTGAATAGTTATATTTTGCAACCAAATACAGTGGTTTACAAAAAGTATTAGTCAGAACTTTTTTTAATTGGTCACTCACTGAAATCTTCCCCCATACAATGTTTATGAATTCTAACAGCAGTTATTTTAATATCTGTTAGAATTCAGAATCATCTTATAGTCGATATGATGATTCTTTACTAGAGGGGAAAGTTGAGGGGGGAAGAGCAAGAGGAAGACCGAGAGATTCGTGGGAGGGGAAAATTTAAGAAATGGACAGGTTACAGTCTGGAAGTGTTCAACACCAAGACGAAAGACAGAGGATGCTGGAGATTTATTGCAGGCAACATTCGATGTGGAGACGACACCTGATGATAATGGTGATGATGATGATTCTGTCGGACTCTATATTATTGTACTGTGAAATTCGTCACTCTTGTTGTATCCTTTGATGATAAAGGCCTTTTGGTGGAAACGTTGCTGTGTATGTGATTATATTTGTATGTTCCAAAACTACAGTACTGGGTTATTACGTGTTTCGCCAGATATTTTAAGAACAGTCTCCAGTTAACATACTATAAATACAACATGAGAATAAACATTCACAAAACTGAAGTAAAAAAAAAAAGTTTATTATTCGATTTCAGTGTTCGGTAATTTTTTTTGTCATCATCATCAAATGCTTGTGCTGAGCAGAACTTTGCCACCCCAACAGTCCTCCGGAATTTATCTTTCTCATAGGTCAGATGTTCTGCCTCTGCAGCCATCATGTTCAAACCATCAGTTACATCCTGAATCTATCTTATCTCTGGTCTTCCTTTTCCTCTCTTTGCCGGTATGCCTCCTTCCATGATGGTCTTCTCCAGCCCTTCATGTCTTTTTATATGTCCAAAATACCTAAATTTTCTCTTTCTTATTTGTAGCATCAGCAGTTTTCTTTGATTTTGAGTTCTTTCTGGATAGATCTATTTGTTCTCTTCTCTTTTCCAAGATATACGAGGACTCTTACTGTTTACTGTCTAATGATGAATACACTTTCCATTGTCGCTACTCTTAATTTGTACTACTGCTTAGTTAATTATTTAGTTTGTTTCTTTCGTGCCAAAGGCGGTACATAGGACACATGTTTTAAAGCTCCATGTGATGCTGTTCGTTGCTACAGGGTGTTCAAGATAAAAGCAGCCTGTGAATGGAGCTAATCTGGCATATATGTATGAAAAGAGAAGGGTTCAGCTATGACGTAGTATAGGTCAAGGTTGTGTGACGGTATGTAATTGTAGTGCGGAAGGGGCGATGAACAAATGTGACGTAGTACGAGCTAGTCAGAACCGGTTTAAATAGTAAATATACACAACGCGATATGTTATCTGGCAACTTTCGATTTCTCAATGGGGCTGCAATTATCTTGAACACCCTGTAGAAGATGGAAATCTTGAATGATTTTACAACCCTATTGGGTTGTAAAACCATACTGCTACTACGACTAATATTATAGTTACTAAGCTTACACATTGTGCTAAAATTACCATTGATGCTACTCTTAATTCGTACTACTATTACAACTACTACTAATATTATAATTACTCTTACTTACTCATGACAGCCTCAGTAGCCTAGTTGTTAGTAAACTCGCTTCCTATACCAGTGGGTCAGGGTTCAATTAAACAGTGGGTGTGGATTTGTGTCCTACTGTAACGATTCTCAGATCGACCCAGCCTAAATTGGGTAGAAGGAAAAGCATTGGAAAGTAAAAGCGGTCGGCGTGATGTTAACCACATCACCCATCGTGTACCGACGATGAAAGAAAAATACAGATCTAACATTGTATTACCCAAAATATCATGTTAAAATAAAATGGATCCTTTAATTTTTATTTTACTTACACTTGCTCCTCGTACCAAAAGTTATATTATTGCTACTCTTAGTTCGTACTACTACTACTACTACTACTGATATTATAGCTAAAACGCTTACTGATACTAGTGTTCAGTGGAGGCTCGTGATCATTTTTGTTGGTGAGGCCAGATATAAATTTTCGGAAATATCATGGTTTCGGTTAGGTTATATTTTAATTATAAAATAATAAATACACGTTACACCTTATGTTTGGTGGGGCCCGGCCCCACTGGCCCTTAATGACGAGCCGCCACTGCTAGTGTTGATGCTACTCTTAATTGGTACTACAACTGATAGTATTTTTACTACACTTACTAATACTACTATTGATGTTACTCTTTAGTTGGTACTACTACTACTACTACTACAACTGATAGTATTTTTACTACACTTACTAATACTACTATTGATGCTACTCTTTAGTTGGTACTACTACTACAACTACTACAACTGCCGCAGGTAGTATTTTTACTACACTTACTAATACTATTATTGATGTTACTCTTAGTTGGTACTACTACTACTACTAGTATTATAGTTACTACACTTACTAATACTACTATTGATATTACTCTTAGTTAGTGCTACTACTAGAACTGATAGTATAGTTACTACACTTATTAATACTACTATTGATGCTACTCTTAGTTGGTACTACTACTACAACTGGTATTATAGTTACTACACTTACTGATACTACTAAAACTACTATTATTGATACTCTTACAGACTACACTCCTACAACTACCTTACAAACAAATCACACTTTATCCAAAAAACACAATTTTAATCAAAGGTTTCTCTCGTGATTGCTAACGAAATCTGAAAGTTCTGAGTACAATTAATAGTGTGGTGTTTCCGCTGAGTGCGACACTTTTATCGGGAAATGTCAATCCGAACCTGATCTGAAGACTTAAAAGTCTTAAAGTAAAACTCGCATGACTGGTGGAGAATTTAAGCGAGGGAGATCTAGGACAGTTCTCAACTAAAAGATTTTTTTTTCTTTTAACCGCTATCTTCTTCTTCGAAAGCTCCATATCGACAACTTGATCTGTGTGATTTGTATGTGATCTGAGCATAAGACGATTGTACTTGTGACAGTTATGCGCATAAAAGTAGGCCAGTACATCCGATTTCTGCGACGATTTTTATTTACTAGGGTGGTGCTCATCCATCACGGGTGATGATGACCACATAATTTTCATCCAAAGGAATATAGTTGCGTTATGTTTTTCCACTGCCCTATTAAATGTCCATGCTTCACACCTATATGTTGCCACTGCGCACATACATTATCTTTGCATTCTGATCTTTGTGTTCTTATCAGTTCTACTGCATAATGTTTTTAGTTTTTCAATTTTATGTAAAGCCATGTTTGTTCTTCTTTTAATTTCCTTCATCCACATTTCTATCTTTTGTTCGGATCTGCCTGTTTTATATACCGTAGGGATCTAACGAAAGGGCAACGTACTCACGTTCTCGACGTTGCAAACCACACAAATCACAAAGAGTGGTTAACCTTGTTGATAAGAACGAACGTAAACAAACAACAACAACAAGGATCTAAGTCCGAAGGATTCACTTCATTGCACCGGGTTTTACCTCATATAGCTCCGTCCCTCTCAAATATTTTGCAGCACCCTGCCGAGAGTATAGCACTAAGAACGAACCCAGTAACACCGGCAACAATCCAAGCGGTCTCTAGAAAGAAAATGCATGCATATGTGAACAAAACGTCGCGGTCGAGATTCGAACCTCTAACCGCAAGACAACGCCCTAACCACTTTAGAGACAATTGAGGAACTTTGGCGCCAGTGTAGCGTCGTGGGCCCGCAAGGAAGCAAAGAATAGTAATACTGAAACCTACAATGCATGTCGTAAGAGGCGACTGATGTAGGCCCTAGGGATCCTACCCTAGTAAATAAAAAGCAGCGCAGAAATCGGATGTGCTGGTCTACTTGTAGGCGCATAACTGGCACAACGTAAAATCGCTCTTAGGCTCAGATCACATACAAATCATACATAGTGGTTGACAAGTGGTCGATATGGAGCGTTTGAAGAAGAAGAAGAGGAATTTTGGATATATAAAAAAACACGAAGAGGCTGGAGATGACCATCATGGAAGAAGGCATATCTGCAAATAGGAGCAGAAGAAGACCACGGATAAGCTGGATTCGGGATGTAACTGTTAGTTCGAACATGGCGGCTACAGAGGCGGGACATATGTTCTTTGGGAAAGAGAAATTCTAAAGGACTAATGGGATGTGAAAGTTCTGATTAGAACAAGATATTTGATGATGAGTTATCTAAAGAGGGAGAGATTTGAGATGAAGAAGAAGAATGGAAAGCATGAGCAGGTAGTAACATGGAGATATAGAAAAAGTAATACAGTAGTATGAGATTTGATCAGGAAAGTTCATGAAAACTGTGACTGTGGAAAGAAAGACATTAACAACTGTAGAATATAACAGAGGCAGACACACGCATACATACATATTTCATAAAGACCATTAAGGAAATATTACAGAATAATCGATCGTTGAAAGTACAAAGCTTAGTCACACATTATTCGTAGTGTTTGTTACCAAGCGATTCCAACTGAGAGAATAATATTCTACACTCAATTAAACGTAGTCAATATACATAACCTCATACACACAGTGGCGGCTCGTCATTAAGGGCCAGTGGAGAATGGCAACACCAAAAATTAAAAGGGGGAATAACTTCCCAGAATAGATAAATAATATAAAATACTCCAAAAACCATGATTTTTTCAAAAGATTGTGTCTGGCCCCACCGAGAGAAATGACCACGAGCGCCACTGCACTATATATATATATGTCTCTCCTTCTATTCTTGAATATATATATATCTGCTCTTCTTCTCCAACGTTTCCATATCAACCACTTGTTAACCAACTGTGTGTGATTTGTATGTGATATGAGCCTAAGAGCGAATGTACGTTGTGATCAACAAATAAACAGTGTACAAGTATTAAGAACTTCCTAAAAAAACAAATAGACAAACACTGGATTCGAACCACTTACCCTTATTTCTTACGACAACCATTGCCTAGCCTAGCAATACGAGCGTCCTTACGAGCAAAACCAGCGAGCCATTCTTATGCCAGATTTATGCGTCTACAAGTTCTCCAGCACATCTGATTTCGGTGACCTCTTTTATTTACTAGTGTAGCTTCCCTAGGCCCCTACCTCAGTCTCCTCTTATGACATACTTTGTAGGTCGCAGTGGTACTATTCTTTGCTTCCTTGAGAGTCCCGACAACATACGGGAGATACATAATCAATATACGTAGCTATCATACAGATATACATGACTCTTCCACTTCTTTTCTTTATATATCTATCTGTTTCTACTTCTTCTTTGAACTCTCCATATCGACCACTTGTTAACCCACTCTTTGTGAATTGTATGTGATCCGATTCTAAGAGCGATTGTACGTTGTGCCAGTTATGCGCCTGCACGTGGGGCGGCCAGCACATGCGATTTCTCCCATGCTTTCTTTTTACTAATATAGCTTCCCTAGACCCCGACTTTAAATCGCCTCTTACGACATGCTTTGTAGGTCGCGGTGGTACTATTCTTTACTCCCCTTGCGCTATATAGATATAGATTTATGTATAGATTATCATCAAGTACTAGCATGTGCCTTGCGGAACGTCTCTTTTATCACACCCTTCATGAAAAACTATCAGTCTCTAGTAAGTTCTCCCATCACCTCCATCGTCATGTTTAATGTTTCTTTGTTTTCCTGCTGTCACCTTCCTCTTGGTCATCTCTAGCCTCGTACTCCATTTACCATGCCTTCCATTATCGTTCTCTTCATACCATGTGACGTGTTAATGTTGTCAAAATATTTCATCTTCCAAGACATGATGCTATTTATGCGTCAATGCTCCTTGAAATTCAGATCTTGTAGGATGTCTTTGTTTTTTTTCCTCCTCTGTTCAGGATATTCTCTCTCTCTCGCTATCCCGTCCAGGATATTCTGAGAATGTTTCTGTAATATCCTGTTTTAAAAGTCTCAGTTTTGTTCTGTAGTTATGGTCTACGATTCTTATCCATGTGTTGTCACAAGGAATATACATTTTCTCATAAGTCTTACTTTTGTTTCTTTGCGTGTGTCGTGCCATAGTATCTATATTTAGAAATGCGACCAGCAATGGCGGAATGCGTGAGGGCCATTCAGAGTCAGGACTGTTTGGTTCTGGACACGACTTTGCTAGCGGATGTTTGGTCGGGTATTTTCCTATTTCGACTGCCAAGCTACTGAGTTAGTGCTTGATCAACGCTGTGAGATATGAATTTTACATTGAATGTTTTTTGCTGTGTCAACCGTGCGTTTGTTGTGTGTACTCAGAGAATGGCGGACAGCGGTTATGACGAACAAACTCAATCTGCCGTATGCAGTGACATTGCGTGTGCAGAAAGCTGGATTTTGTCATGATTGATGTTCCCTTTGACATGAATTGCAATTCAAGTGAGGAACAGTTTTTAGTTGCAACTTTAGCGACGGCCATATATATTTATACGGTGCAGGTTGCTTTTTGTGGTGGTACACGGCTTTTTCATTCTGGAATTAGTTCAAACAGGACACATTTCACAGTTGTTAGCATTTCGTGTGATTTTCCTTAGCACAGGAAAGGAGCAATTATGGGGTGATCCGTTGCAGTGAAGTTGGAACCGTACTTATGCACTATGAACTGACTGATTCCCGAAGACTCTATAGATCTAGCAACCAGTGGCGGCTCGATGTCTTTTTTCTTGGTAGTGCCAGACACACATTTTTGGAAAAATCATGGTTTTTGAGTATTTACTATTATTTGTCTATTCCGTGAAGTTATTCCACCTTTCAGTATTTGGTGGGTCCGCCCCTGCTAGCAACAATCCTAGAAATCTATTGAACAAAAAATATCTAGTTCTTCTTCTTCTTTGCGTTCGTTCTTTAAGACCAATTTTAATCACTCTTTGTGATATGTTTGATCTTTGCCAAGAACGTGTATACGTTGCACATTGGTTTGGTAGGCCCTAAACGCATAGCCTTCTACATGTTTAGGACATGCGCATCCGATTTCAGCCAAATCTCCTTAGACGCCTCTTACGACATGCATGGAAGGTAATAGTGGTTCTATTCTTTGCACCCCAAATTATTACCCCGGTAAATATCTAGTTAAATCTAAGAGCTAGTACAAGAATTGGTTAACTAAAGTCGCAGAGCTAACAAGAATACCTGAATATCTTGGTAGATTAGAAACGAAGGGGAAGCGATCGATTTCAGACTAATTCTATTTTATAATATAAAAGTAAGTCCGATGGGAATGGGGTGAATTATAAACAAGTCGAACGATCTGACTGAACAAAAGAAGAAACACACAGCAATAAGTAATGCCTTTTAATGGTATGTAATCTGTCGGTTCGCCTACAACCAACTCTAGATAACTAAGCCAGACAACTGACTGGGGAATCTCTGACCTAGATCAGAGAAGGGGCTGGAAAATATAGATGTTTGATAGAACGCTGCAAACATCTTTGTAATTTTACTCAATTCTGTGAGTCTATGGTTATTTATTGGTGAAAAATATTCATAATATTGATATTCCTTATTTTTAAACTTAACTTGTTGCATAATACAGAGTGTTCAACTTAAAAGCAGCCTAGGAATGGAACTAATCTGGCATATATGTATGGAAATTAGAAGGTTCAATTATGACGTAGTATAGGTCAAGGTTGTGTGATGGTGTGTAATTGTAGTACGGGAAGGGGCGATGAACAAATGTGACGTAGGACGAGCTAGTCAGAACCGGTTTAAATAGTAAATAAAGACAACTCGATAGGTTATCTGACAACTTTCGATTTGTCAATGGGGCTGCAATTATCTTGAACACCCTGTATAACTTCGATTTAGCATTTTGTGTTGATTTTAAAATGAATTCGTCTATATACAATGATACTGGAATGCGAGGTTACGTGGTGTAGTTGTGGTCTGATTTCCCATAATTCTTACCTGAGTCCATAAGTTTATAGTTGGTTCTGGTTCGCTTGTATGTTGCCAGGGTTCACAATGGGGGCATATAAACGATCTGAGACAAATTTGAGGACAACAGATACAAAATAAACCATCATCATCAGGTGCCATGATGTCTGTTGTAGGCGATCATAGACATGCACACATCTCTGTCCATGGTGTTTACTTCCATCTCAGATGTTGAAGCTCTTTCGTTTCTTGAAGTAATGATGTCCAACATTTTCTCTTCTGTTTTTCTCTGTCTTGTCTTTCTTCAATGTTACCAGTTGTTACAATATGTTCTAAATCTCCCTTTCTCATCACATGCCAGAAAAATGTTGATTGCCTCTTTCTTATATTGATACATTTTCTCTGTGTCTTGACCTCATTCAACACCTCCACATTCGTCATTTTAGCAGTCCATGGGATTCTCACTATTCTTCTGTAAAACCATATCATTGGGACATTAGATATCAAATAAATACTACAATATTCTTCTTCTTCTCCTTCGAACGCTCCACATCGACCACTTATTAACCACTCTTTGTGATTTGTATGTGATCTGAGCCTAAGAGCGATTGTACATTGTGTCAATTATGCGCTTACAAGTAGGTCAGCACATCCAATTTCTGCGATGCTTTTATTTACTAGGGTAGCTTCCTAGCCCTTTGCTGCTATATACTTTCCTAAGACGGAGCTAAAAATAGCTACTATTTGTTTCTTGGTCAAACGTGAATGTACGCCTATAGCAGTGACAGTAGAAATGTATAACGTGTTAACACGTCTTTAGCCCACAGAGGAGAGATAATAACAGACGTGTTAATGCGTCTTTAGCAGTGAATGGGGAAAACGTCTATACACGTCCTTAGCAGCTAAAGGGCTAGGTCCTACATCAGTCGCCTCTTATGGCATGTTTTGTAGGTTACAGTAGTCCTATTCTTCACTTCCGTTGTCGGCGCCATATATTAATAGTGGATTGAAAGATACACCATAAGATAGGCGTATACCGAAGTTACTGTTTTGTTAAGCAAAAAGAGTGTTCTAGATGTTTCGTCTTCTCCATAAAAGGTTACGTGTTGACTTTCCTTATTTAACACATTTCTCAACCGCTCTTTCTCTTTCTCTCACTCACTCAATCACTCTCTCTCTCACTCTCTCAATCTAGCGCGCTCACTCTCTCTCGCACTCACTGTCTTACTCTCATTCTCTCTGTCTCTCTCACTCTCTCTAAATGTATCTCTTCCACACACTCTCTCTCTTTTTTATTCTCTCTCTCTCTCACTTTCATATCACTCACTCCATTTCTCACTCACTTTTTCATTCTCTCACACTCTCTCACTCATTTTCTTCCTCTCACTCCTTTCCTTTCTCTTACACACTCACTCTCTCAACTCTCTCTCACACTCACTCACTCACTCACTCACTCTCTCACTCACTCACTCACTGAATCTCTCAGTCACCCTCTCACTCACTCTCTCACTCTCCTTCATTCTTCATTTCATATTTACTCACACTCTCAAACATGTCTACGTGTCCTTCCTGAATCTTCTTCATTTATAACTCTCAATATGATTTAACCGATTGCTGTTCCTGGCCGCCGGCTGCGTAATCACCGTTGCAAACCAAGACAAGACAACCATCACACGTTGCTCACACTTCTTACTGAACCGACAAACCGACCACCCGATACTGGACATAACAGATTCAAGTGGGGGAGTGTTTCAAACACATTTTCATAATTCAAACACGCGCGCGTGACTATGAGTTACGCTTAAATAGTCTTAAGAGAAAACATGTGCCTCAAGACCTGATCCAGACACAGAGGACGATGATACTGCTCAATCGAGTTTCCCAAGCTTCGAGTGTGATTGTATTGGCACCGGAACTGTGGCGTTTTTGAAGACTTCGCCGCAAGCTCTCACGTCGCTTGCATCATTCTACGCCCCACATTCGATGTTCCACTCCACTCTCAAAGAGCAACTCCCGCGCTTCACACACGCCTGTGATGTTTGAAGCAATACCAGATGAAAGTTTTCGGAATAAATAAATACAGCTCATCGAAGTGAAATAAGTTTATTTTAAACCAAATAAAACAACTGTTATTCATTTGGATAAATGAAACATTCCTACGCAAGAAAATGGTAATTATATAAATGTCTGAAATAATTTTTTTTTTTTTTTTACAATGATCAGATCCAGAGAAGACACATATACATAATATTGGGCACATTATCTCACTCCTGTGCTGCTGGGGAGCAAAGAATAGTAACACTGCGACCAACAAGGCATGTCGTAAGAGTCGACTGAGATAGGGGCATAAGGAAACTACACTAGAACTATAAAACGCGTCGCAGAAATCGGATGTGCTGCCTTACTTGTAGGCGCAAAACTGGCACAATATACAATCCTTCTTAAGCTTGGGTCACATATAAATCACAAAGTGTTTAACAAGTGGGTGATAGTGGTTCGAAGTGGTTCGAAGTGGTTCGACAAGTGGTTCAAAGTGGTTCGAAGAAGATGAAGACAACACATTCTCTTTCATACTACTTTATTTGTATAAACATAGGAATACAAACATTACTGTATCATTTGTATAATCATAGGAATACAAACATTACTGTATCATTTCTATAAACATAGGAATACAAACATTACTGTATCATTTGTATAAATAAAGGAATACAAACATTACTGTATCATTTGTATAAACATAGGAATACAAACATTACTGTATCATTTCTATAAACATAGGAATACAAACATTACTGTATTATTTGATTCCATTAAAAAACACAAATTATTTTATCATTTTGTGTGTAATTTCTTTGAAAAACGAAGTTAACTCTTGTTATTTTGTTCCTCCATTTGATTAATCTTGCATACGCTAACTACGACAGTAGTCATTGAGTCTGTGTGGCTAAGTTCACAAAACATTTGTATTGCGTTTCGAGGGTTGTGAGTTCCAATCTGGACTCCGCCGTTCTGTTCATGATTGGTTTTGTTTCCAGAGACCCTAGGATTGTTGTTGGTGCTACAGAGTTCGTGCTTTGTGCAATACTCTCGGCAGGTGGCGTGCCATTTCTGCGGAGAGGGACCAAGGCAATGGGGTAAACCTTAAGCTTTCATCTATTACAAAGCCTTCATCATTACAAAAGCCTTCATCTATTACAAAAGCCTTCATCTATTACAAAGCTTCACTATTACAAAAGCCTTCATCTATTACAAACTATCATTACAAGCCATCTATTACAAAGCTTCATCTATTACAAAAGCCTTCATCTATTACAAAAGCCTTCATCTATTACAAAAGCCTTCATCTATTACAAAAGCCTTCATCTATTACAAAGCCTTCATCTATTACAAAAATCTATTACAAAACCCTTTCATTATTACAAAACAAACTATGTAAGCATTTCGTGTGTCATTTATTTTGAAAACGTAAGTCAGCCGTTTTTATTCGGTTCCTCTGATTCATTTTCCATACGTTGACTACAACAGTACTCATTGAGTCTGTTTGGATAAGTTGTTAAGCCTTTGATTTGCGTTTAGAAGATTTTGGGTTCCAATCTGGACCCCACCGTTCTGTTCATGAGTGCATTTTTTTCCTTCAAAATAACCCTAGGATAATTACTGGAGCTACGTAGTTAGTGCTTTATGCAACACTATCAGCAGTTGGAGTACCATTTCAACGGAGAGGTGCCGAGTCGTACGGGGTAAAACTCGGTGTAGTGAAGTCAACCCGTCATCCTTAAAGCCGTTAGGACGTTGTGAATTGTTCGTAGCGCATTAGACGACGGGCGATAAGCCCTCTGTGAGTGCTGGTTCAATTCCACAGGCTGGCAGAAAAGCCACAGGTTCTCCTGATTTACGGTGTTCGTGACACCGAATCAAAGGGTTACGATGTCCATGGCACCGAGCCGAAGAGTTGAAAGTTCAAGTGCTTCTGGATCGGAAAAAAAAAATTCCTGTGAAACAATGTATAATCTGTGTAATCTTCTTCTTATTCTTTGAGTTCTTTCTTTAATTATAATCAATTGTAATCAATTGTAATCACTTGTAATCACTTGTAATCATTCTATGTGATATGTTTGATATTTGCCAAGAACGTGTACACGTTGCACAATGGTTTCGTTTGCTGTCTATGATAATATTTTATTTCTTAAAATGGTAATGCCTTTACTCTCTTAAACTTTCTCTTTACAAATGAAAAACGAAGTGATTTACAAGTGGTTGACATGGAGCGGAAGAAGAATAAAGTCGACTAAAACAAAAAAACAATGCTATTAAAATGATGAATACTTGCTCTTCCCTGTCCAAGAAGTAATACAAAAATGGGTTTCCCATATAATTTCTTAAGAATATCAAACATACACAATTTAAAAAAATAAATTGAAGAATTGATTCCAAACATTTCTTCTAAAGTTTTGGAAAAAATGCGCTTCTCAACCTTTAACAAAACAATATTAGTATAAAAAATGTGTAATATCAAGATCAACTTTAAAGTAATTGTCAGCATCAATCATATTTTTAAAATGTGTTTTTAAGTTCATATAGAGACCCTTGTTCTCGTTGATATGATTGTGTAAATAGTAAAATAATTTGTGTTGTATTTAACTTGAACAGTTTTAAAAGCATTTCTAGTTTTTGATATTCGGAAAAGTTAAGAGGAATGTCTTGTTCTGAAATTCCATGCCTACTTCATTTTTTTTGTGTGAGCAAACTTTATGAAATGACTTTCTTTTTTTCAGGAACATTAGATAAATGAGAATTGAAAGCATTTACAACACAACTAAAAGTGTTTGAGTCAAATTGTGGAAAGTAGCCAGGAAAATGGTGGAGGGGCGGATTAATATAATGCATGGCCGACTCTATAATGGCCTTAGCACAGGTGGCCATATTGTGCCGTCTACATCATAGACTGAGGCGGTGTAGTCTCACAGACTAGCTATTGTCTGTTTCTATTGGGAAACGCTGATCTAGACAATACATCTTGCAGATGTTAGAAACTTGTTGTTGGATGGATGTGTGTATTACAGAAGATAATAGAGTCGGTTGTGTATAATGCATGATTGTTCGCTTAGCGACTCGGTCACTAGATGAATGTGAGCTCAATTCCACACTTGAAGTTCTTGAGACGAGGAAAGGAATTAGGCCCACTACCTCCTGCACATTATAGGCTAGTAATGTGAAGTGAAGTGATTTCCTACCCTACGGTCTGACAATATTAAGAGAAAATTTCTATCCTCCCTGTGGAATGTCGAGTGTGGGATTACACCCACAACAGTCTTGTGTCCGGGTCGATTGACAAACACTTACGCATTTCGCTAATCCATCCCACTTAGTTGTATTTTCTCTCTCTCTCTCTCGCTCTGCCTTTTAAACCCGGATTGGAACATAGGCCCTCAGCTAACTCATGCCAAGTCTTCCTATCTACTGCAGCTCCCTCCATCTCTTCTTTATATTGTTGATCTCTGCCTCCAAATTCCATCTCCGTGTATTTCTCAACCTCCTTTTCTTTCATCGTCTCTGCGAGTTCCATCAAAAGGGCACTTCTTGTTATATTCTCCTCATGTTATCGCAACGTGGGTTCTATTCAGCGCCCTTGTCTGTTTTGTAACCTTTTTTGTTTACTGGAATCTGTCTTGTTCTCTCCATAAGTTCCTCATTTGGGACCCTATCCTACCATCTTATTCCCTCTATTCTGCGTAGACAACTTAGGTGCATTATTGCGCCTTCATTCACGACAGGTGAAATATAAATATATATAAACATTCATTCACTATTCTTTCTAAAACATACAAGCATTAACATGGCAGTCAAACGACAACTAATAAACTGCATATTTATTCCAACTCTCTGCTATCAGTGCAAACATGGCCCCTGACTAAGACACAAGAAAGAAAGATTCCAACATGTGAAATGAGATGTCTACGAAAAGCTGTCAACGTTACAAGGAGAGAAGAGTGTGAAACGAGAATATCAGAAGCATTGTTGGTACTATACCATGCATACAGTACATTGAGAAGCAAAGAATCAAGTGGTTCGGCCATCTAATGAAAATGGAACCACATTTACTACCATCACGTGCTTACAATAATCGACACTCAGGGCGCAGAGCACGAGGCAGACCAAGAACACGATGGATAGATAACATCTCAAGTCCCTGCGAAAGCATGGACTGACAACGTCAAGCGCAACACACCTGCACAAGATAGAAAACTAACTCTCCCCACGCGCTTTACGGCAAATGTGGTTAAGATAAGATAAGATTCTTTCTACTCTCTGTTTCTCTCATTTTTTTAAATTTTAGACCAATACTCAGTCTCTCTCTCTCTCTCTCTCTCTCTCTCTCTCTCTCTCTCTCCGGCGTTATATTTCTCTGATAAATCCCTTCTGTGTCTGTTTTCGAGTTTAATCTCTTGTTCAAGTTGTATTGATCTCTCTCTAATCTGGAATCTGCCAGGACGTATCGATATAACCTTCTTCCCGTTTGTTTATTACCCAGAAAAACTCAGATCGCAAATGTAGCTCTTGGCCAAGAAGACGTTTTCTCTCCTGGTGTCCAGCAATGTCAGATTGTCCTTAAAATAAAGATACTCTATTTTAGCTTGTTGTAGATCAATGTTAGATTTCTTGAATGAAATATGAAAGTATCATTCCTTCAAGATTTCAAACGAAATATATCACTGTTTCTAGATTTCAAGTCAATGACATATGAAACTATCACTGCCAGATTTCAAGTCAATGAAATATAAACTATCACTGCCTCATGATTTCAAGTCAATGAAATATGAAACTATCACTGCCTCATAGATTTCAAGTCAATGAAATATGAAACTATCACTGCCTCATAGATTTCAAGTCAATGAAATATGAAACTATCACTGCCTCATAAATTTCAAGTCAATGAAATATGAAACTATCACTGCCTCATAGATTTCAAGTCAATCAAATATGAAACTATCACTGCCTCATAGATTTCAAGTCAATGAATTATAAAGCGACCATTGCCTCATATATTTCAAGTCAATGAAATATGAAACGATAATTGCTTCATGATTTCAATTCTGTGTTGTCGTCAAGCATTGCAGAAATTCACCTATCTCCTTGGCAACCAACCTGGCTTGTTCTTAACATAAAACATGAGACCATCCATATGTCTGGTTGACAAATCATCAAGGTCGACAAGAATCGCTATTGTATTTCGAACAATAATTTTTTTGAGATTTTCTAATGATAGTGTTGTTTAAGAGGAGTCCTGCTGAGGTTTTTTTTTATCTTATCTTATCTTATCTTAACCACATTTGCCGTGAAGAAGCGGGGGGAGAGTTAGTGTACTATCTTGTGCCAGGTGTGTTGCTCTTGACGTTGTCAGTCCATGCTTTCGCAGGGTCTCTGAGATGTTATCTATCCATCGTGTTCTTGGCCTGCATCGTGCTCTGCGTCCTGAGTGTCGATTATTGTAGGCATGTGATGGTAGTAAATGTGGTTCCATTCTCATTAGATGGCCGAACCACATGATTCTTTGCTTCTCGATGTACTGTATGCATGGTATAGTACCAACGATGCTTCTAATATTCTCGTTTCACACTCTGTCTCTCCTTGTAACGTTGACAGCTTTTCGTAGACATCTCATTTCACATGTTGTAATCTTTCTTTCTTGTGTCTTAGTCAGGGGCCATGTTTGACACTGATAGCAGAGAGTTGGAATAAATATGCAGTTTATCAGTTGTCGTTTGACTGTCATGTCAATTCTTGCATGTTTTCTATTGAAATATAATTGACTTTGAAGAGATTTTGAAGCGAACAAAATGTGCAACATTGAAGACCATCAGTGAGGAACGAAGATGGAAGTGAATGGATATTGTATGTCGTATGCCAGTATAGGACTTTGCTGGGATGGTTCTCCAATAGACAGCGGATGGAAAAAGAAATCACCGTTCAAAGGGAACATGGAGAAGTACAGTAGAAAGATGTTGGAAACAATATAAATCGAAATGGATTCAATGATTGATAGGACCATCCTTATTAAATTTCGTTGAGTAACTATGTGTGCTCCGATTTATTTCTTACACAGGAAGATCTCAGCTGCAGTGCATGAACTCCGTGGCATCAGCGAGGGTTCCCGATCTCATTTTGAAGATGTTAAAGATATATAGGTAGGAACGTTTCATCGCTAGTCCTTTTTAATGAATTTTGCCCAGGCAGCGCCTTTCCAGCCTGCTCATCTCAATTGTTAACGGCCAAGGGTTCTTTTACGTGCTCAAATTTAACAAGGAACCTACGTCTTCGATAAGACTAGGAGCCTACACTGAGATCTGGGATCTGGAAAGATAAACAGATGCCTCCACGGGGGAACGAACCCGGCACCGTTGGCACGAGAGGCGAGCACATAAGCACTATGCCACAGAGACCCCCTCGACCAAGGGGACACGAAGAGGATATAACTAGGACAGTCGAGTTTGTCCTCATCCATGACCAATTTAATTCACTTCTTATCTGGTTCACTGTACGCATACTGTATATGGTTTAATCCATAGATTCCCACACTGTTTCGGCCACCGATCACTTTCTCTCTCTCTTTTCTCGCAAGGGAGATTAGTAAAACCATTAAACTTTTAAAAGATGGGAAAGCGGCCGGTCCAGATGGTATTCCAGCGGAGGCGGTTAAAGCCAACATAAACACATCCACAGAAATACTGTATAAATTATTTAGCAGAATCTGGGAGACCGAAGAAATACCAGCAAACTGGAGAGAAGGATACATGGTAAAGCTACCAAAGAAAGGGTATATATATATATATATATATACATGCTCTTTTTTCGTCTCTTTGACATAGAAAATTGATATATATTTCTGTCATACATGATCAATTTTCAAATGATTATAGACATGAAATAGAAAAATTGATGACAAAATGTATCGTGTAAGATGGGCATAAGATGAATTAAAATGTGGAGAAGGGCTTTACAAAGTTTATGCTGTGCAAAGTGGGCGGTGGGCCAAAAAAGTTTGGGAATCTATGTTCTAGTGTATCACAGCAAGCAATGATACACTGAATGTAAGCACAGCAAGCAATGATACACTGAATGAAAGCACATCGAGCAATGATACACTGAATGAAAGCACAGCAAGCAATGATACACTGAATGAAAGCACAGCAAGCAAGGATACACTGAATGAAAGCACAGCAAGCAATGATACACTGAATGAAAGCACAGCAAGCAATGATACACCGAATGAAAGCAATGATACACTGAATGAAAGCACAGCAAGCAATGATACACTGAATGAAAGCACAGCAAGCAATGATACACTGAATGAAAGCACAGCAAGCAATGATACACTGAATGAAAGCACAGCAAGCAATGATACACTGAATGAAAGCAATGATACACTGAATGAAAGTACAGCAATCAATGATACACTGAATGAAAGCACAGCAAGCAATGATACACTGAATGAAAGCACAGCAAGCAATGATACACCGAATGAAAGCACAGCAAGCAATGATACACTGAATGAAAGCACAGCAAAGCAATGATAACACTGAATGAAAGCACAGAAGCAAATGATACACTGAATGAAAGCAATAGATACACTGAATGAAAGCACAGCAAGCAATGATACACTGAATGAAAGCACAGCAAGCAATGATACACTGAATGAAAGCACAGCAAGCAATGATACACTGAATGAAAGCACAGCAAGCAATAATACACTGACTGAAAGCACAGCAAGCAATGATACACTGAATGAAAGCACAGCAAGCAATGATACACTGAATGAAAGCAATAATACACTGAATGAAAGCACAACAATCAATGATACACTGAATGAAAGCACATCAAGCAATGATACACTGAATGAAAGCACATCAAGCAATGATACACTGAATGAAAGCACAGCAAGCAATGATACACTGAATGAAAGCACAGCAAGCAATGATACAATGAATGAAAGGAAACAGGGAGAGAGGACAGCCATGGAAACGCTCGATGGGAGGGGAGTAGCAGAATAAAAGAACACCTCTTTATATTAAACCCATAAGATAGACCTCTCCCAGAACTCGGAGTTCGGTAGTGGGTTTCTGTGGCGTAGAGGTTCGCTGCTCACCTCTCGTTCCAAGGGTACTCTATTCTGTCTGGTCTCCTGATCCCTGATCAGAGGTCCTAATCCTATCGGAGACGGATTATAAATCGTAGGTCCTATGTTCAAGCTGAGCATGTAAACGAGCCCATAAAAGTTTAAAAACGAGAAGAGCAGGCTGAAAAGCTGCGGCCCATGCATACTTCATTACAACGATACAACAAAACAAATTTCCTGCAAAATTATTTTAACCTTCATTAAATTGGGACCCTCGCTGTTTCTGCGGAGATCTTCATGTGTAAGAAAGAGATCGGAGTACACACTGTTACTCGCCGAAGTGCAATAATGATGACACAATCAATCAATCAATCAATCAATCAATCTCCCGCATGCTATACTTCATCCCAACATCGCAATGGTAGAAGAGAAACAAAATGAGATCAGGGACTAATATAATGTTAATTCCATATTGTCCTAACTTACGAACAGTTGGAGGTCATGGAAGAGCAGTCTAGTGCCAAAATTAGAATACTGAACTTCAATATTATTGCAGCTCTGCTGTGTGTGGTGGCGGAGACACGGAGAACGAAACAATGGCTAATAAATTGTAAACATTTATCAACTGGTGTCTGCGGGGAATAAAGAGACTGGCACGATGTGATAGAATCATTGGTGATATAAGCAAAGACAGGTCTATACAGTATTATATACGCAAGGAAAAATAAAGGGTTTAATATGAAAAATGGCAATTTTCGACGTTTCGACTATAGGTCTTTATCAAGAAGACTAACACGAACATGAAATACTTCTTTTTCTTCGAATGTTCCATATCGACAACTTATTAACCACTCTTTGTGAATTGTATGTGATTCGAGTCTTCTTCTTCTTCTTCGAAATCTCCATATCGGCAACTTATTAATTCCTCTGTGTGATCTTATGTGATCTGAGCCTAGAGCGATTGTACGTTGTGCCAGTTATGCGCCTACAAGTAGGCCCGCACATCCGATTTAAGCGACTCTTTTTATTTACTAGGTTTACTTTCCTAGGCCCCTACCTCAGTCATCTCTTACGATATCCCTTGTAAATGTCACTATTCTTTGCTCCCTTTGAGGACCCAGCAACTCACGGACGACATTGAATACTACATTAGTAAAACATAAACCTAAAGTGAGTGGACGCGGAACCAGATCATCGTGGGCTTATTCAGCACAGCGAAATGGTCGCACACTTCATGAGGACTGCGGCGCTTTCGAGACAACGACATCGAGCATGACTATGGAGATCACTGCTGCCTCCAGGGCTCTGTCATGGATCCCTGAGCAACAGCTTACCCATACGATCATCATACAAGACTCGAGGAATGTGTTTCAAAGGATTGAATCTGGAAGTATGCGTGTGGAATGGGTGGACAGCATTCGGAGATCACATCTCAAGAAAATGACTTGGCTGTACACACCTGAACATGTTGGAGTGCAGGGTAACGAGCATGCTGACTTTCCTGCAAACAATACCCTGACTTAAGCGGGCAGAAGTATGAACAGAGCCAACATCATCAATGCGGTACGTTCTCACTTATGTGACATGGGCAAATCCACGACACTGGAACAAGTTCGAGAATTAGGCGTTTAGTTTGGACATGCCAGACCGTGGTAGAGAGAAGGTTATACTGAGCAACTTCTCAAGAGTACGATGAGCAAATGGACTCTGGGATTGCTGCTGCAGTGGAGGACAAAGCACGAATGGGAATCCCCTATGTGACATGACGTCTATCGCGTAAAACATAACATAATATTACATAACCATATTTTATATTTCATTTTTGTGTGGTGTCAGTGTCTGTGTTTAATGTATGCCTTTATTGTACATCCCTTGAGTTGTACACAACCGCTTGGTACTTCCTTGGAAGCATGATCTAGTAATTGTCTGCCATGGTAACGGAACATTCTTTCTTATCAAATTGCAATTATTACTTTGTGTTGATACACCTGCGACTTGTTACAAATATAAAACCACACAGATCTTATCTCCGTAGCTCTCAATTTGTCTCTTGGATCTTTAACTTTCTGTAATTTTTTTTTACTTAATTTGGAATTTGTATCTTTTTTTAAATGGTTTCTATAGCTAAAGCGTTAGTGAGCTCGTTCATAACCCAAGCGTACCTGGTTCAAACTCCACGACAGGCAGTTTTCTAAGCAAATTCGTTTCTGTTTTTTTTTACGAAAGGTAAACATAGACCAAGCAAAGAGAGTTGTGGAGAGACATGATCTCCTACTCCGGCAGGCATGGCACTTGATTGAAACATAGACCACACCTTTTAGAAAACAATGTCAAACTACTGAACGTGTGGTGCCTAGAAAATCAACGACTCGTTTACTGTGGTTGATAGCTACGTCCTGTAAAGGATATGCAACGATTTTTCGAAGGGGTAGCAGGGTCAATACTTTTCCTTACGTTTGGAACGTCGAGTGTCGGATTAAGCTTACAACGTTCTTTGGTATGTCTTTCTTTTCGGTCTGCACAAATATCGACACCTATCTCTCTCAATCTGGTCAGTGAATGGGATTCACAACCCTGAAACTCCTCTGTTCGGAAAGACTCTTTCAATGCTTTTTTTTTTTCCCGATCCAGAAGCACTTGAGCTTTCCAGCTCTTCGACTCGGTGCCATGGACATCGTAACCCTTCGGTTCGGTGCCACGAACACCCTAAATCTGAGGAATCTGTGGCTTTTCGCCATCCCGCGGAATTGAACCCGCACACACAAAGGAATAGTCACCCGTAGTTTAACGCGCTACGAACACGCTGGGCAGACGGGTCTTTCAATGCGTTAAGAATATCATTTCGGCTTTTTTTTAGCACGGTGTATTACAGGTGGAACGAGAACCTGAAGAATTTAATGACCGCATGGCTAGTGCAGTCGCCGCCAAGCTGTTCAGGTTATAATTTTTTTTATTTACGCCCACAACAGACAAAAATTCTTACCATGGATTACACACAGGTCTACCGCATGAAAGCCGCGCTCTATCCATTCGACCAGAACTCTCATTTTCCCTGCATTAAATATTGTAAAAAAAAAAACAACCAGATTCTTAAAATAATAATTCGAAACAATTATTCTGAATCCTTTATGTGAATTTAATTTGAGTTATAGACAATGAGACAAGCATGTTCAACATACCGGAAGGTTTGATTATTTTTGTCTCAGTTCTTTGTCTGTTGAAGAAACACAAATTTAAGATAAAGATAAATAGAAACAATGCTTTTGTTGTTGGTTCCGTGGTGGAGTCTTCACCATCGTCATTAGTATCATCGTCATCATCATCATCATCATCGTCGTCATCATCGTCATCATCATCATCATCATCAGCAGCATCATCGTCGTCATCATCATCATCATCATCATCATCATCAGCAGCATCAGGTTTTGTATCCTCATTGACGGTCGGCTGCAAATGCACCTCTAACATCGTTCCTTTCGTTCGCTTGAAATTAGTTAGTCTTTCCTCTTGGGCCTGTGGGCGGCGCATAGGCAGAGGTCATAGCTCTCCATGTCTCGCGGTTCGTTGCTATCTGTTTTAGGTCTTTAATATTTGCTAGGCCCATCGTTGAGCCTTCTCTTATGATGGTTCTACGCAGAGTCTCTCTTGGTCTTCCTCGTTTTCTTTTTCCCTCTGGTGTCCATATGAGGGATTGGTAAGGAGTCTTCTCTCATCCATTCTAAGTGTGTGGCCGATGTAGTTCCAGTGGCGCTTTCTTATAAAATTTGATACATTTTCTTGCTTGGTCTCTTGTCTTATTTGTGTATTAGGTTTGAAATCTGGCCCTTTGAGGTTCAGTATTCTTCTAAGACATTTATTCTCAAAGTTATCTAATTTTCTTTCTAGAGCTTTTGTTGCTTTCCAACTCTCGCATCCATAAGTTAATACTGGAATCACACAAGAGTTAAAGATCTTTAATTTTAAGTGCTTGCTGAGTGAATTGGACTTCCATATGTTTGACAATTTGTTAAAGCACTTGATGCCAATGCGATTCTGTATGGAATTTCTGGCGCTGTATCCCCGTAGATGTCATCATACTACCTAGGTATATAAAACTTTTGACTTTTTCAAGAGTGCAGTTTTTAAGTTGGATATTTTCTGGACTGCTGGTAAGGTCAACAATTTTTGTTTTTGTGGTGTTGATTTGGAGACCAATTTGTCCTGAGATATTTTGGAGAAGGTTTCGCTTGAAATATTGTCTATATATTCAGTGTTGCCTCTTGTATAAAAGTGATTGTTTTTTATAGCTCACACATTGATCCGTGTAGTTTATCTGCCCAGTGTTGTTTCATTAGGCCAGTGAGTTTGCCTCAGTATATCATATTCGAGACAGTCTTGAAGTATGTGGTCTGCAATCTGCTGATGAGCCTGTCCACATGTACACATAGCTGAATTGTCAATCTTGAATGTTGTATACATGTGACTGCGGAGTCAATAATCATCTTCATCATTATCTTCATTATCATTGTCATTATCATCATCATCATCAGGTTGTGTATCCACATTGACGTTGGACTGCAATGTACCTCTAACATTCTCTGTCCCTTGCTTAGATGTTGCATTCCACCAGGATATAGTCTGTTCATCCCTTGATGTTTCCCTCCCACTGTGTTTAATTAGTGAATTGACTAAATATATTTCATATGAAAACCCCTAAACCTGTTTTTAAATGAAATGACAACATGTACCTGCTATCTTTAGACGAGGCTTTCTGTGTTATATTTATAAAATTTAAAACTAAACACATGTTAGTAAACAGCATGGCAGTATATATGCCTGCCAACTCATCGTGTTCATAGCACGTTGGACTGCGGGTGAATAGCCCTCTGTGAGTTCGGGATCAATTGGGCTGGCAGAAAAGCCACAGGTTCCCCAGATTCACGGTGTTCGTGGCACCGAACCGAAGGGTTATGATGTCTATGGCACCGAACCGAAGAGCTCAAAGCTCAAGTGCTTCTGGATGGGAAAAAAACACACACAAAACAGCAGTATACAAAGTCTTCTACAACAGAACATCAGGAAAGAAGGCGAGAGGCAGACCACAAAAAATGGTCAGAGGGCATAGCAGAATCCTTCCAAAGAGCAAAAATAACAATCACCCAAGCCAACAGAACAGCACAAGACAAAAACAGTTAACTACAACAGTGTGCAACAACCCGGTAGCAATATGACGAGACAAGAAGAAAAAGATGTTTATGTAGTGTGGTCTTGATATTGTATATCCATCTTTCTTGGTCTTCCTTAGCTCTAGTACCGATCTCTTTTATTATATGCTGTTATTGATGGTTGGTTGTATTTCACTCTCATTAAATGTCCAAATCACTACATTTGTTGTCTTTCGATGTATATGGTGCATGAGTTATCACACCTGCTTCTGATGTCCTCATTTCGTAGTCTGTCTTTCCTGGTGACTCACTGCCTTCTCAAGCATTTCATTTCACAGTGGTAGCTTCGTGATGTGTTATGTCAGAGATAAGTTTGGCACTGGTAACCTAGTGTTGTGAGCTTTCGTGATGTGTTCTGTAGAGACCAAGTTTGGCACTGGCAACAAGTGTTGGTGAGCTTTCTGTGATGTGTTTCTGTAAGAGACCAAGTTTGGCACTGGTAACAAAGTGTTGGTGAGCTTTCTGTGATGTGTTTCTGTAAGAGACCAAGTTTGGCACTGGTAACAAATTGTTGGTGAGCTTTCTGTGATGTTTTTCTGTAAGAGACCAAGTTTGGCACTGGTAACAAAGTGTTGGTGAGCTTTCTGTGATGTGTTTCTGTAAGAGACCAAGTTTGGCACTGGTAACAAATTGTTGGTGAGCTTTCTGTGATGTGTTTCTGTAAGAGACCAAGTTTGGCACTGGTAACAAAGTGTTGGTAGCTTCTGTGATGTGTTTCTGTAAGCTAATTTTGGGCACTTGTAACAAAGTGTTGGTGAGCTTTCTGGATGTGTTCTGTGAGACAGTTTGGACTGAACAAATTGTTGGTGAGCTTTCTGTGATGTGTTTCTGTAAGAGACCAAGTTTGGCACTGGTAACAAAGTGTTGGTAGGAACATACTTTTATCATCTATCTTTCCTGATACTTATACAACAATTTATTATTGATTCTACAGAATTTTGTTCATGGAATTGTTGACTAGAACAAACAAATAATGTATTCATGATTGAATGACTGATAGAACAATCATCATTGCACTTCGGTGAGTAACTAAGTTTGCTCCTATCTTTTTCTTACACAGGAAGATCTCAGCTGCAGTGCATTAACTCTGTAACCCGGCGAGTCCTTTGTTTAGTTTAGAAAATGGTGAAGATATTTTTGTATGAATTTTATTTTTAATCTGTTCTAATGAATTTTGCCAAGGTAGCAGCTTTCCAGACTGCACTTCACGATTTTAAACTGCTTCTCGTAAACGTCACTTACGATTTTGAAACTAGAACTTCAGATCTGTACCTCACGATGGATATAAATTTCAGATGCACTTCAGGAGTAAACTGCTTCCAGACTGCACTATCACGTGTCAAACGCATAATCTCAGACTGCACTTAGTGTTAACCCCAGACTGCACTTCACGATGTTAAACTGCTTCCAGACTGCACTTCACGATGTTAAACTGCTTCCAGACTGCACTTCACGATTTTAAACTGCTTCCAGACTGCACTTCACGATGTTAAACTGCTTCCAGACTGCACTTCACGATGTTAAACTGCTTCCAGACTGCACTTCACGATGTTAAACTGCTTCCAGACTGCACTTCACGATGTTAAACTGCTTCCAGACTGCACTTCACGATGTTAAACTGCTTCCAGACTGCACTTCACGATGTTAAACTGCTTCCAGACTGCACTTCACGATGTTAAACTGCTTCCAGACTGCACTTCACGATTTTAAACTGCTTCCAGACTGCACTTCACGATGTTAAACTGCTTCCAGACTGCACTTCACGATGTTAAACTGCTTCCAGACTGCACTTCACGATGTTAAACTGCTTCCAGACTGCACTTCACGATTTTAAACTGCTTCAGATCACTCACGATGTTAAACTGCTTCAGACTGCACTTCACGATGTTAAACTGCTTCCAGACTGCACTTCACGATGTTAAACTGCTTCCAGACTGCACTTCACGATGTTAAACTGCTTCCAGACTGCACTTCACGATGTTAAACTGCTTCCAGACTGCACTTCACGATGTTAAACTGCTTCCAGACTGCACTTCACGATGTTAAACTGCCAAGGGTTCTTTTACAGGCTCAAACGGAACACGGGATCTACGTTTTATCGTCCCTCTTCGATAGGACTAGGAACTCGATCTTACCTACACTGAGATCAGGGATATGTGGAAATTTATTTTAGATGGTTCCATGAGGGAGCGAACCTGGTACCTTAGGCACAAGAGACAAGCATCTAACCTCCACGCCCCAGAGAGCGCATAATTTATTGAGAGCACGCGATTAGTGTCTCCATGTGGTGCAATGTTTTGCGTTTTCCATATCGATTCTTTCATTCATCCATGAACAGAGTCTAACGAAGCAATCATGTGTCGTCACGCATGGTGGCGTAATGTAGGGCAGAAACAAACGCTACCCAACCTGTTAATTCTTCTGCTGTCCTATCTAACAATCTGTTCTCTGTGGGGCTTTGGTGGTGTCTGTAGCGGAGAGGTTAGTTGCTTGTCTCTCGTGACAAATGTACAAGGTTCGATCCTCGTCAACCATCTGGATATTTTCCAGAGATCTCAGATCTTAGTGTAGGTGAGATTGAGATTCTACTCCTATTGAAGACGGACTATAAGACATAGGTTCAATATGAGCACGCAAAAAAAAAACAATTGGCAGTTCAAAATCGAGAAGAGTAGGCTGGAAAGCAGCTGCCCGGGCAAAATTGATAAGAAAATATTACAATTAAAATTCCTAAAAGAATATCTTCACTATCTTCAAAATTATGTTGGGTTTCTCACCGGTGCTACGGAGCTCGTGCACCGCAGCTGAGATCCTCCTGTGTTGGAAAGAGATCGGATCACACAAGGCAATGATAATGGTCCTATCAATCAATCAATCAATCGATTCAATACATTCCACACATTTCTTTGTTGCCAACCTCTATTTCCACTTTCTTGTATGGTCTCACATCATTGACATTTTTGTTTTTGCCAACTTGTTTTCCTCTTGGTTGATTTATTGATTGTTTGATAGTATCATCATTATTGCACTTTAAGGAATATTCATGTGTGTTCCAACCTCTTTCTTACACATAAAGATATAGGTGGCAGTGCACGAACTCCGTAGCACAGACGAGGGCCTCTAATGTAATTTTGAAGATGGTGAAGATTTTAGTAGAAATTATTATTATTTTTTTTAAATTGCACAAAAAGCGGCAACTTCTCTTATCTGTTTGGAACTGTCATGTGTATTTCATGTTCTCAACTTTAACTCGGGATCGACTTTTTGTTGTACATCTCCGATAGGACTAGGAACTTGATCATACTTACATTGATGCTATAGCTCGATTCTGATTCATAGTTCAGTCTTCAAAAAGTGTCATCTAGTGGCTTACAGACTGGACAGTAATTGTAAGGATATGTTGTTTCACATATACCGTAAATCCAATGTCCAGGGTCATCTTGGAACAGACCTGTGTGGACGTCGACGATACACATCATTCGATGTGGACGCCTGCGATGTACATGATTCTTAGAAAATGAAAGAGTTAATACTCATTTATCTATTTCAAAATATGATTCACTTTTCTTGTTTGTAATCTTTCTCTTCTTATTTGAAGTTTGAGGTGATCTCGGGCATGTCACTGTCAAAGATCAGCTTCACCAAAAACATTGTTTTAATAATCTGACATGTAGATTCCACTGTGTCTGCTTGCACGAGATAAACGACCTGGGAGCATGTCGTTCCACGTCATCCCATCTGTTAATGGCACTGACTGATCATTCTATATCTGCATAATCCCCCTCCCTCCCCCACACAAACTGCTTCTTCTTCATATATCTATCTTTCTTCCTGACTGCACTTCACTCTCACAAATTGTAGTCTTCCATGATATTCCTCTTTCTTTCCATCTTTAACTAAAAATAGTATGGAACCGAACTGACAGGTAAAACAAAGATCAGAATACTAAGAGCATGCATATTTACAGTGTCAACATATGGGTGTGAAGCATTGACATTTAATAAAGCAGTGGAAAAAAATATATATATGGGAATTTGAATATAAGTGTTACAGAAGAGTCTTTCGTATATCATGAACAGAGAAGAGAACAAATAGATCTATACAGAAAGAACTCACAATCAAAGAAAACTGGTTGATGCTACAAATAAGAAAGAAAATTGAGATATTTTGAACATATAAAAAGACACGAAAGGCTGGAGAAGACCATCATGGAAGGAGACATACCGGCACAGAGAAGAAGAGGAAGACCACGGAGAAGATGGATTCAGGATGTAACTGATGGTTTGAACACGGCTGCAGAGGCAGGACATCTGACCTATGAGAGAAAGAAATTCCAGAGGACTGTTGGGGTGGCAAAGTTCTGCTCGGGACAATTTATTTGATGATGATCCATCGATATGGAAGTTAATTCTCATTATCTCCTCAAGTTTCTTCTGTCTCTTCATCTAGCTTCAACTTTTGTTCCCACTCTTCTATGTATTGTTTAGTATCATTATTTTACTATCTCTCTATCTGTCTATTTTGTCTATTGTCCTACCCAAGGTGAATGATGGATTGGTTGTCCTTCTTAACGTTAAGCTTAGGAGTGGGAACTTTAATTTGCGTTCCAAGGCCAGTTGAGTTGCCGTTGTTGTGTTATATCCGTGTTTATTTAGTGTTCAAAAGTTCATATGTACGGTTCTAACTTCACTGTAACGGGTCACCCCATAATTGCTCCGTTTCTGTGCCAACGAAAATCACATGAAATGCTAACAACTGTCTCTGTGTCGTGAACTAATTCCAGAATGAAACAGCTGTACCGCCACAAAAAGCAACCAGTACCGCATAAATGCATATGGCTGTCGAAGGGAACATCAGTCACGACAAAATCCAGCTTTCTGCACACGCAAAACACTGCATACGGCAGATTGAGTTGGTTTGTCATAACCGCTGTCCGCCATTTTCTGAATACCCAACAAACTGCATGGTTGACACAGAAAAAGCATTACATGTAACATTCATAGCTCACAGCGTTGCTCAAGCACTAACTCAGTAGCTCGGCAAACGAAACCGGAAAATACCCGACCAAACATGGCGGAAATGCGCTAGCAAAGTCGTGTTCAGAATCAAACAGTTCTGATTCTGAATGACCATCCGCATTCCGCCATTGAGGGCCATATTTTTCTTTATTTAGTGCGGACTTTCTATTGTATATCCATCTTTTCTTGGTCTTCCCTTGTCTCTAGTACCTGACCTCTTTGTATTGAATGCTGTTATTGGTTGTTGATTTTATTCCATTCTCATTATCATCCTTTATCTATCATCCATTGCTTATTATTTTAACACTCACTGGAACCAGTATTATCAAATAGCTTGACCTGGGCAGAACTTTGCCACCCCAACAGTCCATTGGAATTTCTCTCTCTCATAGATCAGATGTCCCATCTCTGCAGCGGACATGTTCAAACCATCATATCATGAATCCATCTTCTCCGTGGTCTTCCTCTTATGCTCTTTATCGGGAACCCTTCTTCCATGAAGGTTTTCTACAACCCTTCATATGTTACCACGCATATCTCGTTACATGTATCATCTTCTCAGTTTTCATGACGTCATGTTCATTATCATTTATTCTCAATCAACCTATATTACTTTTGCCCCTCTCATCACTTTTTCTTTCCCCCACAATACCCTCCCTAACAACAATCCATCCTCCTCCAACATTCACCATCCTCAAAAATCAATCCTCCTCATCACCTCCAATCAATTCATTCTCTCCAATTACCTCCACATTCATTCTCTCCCAACATTCCCTCAAAATAATTCATCTCTCCAACTTCACCTCAACAATTCATTCCTCCTCCCAACATTCACCCCCTCCAAAACAATCATTCCTCCTCCCAACATTCACCCCCTCCAAAAACAATTCATTCTCCTCCCAACATTTCCTCCTCCAAAAACAATTCATCCTCCTCCCAACATTCTTCCTCCTCCAAAAACAATTCATCCTCCTCCCAATACTCCATCCTCCTCCCAATACTCCATCCTCCTCCCAATACTCCATCCCCCTCCAAACTCCATCCTCCTACAAACTCATCCCTCCCAAAACTCTATCCTCCAACATCTATTCCTCCCAAAACCCATTCTCGAAACAACAACTTTATTTACTAATCCTATTTTTCTTCTAATCGTATTTAAATTCACTCCGTATCTCCCCCGGTCCCTCACTCTCGCTTCTTGTAATCAATTTTCTTAATTGTTGTATTGCATAATCAGTTCAAACTCTTGAACAGCAATCTCAACAATAATATATGCACATATTACGTCATTCAACAAAAACATGGATTCTCTAACACAGTAGTTCTCAAACATTTTGAAGTGGGGGACACACTTGAAGTTCTACAACAAATTGTAGGCGCACTTTACACAAAAACTTAATAAATAAGATGCAAAAAGCAAATATTTACAGAAATAATAGGAACAATTATAAGTTATTTTTATTCATCATTTAAATTCTGCCTCCTTCCATAGTGGTCTTCCCCAACCCTTCGTGTCTCTTGATATGTTCAAAATACTACAATTCTCTCATTCTTATTTCTAGCATCAGCTAGTTGTCTTTGATTTTAAGTTCTTTCTGGATAGATATATTTTTCTTTTCTATGTCCATGATATACGGAGGACTCTTCTGTAACACTTATATTCAAAAACACTTATATATTTTTCAATTGCCATGTTAAATGTCCATGATTCACATCAACAAGTTGACACTGGGAATATACATGATAACTAGTAAAACAAACATGACAAAAGATAGTTCTGTAAACGTAGAGGCAAAAGAAAAGAGAAACAAGGGTCTGATATGTCATATCGATTGTTTATCATGGTGACTTCTGACTCCACGTTGCCAACCCCTGATCTGGGGTTTTCCTAGAACACACATAGGAATATCACCGGGCACGCTGATGCGCCTGGGCACACCGTTTGAGAACCACATCTCTAATGTATTAAATTTCACTGTAAATTTTTTATCAACATTTCATTTCAGACTGTGCATCTCAGCGCTATGTAAGATTGGTTTTAAGCTTGTGTAGGCAGTTAAGACAATAGCTGGGCATTGATCTTCTATGTCTGGCAACGAGAATTTATTATGTTCATTCTCCGCAAATACATCAACTTGACAACAACAATATGTTTATGGTAGTAGGGCCCTCTTCTTCTTCTTCTTCTTGAAACGCTCCATATCGTCCACTTGTTAAACTACTCTTTGTGATCTGTATATTATCTGATCATTTTTCCCCCGATCCAGAAGAACTTGTGCTTTCGGCTCGGTGCCATGGACATCGTAATCCTGGGTTCGGTGCTATGAACACCATAAATCTGGAGAGCCTGTGGCTTTTCTGTCATCCCGAGGAATTGAACCCGCACTCACAGATTGCTTGTCACCCGTCGTCCATCGCGCTACGAACACGCTGGGTAGAAGGGCAATCTGATCATTAAGAGCAATTGTACGTTGTACCGGTTATGTGTATACAAGTAGACCAGCATCACCGATTTCTGGGACGCTTTATACTTACTAGGGTAGCATCGCTAAGATCCTACCTCAGTCGCCGCTTGCGACATGCCTTGTAGGTCTCAGTGTTACTATTCTTTTCTCCCCTTGAGCGCCCCGGCAACACACGGGAAGAGGGAAGGGAGTGTAGTAGGGTCTTATTGATTTCATTGCACCGGATTTTTATCCTATATGGCTGGATCCATCTCCACAAAAATGGTATGCCACCTGACGAGAATGAGAGCCGCTGTAGCGTAGTTGTTAGTGAACTCGCTTCGCAAGGATGGTGGTCTGGGTTCAGCTCCGCAATGCGCGTGGAATTTTCCCAACCGACGGCTCTCAGGTCGACCCAGCCTCAACTGGGTACCAGACATGATCTGGGAAAGTAAAGACGGCCGGCATGATGCTGACCACATCACCCATCGTGTGCCGACGGTCAATGAAAATACAGGCCTAACACTGTATTGACCTATATACCACGAATGAAGTCCCTTTACTTTTTACTTACCTGATAGAATATTGTACAAATCACGAACTCTGTAGCTCCGCAAAATATTAGATGTCTCAGGCAAAAATGCACTCGTGAACAAAACGGCGCCGTCCGGATTCGAATCCACGTTTAAAACCTTAGAAACTCAAGGTATTACCCATCATGGAGTTTAAGGACTTACATTTTTAAAATCAATATTTGCAACATTTGGATAACTTATCAAGGACACACGTTGTCTAACTAAAGACCAGGTCATTATATTTCGCCTACGTACTGGACACTGGGTGGCGTCTGGGCTTAGGGGATAGTGACTCGGTCTATTAACCCGACGTTCTGAGTTCGAATCACGCTGCGGACAGTTTGGTTGCAAATTGTTCGCGTGGATTTTAACAAAAGGACGATGACACCACCCGTTCAGAAAGCAATGGCAAACTACTGACGTAATAATGCCTAGAAAAATCACAAACAGCGTTAAAAAGCTGGGGTTGATTCACAAAAGTCCTGTAAAGGATACGCAATTAACTAACCGGACACTGCAGACTCAACAAACTCTTACATAAGCTAGGAATAGGTCAAACAGTTCTCTGGCTGTGTCAGCAGGTGGAAAAAACCAGTAGCATGTCTTGCAAGACTGTCTCTCCTGTGTCAACATCTGGTCACTCTCAGTCGAGCTAAACACTAAGCTTTGTAAAAACCTGACAAACCTGAAGATGACTGCCTTGTTTCTAGTCCATAGTAAACAAAGCGGATGACGAGAGATCGCTGAAGAAGAATTATATATATCTTTCTCTGCTTTTTGAATCCGGTTTGGGACATAGGCGCTCAACCATCACAAGCCAAGTCTGTCTATAGCTAGCCTATCTCCTGCAGCTCCCTCTAGCTCTTCCTGATATTGTTGAGCTCTACCTCCAACTCCCGTCTCAATGTATTTCTCGACCTGAACTTCTTTCGCTGTCTCTGCGGGTTCCAGAAAACAACCATTCTTGTTATAATCCTCTCTGATTTTCTCAAAGTGTGTCCTATTCAGCGCCATCGTCTTTTTTAAGCTCTTGGTTCACTAGAATCTGTCTTTCGTCTCTTCTTAAGTTCCTCATTTGTGTCCATATAATAACATCTCAGTCCCTCTAACTAACAGAAAAATAGAAAGAATAATGCCCTAATGAATAATACAAAAATAAAACCCGGTCTTTAATGACAGAACTTGATACATTTTATTTAAATTTCTGTTCGTTACTGAAATTATGGAAATTTTTAAAGACCTCTGTTCCGGAGTCACATCAAATTTGTTCTATGATTACAAACATCCCGGAATGTTTGCAAATTGATCACGGTGTCAAACCTAATTGTGTCTCGCATAATAAGTGTCCAATTTTTAATGCGATTCAGTCCTTTAACTTGAAGGTTCCAGAAACGTCTAGATTCTTCATGAAACTCGCATAATCTTATCTACACTTGTTTGTAGGTTTTTTTTTTTATTCCGTTCAAAAATTATGAGATGAATTTGTTTATTTCTGATTTTCTTCATAGTTCATTTACTAGATGCTGATGTTTCCTCTCTAGATGTTAGATCTGTGCTCTCCTCTCGTAGATGTTAGAGCTAGATGCTCGCCTCTCTAGATGTTAGAGCTAGATGCTCGTCTCTCGTAGATGTTAGAGCTAGATGCTTGTCTCTCGTAGATGTTAGATGCTAGATGCTCGTCTCTCGTAGATGTTAGAGTTAGATGCTCGCTCTCGTAGATGTTAGATGCTAGATGCTCGCCTCTCGTAGATGTTAGAGGGTTTGATGCTCGTCCTCTCGTAGATGTTAGATGCTAGATGCTCGTCTCTCGTAGATGTTAGAGGTTAGATGCTCGTCTCTCGTAGATGTTAGAGGCTAGATGCTTGTCTCTCGTAGATGTTAGAGTCTAGATGCTCGCCTCTCGTAGATGTTAGATGCTAGATGCCTGCTCTCGTAGATGTTAGATGCTAGATGCTCGCCTCTCGTAGATGTTAGAGGCTAGATGCTCGTCTCTCGTAGATGTTAGAGGCTAGATGCTAGTCTCTCGTAGATGTTAGAGGCTAGATGCTCGTCTCTCGTAGATGTTAGAGGCTAGATGCTCGTCTCTCGTAGATGTTAGAGCTAGATGCTGTCTCTCGTAGATGTTAGAGGCTAGATGCTCTCCTCTCGTAGATGTTAGAGCTAGATGCTCGCTCTCGTAGATGTTAGAGGCTAGATGCTCGTCTCTCGTAGATGTTAGAGGCTAGATGCTTGTCTCTCGTAGATGTTAGATGCTAGCATGCTCGCCTCTAGTAGATGTTAGAGGCTAGATGCCTCGCCTCTCGTAGATGTTAGAGGCTAGATGCTCGCCTCTCGTAGATGTTAGAGGCTAGATGCTCGTCTCTCGTAGATGTTAGAGGCTAGATGCTCGCCTCTCGTAGATGTTAGAGCTAGATGCTCGCTCTCGTAGATGTTAGAGGCTAGATGCTTGCTCTCGTAGATGTTAGAGGCTAGATGCTGTCTCTCGTAGATGTTAGATGCTAGATGCTCGTCTCTCGTAGATGTTAGAGGCTAGATGCTCGTCTCTCGTAGATGTTAGAGGCTAGATGCTCGTCTCTCGTAGATGTTAGAGGTTAGATGCTCGTCTCTCGTAGATGTTAGAGGCTAGATGCTCGTCTCTCGTAGATGTTAGAGGCTAGATGCTGCTCTCGTAGATGTTAGAGTTAGATGCTCGTCTCTCGTAGATGTTAGAGGCTAGATGCTCGTCTCTCGTAGATGTTAGAGGTTAGATGCTCGCCTCTAGTAGATGTTAGAGGTTAGTGCTCCCTCGTAGATGTTAGAGGTAGATGCTCTGTCTCTCGTAGATGTTAGAGGCTAGATGCTTGTCTCTCGTAGATGTTAGAGTCTAGATGCTCGCCTCTCGTAGATGTTAGATGCTAGATGCTCGCCTCTCGTAGATGTTAGAGTTAGATGCTTGCCTCTAGTAGATGTTAGAGGTTAGATGCTGCCTCTAGTAGATGTTAGAGGTTAGATGCTCGTCTCTAGTAGATGTTAGAGGTTAGATGCTTGTCTCTAGTAGATGTTAGAGGTTAGATGCTTGTCTCTAGTAGATGTTAGAGGCTAGATGCTCGTCTCTCGTAGATGTTAGAGGCTAGATGCTTGTCTCTCGTAGATGTTAGAGGTTAGATGCTCGCCTCTAGTAGATGTTAGAGGTTAGATGCTCGTCTCTCGTAGATGTTAGAGGCTAGATGCTCGTCTCTCGTAGATGTTAGAGGCTAGATGCTTGTCTCTCGTAGATGTTAGAGGTTAGATGCTCGTCTCTCGTAGATGTTAGAGGCTAGATGCTCGCCTCTCGTAGATGTTAGAGGTTAGATGCTCGTCTCTCGTAGATGTTAGAGGCTAGATGCTCGTCTCTCGTAGATGTTAGAGTGAGCTGTCTCTCGTAGATGTTAGAGGCTAGATGCTCGCTCTCGTAGATGTTAGAGGTTAGATGCTTGTCTCTCGTAGATGTTAGAGGCTAGATGCTCGTCTCTCGTAGATGTTAGAGGTTAGATGCTCTCTGTAGATGTTAGAGGCTAGTGCTCGTCTCTAGTAGATGTTAGAGGTAGATGCTCGCTCTGTAGATGTTAGAGGCTAGATGCTGTCTCTCGTAGATGTTAGAGGCTAGATGCT
Organism: Arion vulgaris; assembly: GCA_020796225.1. Classification (NCBI taxonomy): domain Eukaryota; kingdom Metazoa; phylum Mollusca; class Gastropoda; order Stylommatophora; family Arionidae; genus Arion; species Arion vulgaris. Next base: position 24,374,869 of record CM036773.1, on the reverse strand, counting down.
GTCTCTCGTAGATGTTAGAGGTTAGATGCTCGCCTCTAGTAGATGTTAGAGGCTAGATGCTCGTCTCTCGTAGATGTTAGAGGTTAGATGCTCGCCTCTAGTAGATGTTAGAGGCTAGATGCTCGTCTCTCGTAGATGTTAGAGGCTAGATGCTCGTCTCTCGTAGATGTTAGAGGCTAGATGCTTGTCTCTCGTAGATGTTAGAGGCTAGATGCTTGTCTCTCGTAGATGTTAGAGGCTAGAGCTGCTCTCGTAGATGTTAGAGTTAGATGCTGTCTCTCGTAGATGTTAGAGGTTAGATGCTCGTCTCGTAGATGTTAGAGGCTAGATGCTCGTCTCTCGTAGATGTTAGAGGCTAGAGCTTGTCTCGTAGATGTTAGAGGCTAGATGCTGCTCTCGTAGATGTTAGAGGTTAGATGCTCTGCTCTCGTAGATGTTAGAGGCTAGATGCTTGTCTCTCGTAGATGTTAGAGGCTAGATGCTTGTCTCTCGTAGATGTTAGAGGCTAGATGCTCGTCTCTCGTAGATGTTAGAGGTTAGATGCTCGCCTCTCGTAGATGTTAGAGGCTAGATGCTTGTCTCTCGTAGATGTTAGAGGTTAGATGCTCGCTCTCGAATGTGAGCTAGAGATCGTCCTCGTAGATGTAGATGCTCAGATCTCGATCTCTGTAGATGTTCAGAGGTTAGATCCGTTCTCGTAGATGTTAGAGGCTAGAGCCTCGTTCTCGTAGATGTTAGATGGAGATGCCTGTCTCGAGATGCTTAGATGCTAAAGTAATAATCTTCTAGATTTAGAGGCTAGATTTCATCGTCCTCTTGTAGATGCTAGATGCTGTGCTCTGTCTCTCGTATGGAATGTTAGATGCTAGATGCTCTTCTCTCGTAATCTTGATGCTGATGCCTGTCTCTCAGATGTTAGAGGCTGATCCACATTCTCTCGTGTGTTAGAGGCAGATGCTTGTTCTCTAGATGTAGAGGCTAATGACTTAACTCTTAGATGTTAGAGGCTGATGCTGCCCTCGTAGATGTTAGATATAGATGACTCACTCTCTCGTAGATGTTAGAGGCTGATGCTGTCTCGTAGATGTTAGAGGCAGATATTGTCTCAGTGAATGTTAGAAGCAGATGCTTGTCTGTAGATGTTAGAGGCTAGATCGCTCTCAGTGTTAGAGCTAGATGCTTGTCTCGTCAGATGTTGGAGGCTAGATGTGTTCTCGTATTGTTAGGGGGCTAGATGCTTGTCTCTCTAGATGTTAGAGGCTAGATGCTTGTCTCTCGAGATGTTAGAGGCTAGATGCTTGTCTCTCGTAGATGTTAGATGCTAGATGCTGTCTCGTAGATGTTAGATGCTAGATGCTCGCCTCTCGTAGATGTTAGAGGCTAGATGCTCGTCTCTGAGATGTTAGATGCTAGATGCTCGTCTCTCGTAGATGTTAGAGGCTAGATGCTCGTCTCTCGTAGATGTTAGAGGCTAGATGCTTGTCTCTCGTAGATGGTAGAGGCTAGATGCTCGTCTCTCGTAGATGTTAGAGGCTAGATGCTCGTCTCTCGTAGATGTTAGATGCTAGATGCTCGTCTCTCGTAGATGTTAGAGGCTAGATGCTCGTCTCTCGTAGATGTTAGAGGCTAGATGCTCGTCTCTCGTAGATGTTAGAGGCTAGATGCTCGTCTCTCGTAGATGTTAGAAGCTAGATGCTCGCCTCTAGTAGATGTTAGAGGCTAGATGCTTGTCTCTCGTAGATGTTAGAGGCTAGATGCTCGTCTCTCGTAGATGTTAGAGGCTAGATGCTCGTCTCTAGTAGATGTTAGAGGCTAGATGCTCGTCTCTCGTAGATGTTAGAGGCTAGATGCTCGCCTCTAGTAGATGTTAGAGGCTAGATGCTTGTCTCTCGTAGATGTTAGAGGCTAGATGCTCGTCTCTCGTAGATGTTAGAGGCTAGATGGTAGATGCTCGCCTCTCGTAGATGTTAGATGCTTGTCTCTCGTGCCAAATGTACCAGATTCGTTCCCTCGTGGAGTCATCTGGATGTTTTCCAGAGATCCCCGATCTCAGTGTTCGTGAGGTCCCCGATCTCAGTGTAGGTGAGGTCCCCGATCTCAGTGTAGGTGAGGTCCCCGATCTCAGTGTAGGTGAGATCCCCGATCTCAGTGTAGGTGAGGTCCCGATCTCAGTGTGGTGAGGTCCCGATCTCAGTGTAGGTGAGGTCCCTGATCTCAGTGTAGGTGAGGTCCCCGATCTCAGTGTAGGTGAGATCCCCGATCTCAGTGTAGGTGAGGTCCCCGATCTCAGTGTAGGTGAGGTCCCCGATCTCAGTGTAGGTGAGGTCCCCGATCTCAGTGTAGGTGAGGTCCCCGATCTCAGTGTAGGTGAGGTCCCCGATCTCAGTGTAGGTGAGATCCAGTTCCTATTCATATCGGAGATGGACGATAAAACGTACGCCCCGTTTTCAAGTTAAACACGTGAAAGAACCATTGACAGTTCGGAAAGAGGAGGATGGAAAGACACTGCCAGGACAAAATGCATTAGAAAGATTAATTAATAAAATTCCTTCATAATATTTTCTTCATATTCTTAAGTAATGACATCGGAGACCCTTGTCGGTGCTACAGAGTTCGTGCACAAAAAAAAAAAATTCGGAGCACACATGGTTACTCACCGAAATGCAATGATGATGATTCTATCAATCAATCAATCAATCTTGCACCTTTCTGTGCTCTATTAGTCTCTTCGTGCGTCCAGTTCTTGTACTCTCCACAATTCTTTTCTCATTTCTCCAAATACAAATCGTGATCATTGTTCTACATTCTCTATGAAATGTAGATTCTAAACATGACTTAACCTCTTCAACCTTCTGAACCAATATACTGGCCATCAGTATTTGTTAATATAACGCAAAGCCAATCTACTTGCTTATTTCAGCAAGCATTGTAATTTATGTGAGCGTCTATAGCTTAACCGGTAGTGAGCTCGATCATAACCCAAGAATATTTGGTTCAAACCCCGTGGCGGGAAAGTTTGGAAGCAAATTAGTTTCCTTGGATTTTTATGGACTGTTGAAGTATACCTCACCGTTTAGAAAGCAATGACAAACTACTGTACGTGTACGTGATGCCCAGAAAATCAACGACTCATTTACTGTTGTTGATAGCTACGACCTGTAAAGGGTGTATCATGATTTATTTTTAAATTGCAAGTTAAAGGGTCCACGCCCATGTGATGCTGGGACGCGCAAGGAAAGCAAAGAATAGTACCACTGCAGCCTACAATGCATGTTGTAAGAGGCGACTGATGTAGGCCCTAGGGATGCTACCTAGCATATAACAAATAGCGCTGAAACTGGCACACCGTACAATCGTTCTTAGACTCAGATCACATACAAATCACACAGAGTAGTTGACTAGTAGTCGATATGGAGCGTTCGAAGAAGAAGAAGAAAAAGAAGAAGAAGAAGAAGAAGAGGAAGAAGAGAAGAGAGAAGAAGAAGAAGGAAGAAGAAGAAGAAGGAGAAGAAGAAGAAGAAGAAGAGAGAAGAGTAAGAAGAAGAAGAAGAAGAGAAGAAGAAGAAGAAAGAGAAGAAGAAGAAGAGAAAGAAGAGAGAGAAGAGAAGAAGAAGAAGAGAAAGAAAGAAGAAGAAAGAAGAAGAAGAAGAAGAAAAGAGAAGAAGGAGAAGAAGAAGAAGAAGAAGAAGAAGAAGAAGAAGAAGAAGAAGAAGAAGAAGAAGAAGAAGAAGAAGAAGAAGAAGAAGAGAAGAAGAAGAAGAAGAAGAAGAAGAAGAAGAAGAAGAAGAAGAAGAAGAAGAAGAAGAAAGAAGAAGAAGAAGAAGAAGAAGAAGAAGAAGAAGAAGAAGAAGAAGAAGAAGAAGAAAGAAGAAGAAGAAGAAGAAGAAGAAGAAGAAGAAGAAGAAGAAGAAGAAGAAGAAGAAGAAGAAGAAGAAGAAGAAGAAGAAGAAGAAGAAGAAGAAGAAGAAGAAGAAGAAGAAGAAGAAGAAGAAAGAAGAAATGGGTCCGGAGATGAAAACAATTACGGAATTAGAGAATGACGGCGACGTTTGACTTCATGATACTGGGTTCCCCAATATGGCTTCGCCCATGTCAGCTGAAATAGCACAGCATCTGCTGAGAATATTACACAGAACATGAATTCAGTTTCAGTTCAAGATTCAGTTTCAGTTTGGAATGTCTTCATTGCACTCCGGACAGGTTCATAAGTGCTGCGATCTCCTTCGCATTATCTTCAACAGCATCCAGCAACTGACCGTACCAGTTCGATTTTGATTGATGAGCCAACTCACGTACCTGTTATGATGTTCTTTTCTTGCTACTGATACTCAATCTTCAAACCAAGCTCCTGCGATCTAGTAGTTGACGTAGATTGGTTTAAATGAAAATATTCTTTGCTGTCATACTCTATGAGGGCGTTCAAAATATCAGCTCTATCCATTGGCTGGCCCTCTGATATGGTGGCAGAGCAAGCCAACTTGTCTGCTCTCACATTGTCAACGACATACATGTGCCCCAGAACGAACATAAGTGTGATTCTGCAAATTGTTGAAGCTTGTAGTGATTCAGTCCATGTGATGTGATTTTGTTTGCCCACCGAACCAGCCTCCACCTTTCGGATCATACTCAATGAATCACTCAGAATGCATGGATGTGTGTCGTTTTGTAGAACACGAATTCCGTAGCTCCAGTAGCAATCCTAGGGATCTTATTGAAACATTGCACATTTGAATCGGTCTGGATTCGATCCTCCAAACTTCAGAACGAAAAACACAAGTCTTAACCAGTACGCCATAGAGATCTCAACGTAGTCTCTAATTTCAAGAAATCAACTTCCAAGTCTGTATTACAAATGTACGCTTTGCACGCATCTTTAAACCAAAATAAAGGGATGCATCAAGATCCCCTACCATCATTAAATCCCAATAGAGGACGTCCTTTTTGTCCCCCAAGAGAGTTAATCGTATCAAGCACGCTATCTTCTATGCTATCTTAATTAGTTGTTGGACTGAGTGGGATATTTCTAGCAGTAAATAACTGTTATTATCTACATTTATTTGTTTACTAATTATCTATTTTAAACAATCTTCACATTCTTCTACGAATGCTCCCTATCGACAACTTGTTATCTACTCTATGTGATAAGTATGTGATCTGCGCATTAGAGAGGTTGTATGTTGTGGCAGTTATGTGCCTACAATTAGGCAAGCAATTTCTGCCACGCTTTTTATTTATTAAGGTTGGCTGAAATCGGATGCACATGTCCTAAACGTGCAGAAGTCTATGCGTTTAGGGCCTACCTAACCAATGTGCAACGTATACACGTTCTTGACAATGATCAAACATATCACAAAGAGTGATTAAAATTGGTCGTAAAGAACGAACGCAAAGAAGAAAAAGATTGATTAAGGTAACTTCCCTAGACACCTACCTCAGTTTTACGACATGACTTGTAGGTTATTATTCTATGCTCTCCTTACGAGCTCCGTCAACACACGGGTTGTAACACATCTCAGTGCATGGGACTGATTTGATTCAAACCCACAATCGACGTTCTACACACGAGCAAAGGAATTGTCCCTTCTACCTCCTGCACACTAGTGCCTAGAAATGTAAAGTGAGGTAACTTTATATCCTAAGGTATAAGAAAGCAATGGGAATTATTTTAAAAAAATACTTTGTGAAGTGATTGTATGAGTCACATGGTGTACATTGTTTGTTGTGTTACAATATGAGGGGAAGAAAATCCATTCTGAGCGCCCCTTAGTGATCATCTTCGCCTGTGTGGTGACGGAGCCAGAGAGGGAAGAAACGAATAGTACCACTACGACATACAAGTCATGTCGTAAGAGACGACTGAGGTAGGGCCTAGAAGCTACTCTAGTAAATAAAATCGGATGTGCTGGCCTACTTGTAGGCGCATAACTGACACATTGTACAATCACTCTTAGGCTCAGATCACATACAAATGACACAGAGTGGTCGATATGGAGCGTTCGAAGAAGAAGATGGTGATCACCTTCACAAACGAACTTGCTGTACTGTAAGCTCTTAGTGATGATGCATCTAAGAAATGATCTTATCAAGATGGCTGATAGAAGGTGAATTACACTTCATCTGTTACCATCAAACTGTGGTGTACCAGTTCTTGAATTTGGCAGACACACTTCCAGAGAAAGGTTGAGAATGCCATCAGGAAGATAATCAAATCACTGTTGTTTAAGAATAAAAAAGATAGCCACACAGGCAGAAAGAAAAGAACATAATCTACTCAGAGTTGATTAACATACTCTCGGTCGGTTGGGGCAGATAATCATTCTGTCTCTCAGTACAGGCATAACAGACTAAAAAAACATAAAAACAGACGTCTTGTGTCTGCTTCTCTGATTCTACTTTTGTGAAAGAAATGAAAAGACCTTAGAAAATATTCTACAATACTGTTCTATGAGTAGTAATTATATAAAGTAGTAATATCAATACTACAACACCATCTCTGACAAAGTGGGCCCTTGCCTTGTGAGTGGAAGGTCGTGAGTTCAAATCCTTACTGCGCCGTTCCGTTAATGAGTGCATTTTCCCTCCAGAGACACCTAGGATTGTTGCCGGTGCTACATAGTTCGTGCTTTGTGCAATATTCTCGGCAGGTGGAGTGTTATTTCTGCCGAGCCATACGGGGTAAAAATCGGTGCAATGAAGTAAATCCTAGAGCTTCAAAACCCTTTATAGATATTGATTTATTGATGTATAGGATGATCATCATAACGCTTCAGTGAGTCAACATTTATGTTCCGATCTCTTTCTTACACAGGAAGATCTCAGCGACAATGCCCGAGCTCTGTAGCACCGGTGATGGTCCCCTATGTAAATTAGAAGATATATTTTCTAAATTATTTTATTTTTAAAATTGGACTAATGAATCTTGCACGGCGAGCTCTTTCCAAGTGCTCTTTCCAAGTGCTCTTTCAAGTGTTCATTCCAAGTGCTCTTTCTCTAAGTGCTTCGTCTTTCCAAGTGTCTGTTTCAAGTGTCTTCTCCAAGTGCTCTTTCCAAGTGCTGTTTCAAGTGCTGTTTCCAAGTGCTCTTTTACGAGCTCAACTTAAACATGGGACCTACGTTTTATCGTCAGTCTCCGATAGAACTAGGAACTCGGTTTCATCTACTCTGAATTCAGGGATCTATGGAAAAGCTCTGATGGCCCATAAGGAAGCGAACCGATTACCTTTGGAACGAAAGACAAACACCTAACTTCTATGTCACAGAAACTTCTATTCCTGCAGACTGGTATGTTCTCCCATATTGATAGTTTATTTCTACCTTTTGAGCTGTTTCACTCTTACAAGATAGCTCTCAACCTTTCTCAAGTTTCAAGATCATTAATGCGCCTCTTATTTTTCCATAAAATAATCTTGGTCTGTTTTTGTCTGAATAAAATATTTTTTGTCTGTTTTGTGCGTATAAGGTTTCGCAACTCAAAAGTTTTAATCCTGTTTTCTACTGGATTTAACTGTTTTTATGAAACACCCACAATTCTCAAAAAAAGCATCTTACAGACATTCTTGAAGCTGCAAGCTAAGAAGATTGTGCAATACGTCAAATTCTTTCGTAAACAAACATAAAAAGATCAAATCTGGTATTTCACTGGATTATTCCGTGGCCGTGAAATATGCCTAATTCTAAGCAAGGCAAAAAACCAAAGATCTCAGAGCCGTAATTCTTTTCTTCTATCTCTTCATTCTGTGTCCACGAAATATGCTAATTTTTTGAAAATAAAGAAAAAGTTAGTTTTTTTTTAGTTGATAACACTTATTAAACGGTGTGCGTATGTGGCTAGCAGTAGTGAACTTAATCACAAAACAAGTGTTCCTGGTTCAAACCTCCGCGGTGGGCAGTTTAGAAGCAATGATGCAAATCGAACGGTTAAAGCTATGAACGGTAATAATAGACCTCGTTATTCAAAAGTAATGGAAACTATTGAACTATAAGTAGTACCTATAAAATCATCAGCTCGTTTACTGTAGTTGACGCTCGTGTGTTGCCTGGGTCTCAAGGGAGTAAAGAATAGTAAAACTGGACCTACAAGGCATGTCGTAAGAGGCGCTGGTGTAGGGGCCAGGAAGCTACCTAGTAAATAAATTTGTCGCAGAAATTAAATGTACTGCCTACTTTGTAGGCACATAACTTGCACAGACTCTTAGGCTCGGATCACATAACAATAACAAAGAGTGGATAACAAGTGGTTGATATGGAGCGTTCAAAGAAGAAGACTTGTGTATGATGTCGAGGTCATGTAAAGATATACACAATTTTCATTTCTTCACAAGTTGCCCATGACAACAAGCTCAATGTGTTCAAAGTTCACTAATCAAACGCTTCGTTCTTGTTCCTTGTAGTTCTACAGATCGATGTCCTCGCATATTGGACAATCCATACCGCTACTTTCTTGAAGACAGCAATACTTTAAATCATGTATTCCAAACTTTTCGCCCACCGCCCACTTTGCAAAACAAACACTTTGTAACGCCCCTTTCACATTATAACAGTTTGACCCACCCACATATATTTATGCTCTATTTTCTCTTTGACATAGAAAATAGATATATATTTCTGTCATACATGGTCAATTTTTAAAAATAAATTTCATATGCATGAAATAGAAAATTGATCTAAAAATGGATCGTGTAAGACGGACATAAGTTGAATTAAAATGCAGTGTTCACATTTTAAATTATTATTCAATCACAAAATTACGAAAATAATTTATTTAAAAATATATATAATTAATTTCTTCTTTAAGAGCCACCAACCCTAATCGCCTGAACACCTCCAAATTCTTTCTAACCCCTATGCCCCCTAGAACGCTTCAGCGCCCACTGAGAGGCGGTACAGCTCACTTTGGAAACACTGCTCTAAATGATCTTGTAGCTTAGATACACAAGGCAACTTGTTTGCGTATCTTCTCTTTATATCTTGAATCAATATACCAATAACAGCAGCTAATGAGCAGAAAATCATAACGACAGAGATGAGGTGTCTTGAAAGAGCTGAGGTGTGACAATAAGAGACAAAATTAGAAATGAAGAAATCATGAAGAAACTGGATGTGAAACCAGTCATGCAATTCATAAAAGAGCAACATATTAAATGATTTGGATACCTGACAAGAATGCCCTGGTATCGCCTACCACAGAAGCCACACAGAAAAAGTATAATGAGTACAAATCAAGAGGAAGACCACGCGAAAGATGGAGCGACGGCATCAAGAACAGCCTTACGAACATGACTATCAGCTTACAAAGTGCCTTAAACAAGCACATACAAGATCACTACGTTTCACCCCAACACTGCTATAAAGAAGTAAATGGTGGAAGAGAAGAACAAGCACACAAGATCACTACGTTTCCCTTCTAAAAAATGGTGAAGAAGAACAAGTACCACAAGATCACTACTTCACACTTCTATAAGAAGTAAATGGTGGAAGAGAAGAACAAGCACACACAAGATCACTACGTTTCCCCCAACACTTCTATAAAGAAGTAAATGGTGGAAGAGAAGAACAAGCACACACAAGATCACTACGTTTCCACCCACAACACTTCTATAAAGAAGTAATGGTGGAAGAGAAGAACAAGCACACACAAGATCACTACGTTTCACCCAACACTTCTATAAAGAAGTCAATGGTGGAAGAGAAGAACAAGCACACACAAGATCACTACGTTTCCCCAACACTTCTATAAAGAAGTAATGGTGGAAGAGAAGAACAAGCACACACAAGATCACTACGTTTCCCCAACACTTCTATAAAGAAGTCAATGGTGGAAGAGAAGAACAAGACACACAAGATCACTACGTTTCCCCCAACACTCTATAAAGAAGTAAATGGTGGAAGAGAAGAACAAGCACACACAAGATCACTACGTTTCCCCCAACACTTCTATAAAGAAGTCAATGGTGGAAGAGAAGAACAAGCACACACAAGATCACTACGTTTCCCACCCAACACTTCTATAAAGAAGTCAATGGTGGAAGAGAAGAACAAGCACACACAAGATCACTACGTTTCCCCCAACACTTCTATAAAGAAGTCAATGGTGGAAGAGAAGAACAAGCACACACAAGATCACTACGTTTCCCCACAACACTTCTATAAAGAAGTCAATGGTGGAAGAGAAGAACAAGCACACACAAGATCACTACGTTTCCACCCAACACTTCTATAAAGAAGTAAATGGTGGAAGAGAAGAACAAGCACACACAAGATCACTACGTTTCACCCACAACACTTCTATAAAGAAGTCAATGGTGGAAGAGAAGAACAAGCGCACACAAGATCACTACGTTTCACCCCAACACTTCTATAAAGAAGTAAATGGTGGAAGAGAAGAACAAGCACACACAAGATCACTACGTTTCCCCAACACTTCTATAAAGAAGTAAATGGTGGAAGAGAAGAAGAAAATAATCATTACCATCTTGCTTGTTAGCACTTAACCCTCATTTCAATCAAGAAGTTTAGTGTTTAAAGTCAAGCATGATTAATAGAACAATCAATCAATAAAAATCAAATCAATCAATCGATTAATCAATTAATTCATCATCATGATTGATTCTTTCTCAGGAGACAATAGTCTTGAGTCAAGTAATGTTCAAGTAAGCACTTGACAATCAAATTCAGTTAACTTGTGGCTGACTATTCATTAAACCGTTCTGATGCTTTCCTACGTCACATTTGTTCATCGCCCCTTCCTGCACTACAATTACATACCGTCACACAACATTGACCTATACTACGTCATAACTGAACCTCCTCATTTTCATACATATATGCCAGATTAGCTCCATTCACAGGCTGCTTTTATCTTGAACACCCTGTAGTATGTTCCGCGCTGAATCACGTTTCTTGTGTCTGTAATGGCCTATTCTGGAGTGACAATATTTGTCACAGTTGCTGCAGGTAAAACTGGTGACTGGAGTTGATACATAGGATGTTTTTCTGCCCTTTGCACTTTCTTTGCCTCCGCATGTGATGTTGTTTTCTTCTTTCTTTTTGAGTCCGCCTCACTGCCGCTCGCCATACTTGCTTGTCTTTGGCCAGCCGCTCCCAGTGTTCTTTGTCTATGCCGCATGAAGTTAGATCACGCTTGCAGGCATAAATGAAGCGTAATAATGGGCGCACATGCTGTCATGCAACAGTTGCGAGTTGACCATATAGAATCCTTGGATTCTATCATCGCTCAGACGGCACACCGTGTCTCAACCGTCTCGGACGTGGCTGACTCAGCAAGGTAACATTATGAAGTAATCAATTCAATCAATCAATCAATCAATTAATCAGTTATCATCAAAAATATAAATAACTAAATCAACCAAACCTCTTATTCTTCTTCTTGGAATGTTCCATATCGACCACTTGTTAAAGCACTCTTTGTGATTTGTATGTGATCCAAATCTAAGAGCGATTGTACTATATGCCAATTTTACACCTAAGTAGGACGCACATCTGATTTCTGCTACGTTTGTTATTTACTAGCGTTCCTTCACTAGACCCCTTAGAAGCCTCTTACGACATGCATTGTAGGTCGCAATGTTACTATTCTTTACTCCCCTTGCGAGCCCCCGGCAACAAACAGGGCAATCAAAGCAATCAATATTGGACGTAAGCATTCCCAGCTATTAAGGTATATAGAGAGAAAGAAAAAAAACAGCAAATACACTGAAACAAAAACAGATTAATTCTACATAGAACGTGACAACACGCAGATAGACAGGTTCAGCTGCTATTTAAAACTTCCGAGAGCTTGTTAACTGAGTTCTGTATCGCGTGCTGAACTTGGAACTACGAGAACTAAATTTATATCTACTGTTAGAGTTCTGGAGCCAGTGTTAGAGTTCTGGAGCCAGTGTTAGAGTTCTGGAGCCAGTGCCATGTGAGCAAGATTTATAGAGAACGATAAAGAATTTAACCCATTCAATCCGGGATTTTTGTTACATCCGGATGCACGCATATTGGAGTGTTTACTGACTTAGCCAGTGTATCCGATTTGAGATATCTTAGTAAATATCTTGAGCCACTTTATCGGCGCAGAAACGTGAAGTGGTTAAATATTGCAATCTAGACGTCTGATTTTGTCTGTGTATGTAATGGCCATGTTGAAATAACTACATGTGAAAGGCGATGATGATGGCAATGACCCACATTGAGAATGCCGACCGGAAAAGACACTGTTTTGGAACTCGGAGAGAAAGAAGAGTAGGGAAAGGCCTAGACATACCTGGTAAAGAGAGTTGGAGACTGATATTAAAAGGGTAGACAAGACGTGGAAAGAATTGGAAGGGATTGCAAGAGAGAGAAAGTGCTGGAAGATGTTTGTTGAAGACCTGGGCTCCGTTGGGATTTGTAGGGTTAGAAAGAAATAGAATAAATGAGATGCCTACGAAAAGTTATGACACCAGAAAAGACAGAGTTACCAGCGACATCATTAGAAAGAAAGCTGGGACATAACCGTCCTTGAATTACATTGAGAAACAAAGAATGAAGTGGTTCGGCCACTTAATAAGAATGCAACCAAACTCCACTGTATACAGTCTTGTAACAACAGAGCACCAGGATAAAGGCTAGAGGAAGACCACGAAAAAATGGATAGATGGTGTAGCAGAATACTGTCAGAAAGCAAAAATAACTATCACCCAGAGGGGTCAATAATGTAAGGATATACAGTAGCGCAAAGGTTAGTGAGCTGGCACTGATAAAGATCCTATCCCACCTCCAAGTGGTGGCCCTGGTAACAGACTAACTTCTGGCTAAACGGGTAGGGATCAAAGGAGAGCTACTTGGAATTGGTAGAAGGGTAGATACATACATGTCTGATATGAGATCTGATCACAATATAGACGATGAGAATCTCAGCACATGTGCCGACACATCTCTCCTGTCCAATAATGAGTCAAAGATGATTCATCATACATATCAGACGCCTGTATGGTTACCGGGGCCCAAATTCAGGGCAAATAATAGAACCACTAATACCTACCACATGACATATACTGCGAAAGTGGAGGTTTGGCTACTTTCTTAGGTTATTAGCTACCCCATCCAGTAAAAAAACCACTCAGCTATAAAATGGCAACCAAGTGCACAAGAGCTTATAAGGCCTTGTGTGTGGACCTATGCCTTCTTAGGTGCGAAGGGTAAAAGTGAAGAAGAATCTACTAGAGATGGTATGATAGAGTTACAATCACAGATCTGTGGATAAAAACTGGACAGGAACCCATGATTATCCAGGTCAACAGGACAAAATGGCGACGGGTCGAGCCACAACCAACTCTAGATAGCTTTGCCAGACAACTGATCGGGTATTCCCTGACCAAGATCAGAAAAGGGGGCTGAAAATAACAGATGTTTGATAGAACACAGCAAGCATTTTTGCAATTTTACTCAATTCTGTGAGTCTATGGTTATTTATTGGTAAAAATATTCATAATATTGGTATTCCTTATTGTTAAAGTTAACTTGTTGCATAATATAACTTCGATTTAGCATTTTGTGTTGAGTTTAAAAAAGAATTCGTCTGTATACACCAATACTGGAATACGAGATCACGTGATATAGTTGTAGTCTGGTTTCCCATAATTCTAACCGGAGTCCGAAGGTCCATAAGTTTATAGTTGGCTCTGGGTCAGATCAAATGTTTCATCGGCTACCGTAAGACAATAGATGGTACTAGTGGCGGCTGGTCATTCAGGGCCAGTGGGGCCGGGCCCACCAAAAATAATGTGTAACGGGTATTTATTATTTAATAAATTAAAATATAGCATAACTCAAAACAATGATTATTGCGAACATTTGTGTCTGGCTCCACCAACAAAACTGAACACTAGGCGCCACTGGATGGTAGCATCTGCAACTGTTAAATCCCCTGCCTTGTAAAGGGAGGATCAGTAGAGCTAAAGGCTAGAATAGTAAAACCTCGTTAAAAATCTTCACAGTTCTGAGAATCAGCACAGAGATACAGAAAGATAGAGGAGTAAATTTTGACCACACATCCATAGGGAGAGACCTTACAACAGTTGATGGTAACGTGTGTATTCCATTCAATCTTTAGCCTCCCTAAAACCCTGCTGGATTCCACACGTATGGATTTTGACTTTTCTTTGGATGAAACAGTAGGAAGAGAGGGGTTTGTAAAAATGGGCACGGCACATTCCCTATATCAGCTGTCCGGGCGGGCATAAATGGAGAGATCACTTCTTCATTTTTGCTTCTGGATCGGATACAACACGGAAAGCAACAGTCGAAACAACAGCTAGATTCTAATCCACGACCTTTGGAACGAAAGACAACCTCTTAACCACAGAGGCCATTATATGTCACGTATCATTTGTGTACATACGAGCACGTGCGGAATATAATGTCGTCATTTCAATCACCTGTGCGTTGCTGAGGCTCACAGAGGAAGCATTGAATAGTAACATTACGACCTACGTGGCATGTCGTAAGAGTCGACAAAGGTAGGAGCCTAGGGAAGCTACCCTATTAAATAAAAAGCGTTCTCAAAAATTCGGATGTACTGGTCTACTTGTAGGCGCATCGTCATCATTAAATAGCTTGTCCTGAGCAGAACTTTCCCACCCCAACAGTCCTCCGGAATTTCTCTATATCATAGACCAGATGTCCCCCTCTGCAGCCGTCATGTCCAAACATCAGTCAGGTCCTGAATCCATCTTCTCCTTGGTATTCCTCTTCTTCTCTTTGCCGGTATACTTCCTTCCATGATGGTCTTCTCCACCCCTTCGTGTCTTTTTATATGTTCAAAATATCTAAATTTTCTCTTTTTTATTTGTAGCATCAGCCAGTTTTCTTTGATTTTATTTCATCCTGAATAGGCACATATATAACACAAATCATAAATAGTGGTTACATGGAGCGTTTATAGAAGAAGAAGCAGAAGTCATTGCAATAACAAATAACAATTATGAAGCTTTATTCTTCTTCTAGTCGCAACGATGATGATTTAATCAATAAATCAATCAATACATCAATTAATCAATCAATTAAGGCGGGAGACCCACCCAGAAATAGGGTTGTATTTTTAAAATTCACAGAAAAAACTATCAAACATATTGTCCTACAATTTGCCACCTGTTGCAAACGGCATCGTTTTCGATGATAAACAGCGATTAGTGTATGCACTGTAGGTAGTTATTTAAAAAGAATTAATTTTCTTAAAAATATATTGTAAAAACCCCCCCACTTCATCGTGCAGTGGATTTCAAAAACATATAAAGTGCTAAGAACGCCAAACTTGCATATGATGTACATATCACCCATAATTATAGCGTGAACCTCCACTTTTTGTCTAAACTGTATATAAGCAGAGATATTGCTTTTCTAATTTGAAATTTTTTTAATTTGGAAGGGTTACATTGCAAAATCCATATCTACAAAACCAATTGAGTTAGACATTTTTGGAGGTTCACGCTATAGCTATTGGTGATATGTACATCATATGCAAGTTTAGCATTCTTTGCACTTTATATGTTTTTGAAATCCACTGCACGATGAAGTGGGGTTTTTTTTACAATATATTTTTAAGAAAATTAATTCTTTTTTTAAATAACTACCTACAGTGCATACACTAATCGCTGTTTATCATCGAAAACGATGCCGTTTGCAACAGGTGGCCAAATTGTAGGACAATATGTTTGATAGTTTTTCTGAATTTTAAAAATACAACCCTATTTCTGGGTGGGTCTCCGCCTAAAACCACAACCAATCCTCATCAGATGTAATTTCTTCCAATAAATAACAGAAATAATTATAATCGATAACTTGAGTTCATTTCTTCTTTAAAACGAATGTGTCACGAGAAAAAGGCACGACTGTGCATGTCTGTAACTCCCTAATAGTATCGTATTTCGTACAAGATATGGTTCCTTTTCTGATGAAGGTGAAATTAGTACTATAGACTTGGACACGCTCAATCGTTATGAAGGTCTCATGGAAAGGCGGAAAGATTTGTTCAGAACTGATAGATAAAGAAACTAGGGGATAGAACGTCAGTGCCACCAGAAGATATTATGCACACTCCTACACTATACATTACCACCGACCCAGTACACATTACCACCGGCCCAATACACATTACCACCGGCACACTATACAGTACCACCAGCACACTTCACATTACCACCGGCACACTTTATTTTACCATCAGCACACTACACATTTCCACCAGCACACTACACATTACCACCAACACAGTGCACATTACTATCAACACACTACACATTACATCCAACACAGTGCACATTACCTCCAGCACACTACACATTACCACTCACACAGTGCACATTACCAAATGTAATGTGCATTTATTCATAGATCAATAAACAATTTTCACCATAATCGATATCTTCAATCACTGTTTGATAGAACTTTGAGGGTTAATCGGAAAAGTTGTGAGAAGCGTGGTTAATGTGTAATATCTACGTGGAGCAGAAAGTTTGCCAGCATTATAAAGCGATGTGTGTCTTATCTATAAATATGGCCTCCGTTAACATACGGCTAGCGGGATGAGGTAAAAATTCTAGGAAATAATGCCACAACCGTCGCGTGATCTTCGCATTCCAGTGTTGTTGTATAAAGACGAATTCATGTTAAAAACAACACAACTTGTTAAATCAAGGTTATATTATGTTACAAGTTTAGTGCAACGCTAATGAATATCAGTATTATTAACACTTTCGCCCGAGTGGTTATCGGGGCCCACATTTGAAGTGTAAAGAATAGAGCCACTGTTACCTGCCACGCATGTTGTAACAGGCGAATAAAGAGGTTTGGCTGAAATCGGATGCACGTGTCCTAAACTTGTAGAAGTCTATGCGTTTAGGGGCCTACCAAACTAATGTGCAACATGTTCTTGGCAAAGATCAAACATATCACAAAGAGTGATTAAAATTGGTCGTAAAGAACGAATGAAAAGAAGAAGAAGAAGAACATGAATTATGTTTCCTTGGACCACGTCTATAAGGTACTAGGATTGCATGTGAGTACTAGCTTGCGTGGGATATTCAACTCGTCAATCGTTGTCCACCCTTTAGTCCGCTCCATTTGATTGAACGGCACGGAACGCCCAGCACAATCAATATATACGAGACGGTTGTAGAGACAGAGATAGGGTGAGCTCATAATGGAAGCGAGACACGTTTCTTTATCAATTATTTATTCATCCGCTGCGTCTACTCGTTGAGTGTCGTTATCAGAGTAGACTAGTAAGTCTATTGTCTATTGTTTCTCACCAGGTGGATGATAGAATTGGTTGTCCACTCATGCCGTTAAGCGTAGGGGTGGGAGCTTTAATTTCCGTTTCTGAGCTAGAGAAGACGATCTTGTGTTATAACTGTGTTTGGAGTAGCAAGAAAAGAACAGCATAACAGATACGTGAGTAGGCTCATCAATCAAAATCGAACTGGTACGATCAGTCACTGGACGCTGTTGGAGATATTGCGAAGGAGATCGGAGCACCTATGAACATGTCCGGAGTGCAACGAAGATATTCCAAACTGAAACTGAAACCGTGTTTATTTAGTGTGGTCTTGATATGTCTATCCATCTTTTTCTTGGTCTTCTCTTGGCTCTAGTGCATGATCTACTTTTATTGTATACTATTGTTAGTGGTTGGTTGTATTCCATTCTCATTAATTAAATGTATGAATAACTGCATTTGTTGTCTGTCAATGTATTCGATGAATTGCATTTGTTGTCTGTCAATGTATTCGATGCACTGCTTTTGTTGTCTGTCAATGTATTCGATGAACTGCATTTGTTGTCTGTCAATGTATTCGATGAACTGCATTTGTTGTCTGTCAATGTATTCGATGCACTGCATTTGTTGTCTGTCAATGTATTCGATGCACTGCTTTTGTTGTCTGTCAATGTATTCGATGAACTGCATTTGTTGTCTTTCAATGTATTCGATGCACTGCATTTGTTGTCTGTCAATGTATTCGATGCACTGCTTTTGTTGTCTGTCAATGTATTCGATGAACTGCATTTGTTGTCTGTCAATGTATTCGATGAACTGCTTTTGTTGTCTGTCAATGTATTCGATGAACTGCATTTGTTGTCTGTCAATGTATTCGATGAACTGCATTTGTTGTCTGTCAATGTATTCGATGAACTGCATTTGTTGTCTGTCAATGTATTCGATGCACTGCATTTTTTGTCTGTCAATGTATTCGATGCACTGCTTTTGTTGTCTGTCAATGTATTCGATGAACTGCATTTGTTGTCTGTCAATGTATTCGATGAACTGCATTTGTTGTCTGTCAATGTATTCGATGCACTGCATTTGTTGTCTGTCAATGTATTCGATGCACTGCTTTTGTTGTCTGTCAATGTATTCGATGAACTGCATTTGTTGTCTTTCAATGTATTCGATGCACTGCATTTGTTGTCTTTCAATGTATTCGATGCACTGCTTTTGTTGTCTGTCAATGTATTCGATGGACTGCATTTGTTGTCTGTCAATGTATTCGATGCAATGCTTTTGTTGTCTGTCAATGTATTCGATGAACTGCATTTGTTGTCTTTCAATGTATTCGATGCACTGCATTTGTTGTCTTTCAATGTATTCGATGCACTGCTTTTGTTGTCTGTCAATGTATTCGATGAACTGCATTTGTTGTCTTTCAATGTATTCGATGCACTGCTTTTGTTGTATGTCAATGTATTTGATGAACTGCATTTGTTGTCTTTCAATGTATTCGATGCATGAACGTATGCTCACTCTGCTTCTGATGTTATCGTTCTGTAGTCTACCTTTCCTTTGACCGCCACCTCCTTCCTCAAAGCATTTCATTTCACACTTGGTGAGCTTTTTGTGGTGTGTTGCTGTCAGGGAAAGTATTATTAATATAAGAGATGACTGCAGAAAATTATATAGCAATGCGAAACACATACAAACAAAGTACTGTAGTTTTACAAAGTAGATAAACAATAATAATATACTTCAATTGTCTCATATTTCAACATATATTATATATACATACTAGCTGTACCCTGCGCGCGTTATGCTCTTCAACAGAAAATGAATTTAAAGGAAACTTGCTATAACAATATGTAGTAATTATTTGTTTTATCATTGTCCTTTTGTTCATTTTCTTGGAGAAAAAAACTTACACTTTAACGTTTCATTTCAAGTCTGTTTATTGAAGTTCTTTCTTTCTTCTTCTTTCTTTCTTTCTCTCTCGAATCCTGTATGCCTCACAGCGTCAGGTCAGGAAGAGATTTCTAAAACGGGCCCTAGTATGCGCTTCGTAGATAGTCTCTTTCGTCGCCTCTGTTATCTCTGAGGTCCATCTTTGCTTGGCCGGCTTTTGCTTTGTACCCATTGTATCGGAGCAGCATTGCTCTTTGGGGTGCACTGTCTGATGGTAATCTGCTTACGTGACCGAACCATTTAATTTGTTGTTTCTTGATGAGTCTAGTACTGATGTTGTACCCACTTTTTCCTGATGTCTTCATTTCTCAACCGGTCTCTTCTTGTTACACCAGCATTCTGCGTAGACACTTCATCTCTGTTGTGACTAGTTATCTTCTATCGTTTGTTGTCAGCGTCCAGGTTTGGCACTGGTAACATAATGTGGGAGAAAGATTGTGTTGAACATTGCTCTTTTGTGTTCATGGTGACGTGTTTGCATCTTAAAATTGGCGCCATTTGCCCTATCATTTGGATATACAATATTTGTTGTTTTTCCATCTGGTGCATACACGAATAAATCAGAATGTTTTCCGACGCGTAAACAGCCCACATATAGCTGTCCATGTGAAAAGCAGGGATTTTCCAAATGTAGTCCACACACTTGTAGTGATTGTCCTTGTGATTTGTTGATGGTCATTGCAAAGGCGAGTCGCACTGGAAACTGCAAGCGTTTGAATTCGAATGGCATGTCTGTTGGAATTATTGGGATGCGTGGCAATAGTATATCTTCTCCTTTAAATTTTCCATTTAAAATTGTACCTTCGATGATATTGTTCATCATATTTTCACTAAAAGTCTAGTACCGTTGCAAAGTCGTGGTGGATTAATGTTTCTGAGAAGAATGATAGGCACGCCAATTTTCAATGTTAAAACATGTGGTGGCATGCCTGGCAAATCAAGTGAATTCAAGAATTCAGTTGAATAATTGACAACTTCGTCTTGATTCATTACAGTATCGATGGACTTATACGTTGTCACTTCGCCTGGTATTTTGTTTTGAATGCTCAAATTCATGTCATATACATCCTTGTTTTTGCTGCTAATATTGCACGTGCACTGAGCCACTGATGATTTTTGTAATTATGTGCAATATTTGGGAAAACTTTATGAATCAATTCGTCTGTGGTCGCTATGATGTTACAGAAGTTTGTTGGCAATGTGATACATCGTGTGGAATCATCGATTGGCATTTTCCCATTCCCAATATCCAACAATTGTTTTGCGAAACGTTCAGAGGTTTCATCATGTTGTAGTTGTATACGCATATTGGTCTTCAAAGTCAATTTCTGTATGTGTCGCCATAAAACTGATGATTTCAGGCATGCATTAAGTTCATCAGCGGGTGTTGATCTTGGTATAACTGGTAGGGTTTGCCGGAAATCGCCAGACAATAAAATGAGTGCGCCACCGAAGAGCTGGTCATTTCCTCTCAAATCTTTCAGTGTACGATGAAGCGCTTCTAATGCTTTTATGCGCCATAGTACATTCATCCCATATAATGAGTTGACATAATTGGAGTACTTTACCCATTGCAGAATTTTTGTTGATATTGCATGTTGGTGTCTCAGTGATTTGCATATTCAATGGCAATTTCAGCGCTGAATGCGCTGTTCGGCCACCATCTAAAAGAGTTGCTGCAATTCCAGAAGATGCGATTGCCAGTGCAATATTATTTCGTGATCGTATGGTTGCCAAAATAAGTGAAATGAGAAAAGTTTTGCCTGTGCCTCCGGGCGCATCTATGAAATACAATCCACTGTTTTGACTTGTAATTGCATGCATAATTCTGTCATATGCTATGCGTTGTTCCGGAATCAATTTTGGAAGATTCGTTTGAACAAATGTACTCAATTCGTTGATATCAAAGTGTGTTTCTCGTTCCAACTCACAATCGAAAAGGTTGTTTGCAGATCGTTCTGGCGCATCCATTCCCAATTGCACCAGTGCTTTATTAGCGATTGCCAAACATATGTCCTCAATTGAAACCAATGCCTCATTATATACGTTTGGTGTGAATTGAATGTCAGGATTTTGATTCGTCTCACGCAAGCGATGTAGGATGTCTTCACTCATGTAGTCTTTGTATTTTTCCCAAAGTTCTTTTGGATTGAATGGGAAGCACGTTGTTAATATTACTGCAAATAATGTGCGTATTTGCTGTGGTCTGCAGTATTGGATGCATCAGCGAGTGAAGTGTCCCAATGTGCATCGTTTTCAAGAAGATTTAATTCTTGGCAAGCTTCACGATAAGTAGCACATACGTGACCGTTAACTGTTCTCAATTCTTGGAAGGATGTTGGTCCACGTTTGTTGATTAACAATAATCGCAAGTAAAAGCATTCTGCATTGTTTGGATGAACAGTGTACAAACGACCTAACGCATTGGTCGAGTATAAATTGGAATGTCCTTCAACTACTTTACCTTGTTTGCGACGTTGAAACTTTTCGCTGCTGCATTCCATGTGTAGTATGTTGGCAGTTCAGAGTAAAGTAGCGTCTTTGCAAATATATCATCTCTACACAATGAGAAAATGCAGTTAACGTTGTTGGCGATGGTGACAATGCTCGTGCATGTGCATTATCTGTTGAGAAGTACACGCGCTGTCCATTTTCAAGGTGCACTGCCAAATGAACAACTGTTGGATGTCGTTCATGAATTGAAAATGATAAAATGCGCTATACTGCTTCATTGCTACTAATGTAACGTCCCAGTTGATAATGCTCGATTTCATCGATGGATGCAGTTATATTTGCCACTCCAAAACTGCCATATTGCTTCCTTTGTTGACATATTTGCAAATGTACTTGATCGATTTCACCGAATTGCACAAACAGATGATGAACAACGAATGTCAGGATTTTGATTAAAACTGTAGCAATACATGCATAATCTATCCATTTTTCCAATAACCACATTTGGATGAAGACTGTAATCATAATTAGTATTGTAATGAAATGCACCTAGATTTAAATCAGCGTGCAGTGTTAGTCTGGATGGAGTAGTGCGTATCCGAACGGTTTGCAGACTTGCTTCCCGTTGCTCGATTGTTTCAGCTGAACGGACTTGAGCAGTGCGTACTAGATTGGTTCCTAGTCTTGCTTCACGTTGCTCGTCTGTTTCAGGACGAACGGGCTTCAGCAGTGCGTACTCGAACAGTTTGCAGTCTTGCTTTCTGTTGCTCATCTGTTTCTGAAGCTAGTAATGCCTTTCTCTTTCGTGCTCTAGATGTAGATGGGCCAATAGCTTTTCGTTTGGGAGGCATAATTGCAAATGTGTGGAAAATTCGTGAAGAGCGTGTGGAAATAACTGCATCTTGTTCGTCTTCACACATGGAATTAAATATCACTGTTGATGTTTCGCTGGAATAAATTCAAAAAAATTAGCATTTGATTAAATTCTATTAGGAAATGCATAGAAACTGCGAGTAAAATGTTTTGAAAATCAGAAAACTGTATAAATCATTTGTCGAAACTACTCACGCAACCTATTGCGAAATGGTTGTACTAATTTAGAATTGCACGCCGCTATAGCGGTCAATGGTATGGATTGATTTACAAAATATTAAATGGTCACCCCGTTTCTGTCATGTAATCTAACCCTTAACCATTGGGATAATGGGATTTCGATCATTTATGATCGATGCAATATGCCTATTTAAGTAGCCATAATTTTGTATCCATTTTGCATTTAAGTTAGTAAAAGTTATGTTAACTAATGCAGAACATATGATAATCTAATAAAAAATTATAAAAAGGTTAATTATATATTTTTTAGATGTCTAATCTCGTTGACTGGCACACACCTCATTTCCCACTTTTCCATTTTGTGGAAACGCCCAAATTGCTCCTTCCAAAAATCCCCAAATATGTGATAAAATGGATTCTAATAACTCAGATTACTGTCCTGATGAAGGCACCAGTGATTCTTGAAATATCTATGCTTGTGTCAGATGAACATTCTATGCCTGTGTCACTTTGACTCTGTTTGCAAGATGCCCGATAACTATTTTTCCTGATTATTTTGTCTATCATATATCATTGCGTTATCATATTATCTATTACTTGCAATGTTTAGAAATTATATACCTATTTCATGTTTATGTATGATACTATAAGTGTTAGTTCTTTATAGGCTGATTACTAGACCAATTCGGCGTCATTTTCTCTTGAAGACCATATTTATTGACTATTTTTATTTAAAATATGAAAATATTGAATATTATAAATTCCATGATTACTGCCTTTCATATTTCCCAAACATGTTTAAATTCAAATATGTTTTGCAAATATGAAGACTTTAAAAGACTGTAATAACAGATTCCATTATATTCGTCATACTTATTTTTTTCCTTCTTTGTGACTGTAAAAAATGTATCATTTGTAGAATAATCTATTTTTAGACTTTTCATAAGTAGGTCACGGATATCATATATTACATCACACTTATGTTAAAACCACATATCCAGATAGCCCATCCAATTAGCTTTCTAACCATATATAACATGCCTATTTTCAATGCAAAGAACTTGTATGTTTGCTAAATATAGAGCAGGGCATCAAAAATATCGAAAAAACCTAAAAAACCTGCCAATGGTTAAGAGCTAATATTGGGTAATATTCAGGCATAATAATTGCAAATGTGTGGAAAATTCGTGAAGAGCGTATGGAAATAACTGCAGCTTGTTTGTCTTCACACACGGAATCAAATATCACTGTTGATGTTTCGCTGGAATAAATAAAAAAATTAGCATTTGATTAAATTCTATTAGGAAATGCATAGAAACTGCGAGTAAAATGTTTTGAAAAATCAGGAAAACTGTATGAATCATTTGTCGAAACTACTCACGCAACCTATTGCGAAATGGTTGTACTAATTTAGAATTGCACGCCGCTATAGCGGTCAATGGTATGGATTGATTTACAAAATATTAAATGGTCACCCTGTTTCTGTCATGTAATCTAATATTGGGTAATATTCATGCATAATAATTGCAAATGTGGGAAAATTCGTGAAGAGCGTGTGGAAAAACTGCAGCTTGTTTGTCTTCACACACGGAATCAAATATCACTGTTGATGTTTCGCTGGAATAAATAAAAAAATTAGCATTTGATTAAATTCTATTAGGAAATGCATAGAAACTGCGAGTAAAATGTTTTGAAAAATCAGGAAAAATGTATGAATCATTTGTCGAAACTACTCACGCGGCACCTATTGCGAAATGGTTGTACTAATTTAGAATTGAACGCCGCTATAGCGGTCAATGGTATGGATTGATTTACAAAATAATAAATGGTAACCCCTTTTCTGTCGTGTAATCTAATATTGGATAATATTCATACATATAACGTGTACATTGTACATCAGGTAAACGTTGATGGCAAAATAACCATCTTGCCATTTATAGAAATGCTGGCCAATAGCTTCCCTCAAATGAACGTATTCCTCGGATAGTAGTTTTGTTTGGTTTAATCGAATATAGAGCAATTTTTGCCAACATAGCTAACAAACATTGATGGAATAGATGGAACTTAAAATATGATTTGCAGTATCTATGATCATGATTAGAAACAAACCTTCAGCTTGTATCGGCTTGTTTGAAATATTGACTTGAATCATACGTCATCGAATCGTGTAGATGCGCATACTGTAAACTTCCGGAAGAAACTCTCTATGAAATTTGCGTTTTTCGTCGGAAACGTTAATGGAGATTTGGTTAGAAACTCTCGATGAAATGAGCGTGTTATTATTTTTAGATTTTTTCGAAAGCTTCAGCGCTACCTATTTCAAACTGTGACAGGTAGCATCCCGACATTAAAACAAACATATCCTGTAAATTTCAGCTACATCTGTTCAGTAGTTTCCGAGTCTATAGGTAACAAACATACATACATACACTCATTTTTATAATAGGTATAGATAGATATATGTATATACGATATATATGATATATAGACAGATTTGTGGTGTATTATCCCTACGGGAACTATTTATCCCTGAAACCGGAAGGTGTTATCTTAATGTTTTAGCAAAACTGTAGTATTAACTTTATGTGAAAGTGTTAACAATATTATTCTCCATTGAAAACAAATATTTTTTGTGTGTAACCCCCCTTAAATCTTTTCTCTATGTGAACTATATATCATAGGGGAGATAATAAATCGGACATACAACAAAGAAATCAAAGGGGGACAATCCACTTGATCATCGTCCATCGTTTATGTCCCCAGTGATATTAGATTCCCAATTATTGTTAGCCATTGATTGCTATGTGAAACTTATTCATCAGTTTTTGATACGAAAATATGGGTGTTTTGACATAAATTCTCTTCCAAATAACTTCAACGGGGATGTGTTTGTTATTCCCCAATATTTCTTTTTCTGTGTGTTCCAATCAAAATCATATATAATTTTGTCCTACTGTTGTCAATATAATATTCCAAAGTATTATCTTAATCTTATTTCTACTTGAATTCTCTTTATATCTATTCTTCCTTCTTCTTCTTTGAACGCTTCACCACTTGGTAACCACTTGGTAACCACTTGGTAACCACTTAGTAACCACTTGGTAACCACTTGGTAACCACTTGGTAACCACTATTCGTGATTTGTACGTGATCCGCGTTAAGACCACTCTTCGAAGAACAATCCTACAAGAAAGTAAACTATTGGGATGTAAAACCATACAAGATCTCCAACTGCTAGCAACGAACCACATCACATGGAGAGCTAAAACTTATGTCCTTTCGTGCCTTTGGCACGAAAGGATCAAACTAACTAACTATGTGATCCAAGCCTAAGAGGGATTGTATATTGTGCCAGTTATTCGTCTAAAAGTAGGCCAGCACATCCGATTTCTGTGACCGCTTATTATTTACTAAGATAGCTTCCCTAGGTCTCTAACTCAGTCGCCTCTTACGACATGCCTTGCAGGTCGCAGTTGTACTACTATTTGCTATGGAAAGACTTTGCATAATTTGGTTGAGGGCCTATGCCCCAATCTGGGTTAAACAGACATACCAGAGAGAGAGAGAGATGGAGAAAGCGAGCGATATATAGAGAGAGCGGGAGAGTAGCCTTTTCAGAACAATGATTATAAATCGACTGTTATTTCACATTTCTAAATACTAGCTTTCAGGAGGTAGGTTGGCCAGTGTTTTTTCATATCAAGTGGAAATTTGAGTTCGGGATCGCAAATCATCTTGTGTCCAAGTCGATAGCAAAACGCTTACTCATCACTTTAACCGTCTCACGCTATCATCATCAAGGTGCGTATCCTTTATAGGACGTTACTCTCTTTGCAGCACATCTGAAATTCACTGTCTCTTGCCAGTTCACCCACTTCGTCGATGGTCATGTTCATTGTTTCTTTAATATCTTGTAGCCATCTTCTTCTTGGTCTTCCTCTGCGTCCTGGGACCCTGCCTTCTAGTATTGTTCTTTCCAGGCCATCGTGACGCTTGATGTGACCAAAGTATCTAATTTTGTGTATAGTATGTTGTTTATCAGCCAATTCTCTTTAACATTTAGTTCTTTCAGGACATCAGTGTTCTTTCTTTTTTCTGTCTATGGTATTTGTTGGATCTTTCTGTAGCATTTAGTTTCGAAGGACTGGATTTCCGTTCTTAATGTTTGTGTAATAGTCCATGATTCACAACCATAAGTAGCCACTGGGAAAATGCATGCTCTCAATATTTTTAATTTTAGTATTTTGCTGGTGCTTTGCCACATGTTCTTCATTGTGTTTAACTTCTCGATTGCTATTGCCAATCTTCTTGAGATCTCTTTGGAGCAGTCACCGTTATTGTTAATTATTGAGCCCAGATATTCGTAGCTCTCTACACATTGGAGTTCTTCATTGTTTACTTGGATGTTAGGTGAGCCTTTTGCTTTGTCAGTTTGACATGATTTTTGTTTTTTGTGTATTCAAATATAGATGTTGCTCTTCACTATGTTTCTTGGTCGTCATGATTAGGTTTCCCAAACCTTTTTTGCTGGTGGATAATAATATTGTATCGTCTGCGTATCTAAGCTCTGGTATGCATTTGCCGCCTATAGTGAGAGGGTCGTAATTCACATAGCTGGCATCGTCTTTTACATTCCTCATGATGTTCTCCGCATATATGTTGAATAAGTATGGTGACAAAATACATCCTTGTCGTACCCCTTTTTGAATCTCGAACCATTCAGATATTTCACCCCTATTTTAATGGTTGCCTGTTGTTCGTGGTATATAGATTCTATGAGTTGTATTATGTGTGTTGGAAAGTGCATTTCTTTCATTATGTTCCACATTTTCTGGTGTTGTATATGGTCGAAAGCCTTGCTATAGTCTATGAAACATTCATGCAGGTATATGTTGTATTCTCTGCATTGCTCGATAATGAGTCTCATGCTACAAATATGATCTCTAAATCAATGATACAAATTGGTCTCACGCTATACAGATACAAATAACAACTCACTCTATGAAATTTGACAACTTTCAACAATTTAACCCGATTTGGATGAGCCCCAATATGATAGATCCTCAGTACTATTCTTCTTCTTTTTTTTTGCCTTCGTTCTTTACGACCAATTTTAATCACTTTGTGATATGTTTGATCTTTGCCAAGAACGTGTATACGTTGCACATTGGTTTGGTAGGCCCCTAAACGGATAAACTTCTACACGCTTAGAACATGTGCATCCGATGTCAACTAAACCTCCTTAGTCGCATCTTACGACATGCATGGCAGGTAACAGTGGCTCTATTCTTTACACCCCAAATTTGGGCCCGGTAACCACTCGGGCGCCTCAGTACTATTAAAATGGGCGGTCACATCATTCTGTGAAGGCAGACAGAAATTGTGCATCTATTGGCAGACACGTTGAAAACATCGGTTGCCTTCTAACTGGAATAATCAATGAATATTTATATAAAAATATATATTTAACTCCAAAGACGTCCAAAGAAAACATGGAGAAGAACGGTGGAGAGAGAGTTGAAGAAGTGTGGTCTGACGTGGGAGACTGTTGGTAGAAAGGCAGTAGAACGGCAACAGTGGAAGTCTTATGTGTCAATCGGGACACGAGGAGGATATAGAGATATTTAACTCCAGAGCTCTAAGCTTATTTTATAACAGAGCTCTTTATATGTAACTTAAAAGTCATCATCATCATCATCAGGTGTCGTGTCGGTAGGCGTAGGCAATCACGGATCTCCACAAATCTATGTCTCTGGTGTTTGCTATCATCTCAGATGTTGACGCTCTACCGTGCCCTGATGTCAGGCTATAAAAATTGTTATATCTCTGTCTTCCTCTGTCTCGTCTACCCTCGAATTTACCGGTTGTTACAATGTGTTATAAACCTCCCTTCCTCATCACTTGTCAGAAAAATGATGACTTCCTCTTTCTTATATTGATGATAAGTTTTCTCTATGTCTTGACCTCATTCAGTACCTCAACATTAGTCATTTTAGCAGTACATGGGATTCTCATAATTCTTCTGTAAAACCTCATCTCTGCGGCCCTCAGAGATTATTCGATCTGTTTGTTCATTGCCGAAGACTGGCATCCGTATGTCAGTATTGGTTCTATGAAACTTAAAAGTAGTATGTTAAGAAAAGGATGTGGCCCATTAATTTGGACGTTATTGTAATAAGTTCAAAGAAGTATTTCGACTTTTAAGTGTGACTTCATTGTAATAATATGGAAGATTCTGTTTTAATCTATAAATAGTGTGCTGTGAAACTCGTCACTCCTATTGTATCGTTTGCTTGATAAAGACCTTTTGTCGAAACGTTGTTGTGTATTGTTATTGTTTTTGTATTTTGTAAAACTACAGTACTTTGTTTTTACGTGTTTCACCGTTGCTTCATAGTTTTACTGCAGTCTTCCCTTATATCGATATAGTTTTACTGTAGTCTTCCCTTATATCGATATAGTTTTACTGTAGTCTTCCCTTATATCGATATAGTTTTACGCAGTCTTCCTTATATCGATATAGTTTTACTGCAGTCTTCTCTTATATCGATATTGGTTCAATGCAAGCGAAGAAAATGATGTAGCCCATTAGTTGGAACTTTATAGTAATACATTCAAAGAAGGATCATCATCATCATCATCAAGTGCCGTCTCCACATCGAAGGTTGGCTGCAATGAATCTCCAGCATCCTCTGTCTTTCCCTTGGTGTTGCACACTGCCAGACTGTAACCTGTCCATTTCTTAAAGTTTCCCTCCCACTTATCTCTCGGTCTTCCTCTTGCTCTTCTCCCCTCAACTTTCCCCTCTAGTAAATGTTTTATCATGGTGTCATGTCTTTTTATGTGCCCAAAATACTTTACTTGTCTGAATTTTATTTCTCTTAATAATTGTTTCTTCATGCCTAGTTTTCCTAAAACTTGTTTATTTGTCTGTTTTTCTGTCCATGAAACTCTGCTTATTCTTCTATATATCCACATCTCAAATTCATCAATTCTGTCTTCTAACTGCTTGTTCATTGTCCATGTTTCCGAGCCATACATTAATATAGGATATATATAGCATTTGATCATTCTAATTTTTAGCCTGTTTGTGATTTGTTTGGATGTCAGTAACTTTCTCATACTATTGAAATTATCCTTGGCCATTCCTATTCTCTTTTAATTTCAGTTATACATCTGCCATCATCTGTTATCATCTGACCGAGATAGGAGTAGCTTTTTACTTGATGTAGTAATTCTCCATGTATTTTTATATTCATTTTAGGTTTTCCATTTCCTTGTTGATTACCATAGTTTTTGTTTTCTGTATGTTAATGTCTAATCCATATTCCTTGCTAGTTCTGTCCAATTGGTCCACTAATTCTTGTAGATCTTGTTCATTTTCTGCTACCAATACTGTGTCATCTGCATATCTTAAGTTATTTATTATTTTTCCATTGATCTTGAGTCCTGGCATTCCCTCTAGTTGTTTGAAGATTTTCTCTGTGTAGATGTTAAATAGGCTTGGTGACAGTATGCATCCTTGTCTCACTCCTCTCTTTATGTCTATGTATGGAGAGTAGCTATTTTTATATTTTATTATTGCTGTCTGTTCCCAGTATATGTTACTTATTAGTCTGATATCATCCCCATCTAGGCCTATTTCTTGTAGACATATGATTAGCTTTTCATGTTGGACTCTGTCAAAAGCTTTGCTATAATCGATGAAACACAAGTAGATACTTTTTGCACTTCTATATACTTCAAAGAAGGATAGAGCCCTTTAAATGTGACTTCATAGTAATACGGAGGGTGGCAGCAGGGCATCAAAGAAACCTTGAACATGACTCTGGAGGAGACATGAGAGCTTGCTAGAGACAAATATTTTTTCCAATCGGGCTGTGTTAAAAGCGATGTTTCGTAATCAACATGCTGCTACTTGATATATATATCAAGTCTTTTAGCGAACTACATAGAAACGTCTGGCCCAGATGTGGTATTGACCAAACTACAAAACTGAAAGTATATCGTGCTGCCATGCCCCCAGTACTTCTTCATGTGTGTGAAAATTGGACGGTGTATCAGCGACACGCAAGGAAGCTAAATCACTTTCACATAGTCTGCCTCAGAAAAATACTGAACTTCAAATGGCAGAATATGATCCCAGACTCCGAGATCCTAAAGAGAGCGGCTATCCGCAATATCTACACAACATTGAAGCAGTTCCACAAAACGATGGGCAGGACCTATGGCTCGAATGCCGGATGGCAGAATACTCAAACTGCTCGTGTATGGTGAGCTGCATAGCGGTAAACTTTCACAGGGTGGTCTAAATAGGAGATTCAAAGACACACTCCAGAACTCAATTAAATCTTTTTCTATAAATGTCGACAACTGGGAGAATGTTGCTCAAGATATATAAACCTGGGGCACACTTCTTCGACACCGTTCCCTCGACCTGCGAGGCAGGTAGAACTGTCATAGTTAGCCAGTTCCCCTCTCCCCAGGTGGCAGCTGAGGAACCAGACAGTTAGCTTTAGTGTGTAGTTTATATATATATATTTATATATTTTATTAACAGACTTAGTGTTTACACTCTCTAAGCAGAAGGGTAACACTAAAACGAGACATTGACGTAGTAAAACCTAATCGACGTAGTTGTGTAGTGACGGTCAGTTAGCAACGATTAGTAAACAGAGAGAGACCGAGAAAAACATTAGACACGAACAGACGTGTTTTGTCTGATTAGGCAGAACCATCACCAAATAAACAAACTATGAAGCCTATGAGATATTGGATATTTATTATTTGTGCTGTAAATCATTACCATCAATTACCAGTGTCATCATCTTCAACAAATTACTACGTCTATGGCCCGGAAAAATAGGGGCCCCTACTTCAGAACTGCACGGATGGAACAGAAACGACAAACAAGAAAGACAGTAAAACTCCCAACAAGTGTAAATATTCCTTGCTCACATTATACAAGAACATTACAAGTCTCCATTGTGCTGACTAGTCATCTACAAACACTCATAATGCATACATAATGCAACTACATTCTCTTCGATAACAAATGGTGGTCATCGTCATCGTGATGGACGAGCATCATCATATATATATATATATATATATATTGGAGCTATATTATATGTTTGAGAGCTAGTACAGGCTTCTCTATATTATTTATATCATCATCATCATCAGGTGCCGTCTCCACATCGAAGGTTGGCTGCAATGAATCTCCAGCATCCTCTGTCTTTCGCCTTGGTGTTGCACACTGCCAGACTGTAGCCTGTCCATTTCTTAAAGTTTCCTCCCACTTATCTCTCGGTCTTCCTCTTGCTCTTCTCCCTCAACTTTCCCCTCTAGTAAATGTTTTATCATGGTGTCATGCCTTTTATGTGCCCAAAATACTTTACTTGTCTGAATTTTATTTCTCTTAATAATTGTTTCTTCATGCCTAGTTTTCCTAAAACTTGTTTATTTGTCTGTTTTTATGTCCATGAAACTCTGCCTATTCTTCTATATATCCACATCTCAAATGCATCAATTCTGTCTTCTAACTGCTTGTATATTATTTATATACACAGTTTTTAATAGAAAAAAAATGTTTTGAGAATTTGGTTACTGTGTCGTTCTTTGTTTTTACTTGCATATTCAACTTCTTCCTGTAAACACTACAATATTGATCTCTTTCATGGACAGTTTGAATAAAACATGAAGTTCTCAGTACAATTAATCAATGAACATAGCTATAGTGAAACCGCTCAATAACATACATAGCAGTTAAGGCAACTGTCTGTCTCTTTTCTAATATCATCATCAAGTAGATTGTCCCTTACAAAACTTGGCTCCCATTAGAGCAGTCCTGAAAAGCTCTCTTCTCTACTATGAGTTAGTTGACCGGCATCAGCTGCCGTCATTTTCTGATCGTCAATGACATCTTACACCCATATTTTTCTATCTCTTCCTCTCATTCGTCTTCCAGGCATCATTCTCTCTAAAACTAGTCTTCTGTTTTCTGAGAAATTTTGGCAAATTTAATACTGTTGTAAATTAACTTATCAAACACAGGATTCTAACCATAATCTTACTTCCTACTGCACCCAATGTCTAGCCTGCAGACGCATGCGCTAGCTGACTGTGCTATGAAAAACGCTAGTCTTCAATGCTACACAATTGGTGCGTACAAAATCAAGTTGTGGTTCGAATTATATGCTTTGTAAATTGATTGATTTTCCCGAGGTCCTTAATTATTACTTGTATAGTTTCTATGTATTTACCATATTCATTGAATCCTGTGTTTCCCATTGAGTTCTTGTCATGTACAAATAACCATGGACTCATAGAATTGAGTAAAATTGGATAACAGCTTACAGTGTTCTATCAAACAGAAATAAAAACCAGCCCCCATTAAAAAGGAATTTTCAATTTCCCGTCTGAGCTAGTCGGCCTTATGTTGCCCTGAGCCACGGCTTAACATATCTCCATCTTCATCTTCTTATAACAGTTGTTACTAGTAGTTGACCAGATATTTCTCTGATTTCATCACTTCTCCTGAATTCGTCCCATTTACGTTGATTATTTGTACATGTATATATGCATAAAACAAAGAGATACAAAACATGCATATTGTAATAACATAGTCTATATTTTTACAGTAGACTTCACAAACAATATATTATTTGTACACACCAGAATAATTGCCTCTATCGATTTATTTGTTGAGATTTATGTCAGCAACACAAAGTTCAGCATTAGCATAGACTACATCTGTTGTCTGATAATCTAATTTGTGACATTTCTCGTACTTTCCAGAAAAACCTATATATTTTTGTTTTAAACCTTCCATCTAATGTTAAATGTCTACGAAAATGAAATAATGACAGAAAATGTAGATGAATAGAAATTAGATTAGTTATGAGACAGACTGTAGTTGGAGTTGTAGTCTAGATCTAATTAGAGCTGATTTAAGGCCCAAATTTTAAGAATGACCACTGTTAGACGATGTAGGGCATAGAGGTTGGCTGAAATGGATGCATGTCAAAGTAGAAGTCTTATGTTTGGCCTAACCAATGTGAAGTACACGTCTTGGCAAGTCAATATCAAGATGATTAAAATGCTAAGAACACCAAAAAGAAGAAGTAATTAGAAGACGATTTTTTAGTTGGATCTAGTGCAAATATTATCTATAATGGATGTGATGTTTAAAAGATTGATTGATTGATTGATAAGACGATCATTATTGCACTTCGGTGAGTAACCATGCGTGTTCTGATCTCTTTATTACACAGGAAGATCTCAGCTGTCTGTGTTTGAAGAAAAAAAAAGATAAATACAATATATATTTAAAAAATAAAATGCAGCGTCTGCTACATACAGTCAAATGAGTTTTTGATAACGACAAATTTGTTCAGAACCTGATATCCACGAGCATAATTTTAGATGTTTTACAGTGAAATATGTGCTTAGTAAAGACATACTTGTTGTTCTCCCTTCTTCACGTAGGAGGTTCTTTGGAGAACATCGATCTCACTATAAAATCATGAACCCTGGAACTGTAAGCCAATAACGCCACGCTCTAACAAACACCTACATAGACTAGGAATAAGTCAAATAGCTCTCTGCCAGTGTCAGCAGGCGAAACAGACACCGGATCATGTTCTGCACGACTTTCCATCAATTTTAAATCAATTTTATATATAACATCTATACATTTAACATAAACACGTATAGAATACAGAGCATGAGAAGAGAAAGTACTAAGAAGCATAGGAATGTAGTACATTGAGATTGCAAGTTACCATATAACGAAATAAAACGATTCTCTAGAACAAATCGACTTCAATCATCAGAGAAAAGATGATCGGATGGCTGTGACCTGAACACCGCTATCTCCCAAAGTACTGTCGTTTTGTAAAACTACAGTACTTTGTTATTACGTGTTTCGCCACGTCTATTATTACAAAAACATTTAATTAATTTTATCTTTGATTTTATTAAAGATTAAACTTATTCTATCTACAATTTCATTAAAGGTAGTCTCTATGAAAGAGCTGTCACCATGTTGTGGGATTTGATCTTCGTTTCACGTTGGATCAAGTTAAAATGAGACATGGCCAGATTGCAAATGGATTTACTAGCATCGGCCACTGGACGTAAACCTCTTGTTAAGCTATGCGTGGGAGTATGTCTATTGCTGTTAACGTGTCACTGTTATCAGTGCCAGCGAATCAGTGAAGAGATGGAACTGAAAGGGTGAGTTAAATGGATATGTTCTGTCTAGTCCATATTTCGGTTTATATCAGTCTTTATTTCTGTCTAGTCAATATGTCGGTTCATGTCTGTCTTTATTTCTGTCTAGTCTATATGTCGGTTTATATCAGTCTTTATTTCTGTCTAGTCTATGTGTCCGTTTATATATCTCTTTATTTCTGTCTAGTCTATATGTCGGTTTATATCAGTCTTTATTTCTGTCTAGTCAATATGTCGTTTATATCTCTCTTTATTTCTGTCTAGTCAATATGTTGGAATATATCTGTCATTATTTATGTCTAGTCAATATGTCGGTTTATATATGTCTTTATTTCTGTCTAGTCAATATGTTGGAATATATCTGTCATTATTTATGTCTAGTCAATATGTCGGTTTATATATGTCTTTATTTCTGTATAGTCAATATGTCGGTTTATATCTGTTTTTATTTCTGTCTAGTCAATATGTCGGTTTATATCTCTCTTTATTTCTGTCTAGTCAATATGTCGGTTTATATATGTCTTTATTTCTGTCTAGTCAATATGTCGGTTTATGTCTGTCTTTATTTCTGTCTAGTCTATATGTCGGTTTATGTCTGTCTTTAGTTCTGTCTAGTCTATATGTTGGTTATATGTCTTTGTTCTGTCTATTCTATATGTGGTTTATATATGTCTTAGTTCTTCTAGTCTATATGTTGGTTTATATATCTTTATTCTTCTATTATATGTTGGTTTATATATGTCTTTAGTTCTGTCTAGTCTAATAATTGGATTATATGTCTATTTCTGTCCTATTCTATATTCAGCTTTTATCTCTGACTTATTTTTGCGTGAGGTGTTGGTTTCATTATCTCATGTATTCTCTCATTATTCACACGAGCATTACGTGTTCAATTGGAGCATGTTAAAGAATCTCTTCGCAGTTAAAAATTGAGAAAAGCAGGCTGGAATTCCGCTGCACAAGCAAAAATCATTATATAAAAATAAAAAATATAAATTCCTACAAAAATATCTTCACCATCTTCAAAATTACATCGGGACACTCGCCGGTGCTACGGAGTTCGTGCACTGCCGCTGAGATCTTCATGTGTAAGAAAGAGATGGTTACTCATTACTCAGTAAAGTACAATGATGATGATCCTATCAATATATATTCTTTGTTGTTTTTTTATGTATGCGTTCCTATTTATTTCTCTGTATAGATTATTGCACGCCGGAGGTCCATTCATTCATTCAATCTGATCTCTACAATTCAGCTTTCTCTATGTTAAATCATTGTGTGATGTGCCGTCTATATTCTCTACTGTATCAACGATTACTATTCATCAAAAATTCCGTCAATAAGCTGCCGTCTGTGCTGATAATATTGATGTCTGTTTGGGTACGATTCACACTAGATATATATTTTCTGTATATTTCTTAATCAACAATGTTCATCTCCCGTTCGTCTTCTTTTCCCTACGATCCATATCGATCACTTGTTAACCACTATTTGTGATTTGTATGTGATCTGAGCCTAAGAGCGATTGTACGTTGTGCCAGCTATGTTATACAAGTAGGCCACTACATACGATTTCTGCGACGCTTTTATTATTTTTTTTTCGATCCAGAAGCACTTGAGCTGAAAGCTCTTCGGCTCGGTGTCATGGACATCGTAACCATTCGGTTCGGTGCCACAAACACCGTAAATCTGGGGAACCTGTAGCTTTTCTGCCAGTCCGAGGAGTTGAGCCCGCACTTACAGAGGACTAGTCACCCGTAGTCCAACGCGCTACGAATACTCTGGGCACGCGAGCGACGCTTTTATTTACTAGGATAGCTTCTCTAGGCCCCTAACTTAGTTGTCTCTTACGACATGCCTTGTAGGTCGTAGTGGTATTATTCTTTGATTCCCTTGAGGGCCCTGGTACCATATGGGCGGCCCCAGGTTCAAATGGTTCAATCCGTCGTAGAGACATCGGTATATTTTGTTTCAGAGATGGCTGATTTCAGTTTAGGTGAGATACGCCCATGTGTTGCCGGTGCTGAAAAAGGGGGAAAGAATAGCAACACTACGACCTACAAAGCATGACACAAGACGAGGCTAATGTTGGACCTAAGGAAACTATCCTTGTGAATAAAATGAGACGCATAATTCGGATGTGCTAACATTCTTGAAAGCGCATACTGTCAGAACGTGCAATCGCTCTTAAGCTCAGATCACTTACAGATCATAAAGAATGGTGGGGTGACAGGCGGAGCCAGGGTCAGTGATCTGGCATTGATCAAGACCTTACCCCATCTCCACGTAGTGACCCTGGAAACAGACGGAGTTTCCTGTCTGGCTAAGAGGGAATGGATCGAGAAAGAGCTACTCTGGTATTTGTAGTGGTGCAGACGCAGTTACGCTCTATGAGATCTGCTCGCAACACAGACGAGTAGAATCCCAGAGTGGCTGTTTCTGCACGCCTTTGCCGGCCAATGAGAAAAACTGAATAAATAAAAACCAATCGTTAGAATTGACAAGGTACGAGTTGTCAAGTGGCACGTCCCCTCAAAGCAATGGTCGCATCAAATTTACCAGCCCTCGGCAAGATTCGACGTGAAAATGCGGCGTGTCGTGACAACACAAGGACGATTGCAGTTAACTTCGTACCAGAGGCGAAGCACAGATACATCTATAGGGTAAGATTGGCCGAGCACAAATCTTAAAGTTCCGTTTTGTGCCTAACTAAACTGCCTTCCCTGGAACATCCGAAAACTGTACTGTTGCACTAACATCTAACAGAAGAACTGGGGTGGGTGATGTTGGCGAGAGCAAAATTTCAGTTGCGTTGCGAGCTCCTAATGGAATGACCCTCTAGATTATTTGTACGCAGCCCCAGTCCAGTGTTTCCCAGGAACAGGAAAAATGCAGAGTAGAAACTGCAAATTGCCAATTGCCGACACGCCTCTCGAAACGGTGGAGAATGTTCTTTCCGGAATAAACTCATCGTGGCTTGGAAAGTAAGGCCGATAATGTAAAGGGTTGACTGGTACAAACCCAAACATTGGCGAAGGCCGATGCTTTTCGGACGCCGATCATCCTACAGGAGTAAGATAACGTCCAAACACCATGGCTCAGATGATATAACGGCGAATTAAAAAACCAGAAATTGATCGTTAGTGTGACAAGTACATGTATGTCTAATGGCTGAGAATGTACCTAGCCCGGAACAACCTTACATAGTCATAAAGGGCGTATATTGTAAACATACTCTTAGGAGAAGATCATATAGCCCAAAGATACGGCGAAAAATTAAGGTTAAAGAGCAATGATACAAGATACAGCCGAAAAGTGATCGTTCCAATGACCAGCTCTAGATGGGTCGAGAATGCTCCTAAATCGGAACTACCTCACTCATTCAGCAACGTAGTAAATCAGCTTTGGCGTAGATCCAAGCCCAAATATACTGCATTAAAAGATCATTAAAGAGTATTTATCATACAATGTGTACGGAACGATCTCAACATTTGCAGGAAATCCGATAGAGAAATCGCACTTCATTAAATCAGTACTGGACGTAAAACTACCGAGGGTACGAGGACTACAGGCAAGTAGCTCGGTCAACTGGTTTCCTGTAACGATCACACTTGAAGGATCTAATCTTCAAGTACCTCTAATGACGGTGAAGGCTTACCGCATGGCGAGGGACACCAGTCAAGCATAACTTCAGCAAAAAACAGTTAGACGTACAACACCGGGAGTCATGACTACTGCCTGGATTAACAACGGTCGTTCGGAGACGAAGAAGATAAAGAATGGTTCAACAGTTCATCGATATGGAACTTTCGAAGAAAAAAAAGAAGAAAATAAATTCAACAAAAAACCTTGTAACAGAATCAATCTCAGCAAAGAAAGATTTAAAAATCCACTTTTATTACACTTCAGAAACTCGTTTGAAAGTTTCCTGTTTATGCAATTAAAGGAAAAAATAGCAAACATTTTACATTAAAGATAAAAAAAGACATCAAATTAAATAGAAATTGAGATTAACGGAATTTATTTGTTTGTTTATTTGTAGATTTAGAGTAAATGAAATGTTTAGAAATAACATCAGAAATCCTCAAGGATGGTAAAGAGCTATGTTATAGGGGAGGGAAATGTTATCAATAGTAGAGTAATCGGTTATTTGTAACCAGTGACGGCTCGTCATTAGCGGCCAGTGGCCAGGCTACCAAACATAAAGTGTAACGGTAATTAATATTTTATTATTTGTTTGTGCATAATTAATACTTTTAACGTGATACTTATTAGCTGTAAAAGTTGAAAATATAATGCTAAATTACTGTCTGGCCCACAACAAAACTGAACATGAGCCGCCACTGTTTGTAACCATTTTGCAGATGTCCCAATTGAGATGGGCAGGTGTTCAGTTGTTCGGATGCCTGATAAGACCATCCCAAATAGTTGCTATAAGGTGAGCTTGAAGGGAAGGGAGGAGGGGGCAGAAGTTCAGCTGATGGACAGAAAAGAAACCTTTAAAGACACTCTTATAAAGTCTCTCTGATATGCTTCGATATAGACACTACGTGCTGGGAATCACTGGCGCAAGATCGCCAAATGTGGCGCTTTAACAACACAAGAGGAACTCGCATAGTTGAAAATCGTCGTACCGTTGAGGCACATAGAAAAACAAGCTGCGCGAAAAAACGGAACACACAACACTAACCGTGATCATGTATGCACCATCTGTGGTATGAGATTACGTCCTAGGATTGGACTATACAGTCACCTCCGCACACACCAGAGAAGAGCAACAGCACACGTCTGAGGCTGTTGGCCTCATCGCTTGCGAAGGACGTCTATTATTATTATTAATCGGTGATTCAATCTTAGAGAGTGGGTCGTGAACAATAGTAAGAGTAATCGGTAATTCAATCTTAGAAGTGTCGACCGATAGTAAGAGTAATCGATTCAATCTTAGAGAGTGTCTAAACTAGTAGAGTAATCGGTAATTCAATCTAGAGAGGGTCGACATATGAGTAATCGGTAATTCATCTTAGAGATGGGTCGTACCAATAGTAAGAGTAATCTGGTGATTCATCTTAGAGAGTGGGTCTGACCACAGTAAAGTAATGTGTGTGGTCAATCTTAATGGTGAAATAGTAAGAGATGGGACAATCTTAGAGATGGTCGAATATAGTAAGAGTAATCGTAATTCAACTAGAGAGTGGTCGAACAATAGTAAGAGTATCGGTGATCAATCTTTAGAGATGGTGAAAATAGTAAGAGTAATCGTGAGCAATTAGAAAGTGGCGACACAACAATGTAAGGTATATGGTATCACATCTTTAGAGAGTGGATGTGCAACATACCTAGAAGAGTAAGTGTACACAATTTTGAGAGTGGGTCGTGAACTATGTATAATAATCGGTGATTCAATCTTAGAGATGGGTCGACAATAGTAAGAGTAATCTTTCTCTTAGTGTCCTGATAAGAGTAACATAATCTTTCTATCTGTGTAGTCCAACTAACTTGTAACATTGTGATGTGTATTGCACACTCTTTATGGAGTGGATCGTGATATGTAGGTACACTCTTGTGATGTGTATGTGGCACACTCTTGTGATGTGTGTGACATTGTAGAGTGCACACTCTTTTATTTTTGGTCACCTTTGATGTTATGTGGTACACTCTTTGTGATGTGTATGTGGTACACTCTTTGTGATGTGTATGTGGTACACTCTTGTGATGTGTTGGTACACTCTTTGTGATGTGTATGTGGCACACTTTTGTGATGTGTATGTGGTACACTCTTTGTGATGTGTATGGACACTCTTTGTGATGTGTAGTGGTACACTCTTTGTGATGTGTAGTGGTACACTCTTTGTGATGTATATGTGGTACACTCTTTGTGATGTGTATGTGGCACACTCTTTGTGATGTGTATGTGGTACACTCTTTGTGATGTGTATGTGGTGCACTCTTTGTGATGTGTATGTGGTACACTCTTTGTGATGTGTATGTGGTACACTCTTTGTGATGTGTATGTGGTACACTCTTTGTGATGTGTATGTGGTACACTCTTTGTGATGTGTATGTGGTACGAACGTAAGCGCGAGTGTAAGTTGGTCCAGTTATACGAATACAAGTAGGCAGGAACATCATATTTCTTTTTATTGACTGTGGTAGATTCCCTAGGCCCCTACATATGTCTAGCCTCTTACAACATGCCTTGTAGGGCGCAGTGGTACTATTATTTGCTTCCCTAGAGGGCACCGGAACCGCACGGGCGGAAATCGGTAGTTCAATACTAGGAAAGGTCACGAACAATATGAAACATATTGAGATGGCTCCAAGAGGGAGCGAACCGGTTACTTTTCTCACAAGATGCGAACACCTAACATGTACGTTTCAAAGACCCTCTAGACAATTATTATGAGAATGGAAACTGTGTGCTGCCGGGATCGCAAGGGAAGTAAACAATAACAACACTGCGACCTACAAGCCATGTCATAAGAGGTGACTGAGGTAGGGGCCTAGGGAAGCTACCCTAGTAAATAAAAGCGTTGCAGAAAACGGTTGCGCTGGCTTACTTGTAGGCGAATAACTGGCACAAAGTACAATCGCTCTTAGACACCGATCATATACAAATCACAAAGAAATGTTTAACAAATGGTTGATATGGAGCGGTCGACAAAGAAGAAGAAACTTATGAGAATGGAAACTGCCAACCTACATTGTGAGATAGATGATAAGGTAAATAAATGATATTTTTAAAAACAGTAGTCGGAAAGTTTTTTTTCTTGAGATGATGAAAAGCGATGTAGCGGTGGTGGTATGTAGTTCTGCCACTTACTCTCAACTTTTAAAAAAATAAGTTAAAAAAAAAGTAAAGGAACATTTTTATACCACGTGGTATATAAGATAATACGGTGCTAGTCCTGTATTTTTTATTAACGCTCGTCACACACGGCAGCAATTACTCCCCAATGCTTTTCCTGGTACACAATTGAGGCTGGGTCGACTTGAGAGCCCGGAAAAAATGCCACGCCTACTCGTAGAATTGACCCTGAACAACTTGACTATAAAAAAAAAAAGTATGTCCATTAATTCGTGAGCACGTTTGAAATTGATTTTCTCGAAAACTACCTGTTGGATCTCAGTGATTTTTGCATGCAGCCTTAGAATATCCATGACGCTAAAATAAAGCTAACCAGTAGTCCGTAGATGCTACGGATTTTGCACATCGGCAAATTCCTTTGATCTTTTATGACAATTGTAAATACGGGGCCTCAAATTTTAGATTTTACAGTATCCCTAGAATTTGTCCATGTCAATTCTATTCATAGATGTATCTCCATATTAACTTGATAGGTCAAGTAATTAAGTGTGTTGCCCTTTATGTGCAATCGTGAACTTGGATACAATATGCAACAGTTAGTCCTCCCTTCGGTCACCATTAGACCCCAGGGTGTCTTAACTTCACCACAAATTGTATGATGGTAGACGCATTTGGATATGGAAATGTATACGTTGCTATTTCTCAGTCTGTAATCAAAATATGATTTGTATCATCCCGAATCTGACGATTCCATGAGGTTGATAATTGTTACTGGCTGGACAAATTGTAATCCATCTCGGTGCCAGTACTCGTCTTCCTCTCGGAGCACATGTTCAACACACTTCTTCCAGAACTGCATGTCTATCATTGAGAAGGACTCACGTGTCAGAACTTCAACATCACACATTTTAAATGTGTCCTGTTCTGTTCGGCAACTTGCCCTTTTACTTTAGCCCAGACAAGCTCTATCGGATTGAGGTGAGCATGATATGGAGGTAGTCGCAAAGACGTGTGGCCGTATTCCGCAATGATTTTGTCAATATGAAACACCTTTGTCTTATTTGTCATCCTCACCAGGTGCAACAACTCGGGTTTCAAATATGTATCATCGAAGCTGACATTTTCCTTAGCAAGCCAAGTCCTAATTTGATCTTTGTATTTGATGCAGTTAGTACTTTGTCTTACGCTGATACTGCGTTGTGATAGGATGCATTATCCATTACCAAGCATGATGGTCTGTTTAGAATTGGAAGTAGATCTTTCTCCATCCAGTGCCTGAAAATATGTCCATTCATTTCTGTGTGGTAGTCCCTACCGTCGGTACTTTTTGATTGGAAAATAAGTCCAGCGTCATGGACAAGACCTTCTTCACTAATTCCTGCATGTGTTAGTATAATACGCTGGCCTTTGCTGCTTGGTATTTTTTTTTCT
The DNA here is from genome assembly GCA_020796225.1 of Arion vulgaris. Lineage (NCBI taxonomy): Eukaryota > Metazoa > Mollusca > Gastropoda > Stylommatophora > Arionidae > Arion > Arion vulgaris. The sequence continues at coordinate 24,331,670 of CM036773.1, read as the reverse complement.
GTTCACCGTCTACTGATTGCCATTCTTTAGCATTGGTGTGGTGAGCATTGACCCAGGATTCGTCCAAATATACAATATCATAGCATTGCCTCCGCCGCTCACGGATCTGCCTCAGGTATTTACTTCGGGCAGCAATTAAATGTGGCTTTTCACAAATAATATTCCTGCCACCTATAGTTTTTCTGAAGGTGAAGCCGGCGGCTCTTACAATTTTTCATAGAGTACTTTTAAAAATGTCTATGCTGCAATCTGATTGCAGTTTTAATTTCAGTTTCCTGAGAGTAACAAGTTGATTTGTCGCAAACATTTTCAAGAGCTCCCGTCTTATGACATCTATGTCAAAGTCGTCAATTGTTCTTTTCCTTCCTTGCTTGACATTAGTGCACTTTGTGTCCTGTTTAATCCATCGGGAAAAGGATTCTCTATTCAGACCAAGCGCCAGTTGCGCTCGTTTCTCAGGGTTATGAATATCGCAATATAGATGACCTCTCTTAGATTCCCTACGGAAGTGTTGGTATAGTTAAACTGTAACCTTCTGCATTGTTATAAATGTGCACTTCAGACTCATTATGAATGTGATATCAATGTCAGTTTTGATAAGCCAACAAATATGATACAATAGCTTCATACAAATAGCGAGATACGCCTATAACTATACAATGGTATCACAATTATAACGTCATATGCTTTCCGCTTTCAAAGTCGACTGGGTTAGGTGCACGGAATTCGTGAAACTCACGATATTTCTATGTTACCATAATGTATTTTTAGAACAACGCGTCTGTGTACCGTAAATCTGTTACTATTGTGTACAATCCGGTGAGGTTGATTTTAATATAACCTGAAGAAGAAATATTTCAAACTACATCAAATTTTCTTGGAAAAAATATTTCTCTAGCGTCATGGATATTCTAAGGCTGCTTGCAAAAATCACTGAGATCCAACTGGTAGTTTTCGAGAAAATCAATTTCAAACGTGCTCACGAATTAATGGACAGACTATAAGAATCGAGTTCACTAACAAATATGCTACTACGACTCTCTCTCTCTCACTCTCTCTCTCTCACTCTCTATCTCTCTTGCTCTCTTTCTCTCTCAACAAAAAATAAACGTAGAAAGTTGAAATATACAATTTCAATGGAACCGTCAGGTATTAAAAATATGTAAATAAAATGATTGTTGAGAAGTAAAACCAGACTGGTGAAAAGCAAATTTCAGAACATCTTCGATCTTATTTGCGTTGTTCTATCGGAATGTGGTAGACTAGTGCACCGTTTAACCCGTCTAATAGATTCTGATGAAACTGTGACAGGTCCAGGCAGCCGGTAATGCGTTGCATTGGGTTGGTAGAAAAATATTAAGATATGTCTGAAACTGAAATAACAGAGCATTGAAGACAAAAGAAAGCCCATGCAAACAATGGAACGTCGAAATATCATGTACGTGGTGCACTCGAGTGACATCTTGCAGTCATCTTCTTCTTGGTCTTCTTCTTCTTCGTCTGTCACAGTCATATCTAACACGTCTATGCCATCTTGCAGTCATTTCTTCGTCTCCACGTCTGTCACAGTCACATCTAACACGTCTATGTCATCTTGCAGTCATTTTCTTCGTCTCCCACGTCTGTCACAGTCACATTTAACACGTCTATGTCATCTTGCAGTCATCTTCTTCCTGGCTTTCTTCTCCCTCGTCTGTCACATTCACATTCCGCTCGTCTATGCCATCTTGCCCTCATCTTCTTCCTGGTTTTCTTCTTCCTCGTCTGCCTGTTATCAATCTATCCAAAATGATCTTCTGAAAGTCATGTCCAAAGTATTTAATTTGTATCTTATTTTACCAACTAATTCTTTTCAATTTGAAACTGTTGCAAATTTAAGTTCATTATTTGTCCATGACATTCTGACTACTTTTCTCTAACACATGCGCATTCAAAGACATTAAGCAAGTTTTAAAACGTTTTGTCAATAAACCATGCCTTACAGTCATGCGTTGCTAAGGAATACAGTGCTTGCTCCTCAAAATATAAAGGTTGTCTTTACATCAATCACTTTCCATAGTTTTGTTGTTTTTCTACGTTTTTGCAGACCAATGTTCTGTCTTCTATTTATCATTACTTTTATAGTTTTACACACCAATGTTCTTTCTTCTAGTTATCATTACTTTTATAACATTTCCGTTTTTTGTTAACAATGAAACTATATATTCAAAATGATTAACTATTTCTAATATATGCCCGTTCTTGCTTATAATTAGCTGTTATATTTGTTTTATTAGTTGTAACGATTTGTGATTTTGTTACAGCGATATGCAAATTTCGTTGTTGCCAGGAATAGAAATTATCAGCTTGAGTATCAGTATGGAATATCTTCATTATTAAGCTCCAGACATGTCAATAGGTGTTTCAATCTCCTGCACAATATCTCCAACGGCATCCAGCGACTTATCGTAACAATTTTATTAAGCTCCAGACATGTCAATAGGTGTTTCAATCTCCTGCACAATATCTCCAACAGCATCCAGCGACTTATCGTAACAATTTTGCCCACTTGTCCAGCGTGCTCATAGCGCGTTGGATGACGGGTGACAAGTCCCCTGTGAGTGCGGTTCAATTCCGCAGGCTGGAAGAAAAGCCACAGAAGAGTTACGATGTCCATGGCACCGAACCGAAGAGCTGAACGCTCATGTGCTGCTGGATCGGAAAGAAAAATAAAAAAAGATTGTAACAATTCGATTTTGATTGATGAGTCTACTCATACACCTGTTATGGAGTTCTTTTCTGGCCACTCCAATCTTCAATCCCAGCTCTTGGGCAATCTAGCAGTTTACGTGGATTGGTTTAACTGAAAATCTTCTTTGCGGCCACACTCTATGAGGGAGTTCAGAATGTCAGCTTTATCCTTTGGTTATGATACGGTGACAGAGCCAGCAAGTCTGTCTGCTCTCTCGTTGTCATAGACACCAATGTGCTTCGGAACGAGGATGAGTGTAATTTTGTTGACGCCTGTAGTGATTCAGTCCATTCCCTGGGCACCAAAGCTTGACATTATCAATTTCCCTTTGCCATTTATAATGGTATCATCCTCTGAAAATTTCGAGTATATTTTCGACAATTTGGAACCAAAAAAAATTAAAATTCTTGTTCAGTTGCATTTAGTACAATTCTTAGTTGAATAACTGCTAAGATATAATCTCATTTAATGACTTATACATACGCTCAGTGGCGGCTCATCATTACGGGCCAGTGGGCCGGACCCTCCAAAAATAAGGTGTAACGTGTATTTATTATTTTAAACATTACAATATATCCTAACCGAAACCATGATTTTTCCGAAAATATCTGTCTGGCCACACAAACAAAAATGATCACTAGCCGCCACTGCAAACGCTCATCCATGATCCAATGAAATATTAGAAATTATAATTTCTTCTGGTATTGTCAGACATGTGGGCGTCTGTAGCTTAAGCAGTAATGCACTCGATCACAACCCAAAAGTACATCGTTTAAACATCGCGATGAGCATGTTTGTAAACAATTTGCCGCTAGTGGAGTTTTACGAACGGTAAAAATAGACCTCCCCATTCAGTAAAGAAATGGTAAGCTACTGAACGTATAATTGGTGTCTAGAAAATCAACAACTCGTTTACTGCGTCTGATGACGACGCCCTGTAAAGGATATGCCACGATTTTCGTTTCTCAAGTCAGACCTGGTTGATAAATCAAATAATATTGAAAAGAGATCAGAAATATTTGGGACTCATTATTAACATGGTCTTATAGAGATCTTTCTAGAGAGTTTGATACTGGACAGACAAAAAGACGAGTACGAAGGAGTAGAAGAATGCAGGATGCCACAGACGAGCTGAGTATCTTATTCTTCTTCTTCTTCTTCTTCATCGATCTCCGGTCATGCGTTTAGTTTACCGTGGACCACAAACTGGGCAGTAAGCGTCAGGTCTGTCATGTTTCCTTCATCAGCGATCGATAGTCAAGCGCGTAGTTCTTCTTCTTTTTCTTCTTTGCGTTCGTTCTTTACGACTAATTTTAATCACTTTTTGTGATATGTTCGATCTTTGCCAAGAACGTGTATACGTTGCACATTGGTTTGTAGGTCCCTAAACGCATAGACTTCTACACGTTTAGGACATATGCATCCGATTTCAGACCAACCTCCTTAGTCGCCTCTTACGACATGCATGGCAGGTAACAGTGGTTCTATTCTTTACACCCCAAATTTGGGCCCCGGTAACCACTCGGGCGAAGCGCGTAGTTTACTGTGGATCACAAACTAGACAGTTAAGTTCAGCGATCTTTGGTCATGCGCATAGTTTACTGTGGACTACAAACTAGACAGTTAGTGTAAGGCCTGTCATGTTTCCAGAAAATTAAGTTTCTAGGTCTACTATATGTGGTAATATGTTGCTTCTCAGCTCACACAGGAGAGGACATATCTAAGAATGACTGCAACGACTGTCGGGCACCGTACAAAGCACAGGAAAACAATTGGGGCTTCTGTTGTTGGAGCAAAGTTTCGATAGAGATAATCTAGATGATGATGAAAATCTGACTGAAAATTTGTTTTTTTTAATTTAACGATCGCGACAGAGAGAGAGAGAGAGAGAGAGAGAGAGAGAGAGAGAGAGAGAGAGAGAGAGAGAGAGAAGAGACTGAAAATCAGGGTCGTCATGTCAGGTAATGTTTTCTTCATTTTTTTTCAGTTCACAAATGGCGCTTAACAAAATGTCTACTTCATTGCAAAATGAATCGACCTCTTCATTATTTTGTCTTGTTCGTTTTGAAGAATTATTATGAGCTCATTGAGAGCTTGGTTAAGGAATTCATCGAACGTAATTGCTGAAATATGTAAATATGTTTGTGTACTGTGATGCAGAAGGGTGTACCCTAGACGGACACTTAAATTTAATTTGTTCATTATTTTCTCCAACTAGTGGGGAACTAAAGAGTGTAGAGAGTGGGTGGCGATGTTCAAAGGGTGTAAACAGAACTGAAGGTCACCCATGTGTTCTCGGGGCTCGTAAGGGGAGCAAAGAATAGTAACACTCCGGCCTACAATGTATATCGTAAGAGGCGACTAAGGTAGGGGTTTAGTGAAACTAGTCTAGTAAATTAAAATCGTCGCAGAAATCGGATGTCCTGGCCTACTTGTAAGCGTATAACTGGCACAATGTACAATCTCTTTTAGGCTCAGATCACATGGAAATCATAAAAAAAGGTTAACAGGTGATCGATTTGGAGCATTTGAACAAGAAAAAGAGAATTAGATGTGACACAGACGTCTATTATTATCCGTTATATATTTATATCTATCTATTTCAACATTCGCTTCCTTTGTTATCCGTTATATATTTATATATATCTATTTCAACATTTGCTTTCTTTGGTCTCTGGGAAGACTGCCACCCACTTTTCACACTCTCTGCATTCTTACTTTCTGGCAAGATTATAATTATCTACAAACTAGAGTGAGATTATCATATTTTACAAACTAAGAGTGAGATTATCCTAATCTACAAACTAGAGTGAGATTATCATAATCTACAAACTAAGAGAATTATCATAATCTACAAACTCAGAAATAACAAAATCTCATACAAACAACAGCGAGAGCAAATAAAAAAACCTAAACTAAATTGTGGGAAAAATAAAACTAGAATCTTATGGTAATATGGAAAATAGCCACATTTGCTAGTAGAGTGGTACAGAATGCAGAAATCTAGTTTCAACAAACTTGAGAAGGAAGTGAATTATTAACGTATAAAAAAAGTAGCAGACAGGAACAGACAACTCTTATTAAAAGATCTTGTTTCTAATGAGAGTTGTCTGTAGTTTCCAGCAATTTGTAAAAATTGAATATCTAATAAAATGATGAAACGAAAAAAACAAGGAGCATGTACCGGCAGAAGATAGAGAACATTTTTAGTTTTCAGTTTAAAAAGTTAATTCCATATCCGTTACACAACTTTGCGAATCAATCCCAGCTTTTAAAAGCTGTTTGTGATATTTATTGGCATTATTACGTTCAGTAGTTTGCCATCGCTTTCTGAATAGGTGGTGCCATCTTTTCTTTGTAAAAATCCATGCGAAACAATTTGCAACCAAACTATCCGCAGCGTGATTCGAACTCAGAACGTTGGTGTTAATAGACCGAGTCACTTTTCCCTAAGCCACAGACGACACCAATGGCAAACTACTGAACGTAATAATGCCTAAAAAAATGACAAACAGCGTTAAAAAGCTGGGGTTGGTTCGCAAAGTCCTATAAAGGATATGCAATTAACTTTTAACTTTAAGACATAAACTTCTATATACAATTTACGAGAACAACGGTGAATTCTTCCCAGAGAGTTCATTTATTGACATATTTAAAGTGTATGAAGTCACATAATTGTCTTCATTGCACCGGGATTTACGTTATATGGCTCAGTCCCTCTCCGCAGAAATTGCACACCATCTGCGGAGATAATTCTGTAGCTCCCGCAATAACCCTAATGATCTCTGGCAAAAATACACTGGTGAACAGAGCGAAGAATTCCAGATTTGAACCTGCCACATTTGGAACGCAAGGAAAGGGTTAACCCTGTGCCACAGAAACATTTAACTTTTGAATATACACTATGATATAACCAATATGACTCATATTTAAGCTGGTAGGAGCTTTCCTCATCTTTTGAGCCTTTCAACTCTTCAGCTCGGTGCCATGGACATCGCAACCCTTCGGTTCGGTGCCACGAACACCGTAAATCTGGGGAACATGTGGCTTTTCTGCTAGCCCGCGGAATTGTACCGCTCTCAAAGGGTGCTTGTCACCCATCGTCCAACGCGCTACGAACACGCAGGACAGGCGGGCGTTTCCTCATCTTAAAGAAGTTTAAATCTCTTAATAAATTACATCTTTTCTTTAACTTAAACCATGTTACAAGTTTACTTTCTCACCGGATTTGTACACATGACATAAGTGTAACAGGAGATTACACAACTGTGTGTTTCAGGAGAGTTCCGTGTAAACTTATACTAACCTTCTTATGATATTCTTCAGCCACATATAAAATGTTCTCATTCACTTCAATTTCTCGCAGATTTTATGTGCTTCTCAGCTGATCAATAATGATGTATTTTTTTCACAATTTCTCAACTGAAAAATTTATTTTGTTCTTGACATTTTCTCATCATAAAAAGTATATTTTTTCAATTTATCAACAGAGAATGTATATATTTTTGACAATTTATCAACAGAGAATGTATATATTTTTGACAATTTATCAACAGAGAATGTATATATTTTTGACAATTTATCAACAGAGAATGTATATATTTTTGACAATTTATCAACAGAGAGTATATTTTTGACAATTTCTCAACAGAGAGTATATTTTTGACAATTTCTCAACAGAGAGTATATTTTTGACAATTTCTCAACAGAGAATGTATATATTTTGACAATTTCTCAACAGAGAATGTATATATTTTGACAATTTCTCAACAGAGAATGTATATATTTTTGACAATTTCTCAACAGAGAATGTATATATTTTTGACAATTTCTCAACAGAGAATGTATATATTTTGACAATTTCTCAACAGAGAATGTATATATTTTGACAATTTCTCAACAGAGAATGTATATATTTTTGACAATTTCTCAACAGAAAATGTATATATTTTTGACAATTTCTCAACAGAGAATGTATATATTTTGACAATTTCTCAACAGAGAAAGTTTATTTTTGACAATTTCTCAACAGAGAATGTATATATTTTGACAATTTCTCAAGAGAGAAATTATATATTTGTGACAATTTCTCAAGAGAGAATGTATATATTTGTGACAATTTCTCAAGAGAGAATGTATATATTTTGACAATTTCTCAACAGAGAATGTATATATTTTGACAATTTCTCAACAGAGACATTATATATTTTTGACAATTTCTCAAGAGAGAATGTATATTATTTTGACAATTTCTCAAGACAGAAAGTATATTAATTTGACAATTACTCAACATATAAATAATATTATTTTGAAAATGTCTCAACAGAGAAATTATATTTTTATTGATCATGTTTTGGTTAGGTAATAAACCTATATCAATAGGCCAGTAGGAGAGCCGCTGTAGCGTAGTTGTTAGTGAACTCACTTCACAAGGCTGGTGGTCTGGGTTCAGCTCCGGCAATGTGCATGGAATTTTTCACGACCCCGACGGCTCTCAGGTCGACCCAGCCTCAACTGGGTACCAGACATGCTCTGGGAAAGTAAAGGCACCCATCGTGTGCTGACGGTCAATGAAAAATACACTGTATTGACCTATATACCACGAGGTATGAAAGGGTTCCTTTACTTTTACTAATAGATCAGTAGACTTGATAAACAAAATGGTAAACTTTTTTCTAGTTTCATATGTAAACTGTATAGTTCAGTTTCCTGCCTTACGTTCTGAAGGTCGTGGCTTCGAATCCTGACCGCGCCTTTCTGTTCACGAGTGCATTATTTTCTAGAGACCCCTAAGATTGTTGTCTGAGCTTGGAGTTCGTTCGTTGTGCTTTGCTTCGGCAGGTCTCGTTGTGTAGATGTAATAACCGTAGAAGTAGTAGTAGTAGCAGTACAAGCATTAGTAGTTGCAGAATAGTAGTGGTAGTAGCAGAATAGTAATGGTAGTAGTAGTAGTAGTAGTAGTAGTAGTAACAGCAGTAGAAGTAGCAGTAGCAGTAGCAGTAGTAGCAGTAGCAGTAAAAGTAGTTGTTGCAGTCGTAGTAGTAAAAGTAGTACCATTAAGTGCAGTACCATTGAATAATCTCCGTTACTGTTCTTGGCAATGTTCTTCGTGTTAATAGAACAGGCTACAATATTTGAAAAGCTAAACAAGACCATCTTCAGTGATATATGCTTCTCTCTTAGCAGAAAACTTACAAAATAAAACAAAATAAATGTTTGAAATCATAGAACAAACAATTTCATGTAACAAGTCAGACATCGATTGCGTGTTACATTTGAACAGTCTAACTATTAATGTCACATCTTGTCAGATTCCCTTATCAATAAATATTTGGAATAACAATTTAGTATCAGGATGGTCTGGATCAGCGATTCCCAAACTTTGCATTACCGAGGGCCACTTTTTAAATACATTTTGCTGCCGCGAACCTCCGCAAGTTTTTATATATGACAATGGATATGAATGTATTATTTGTGTGTTACAATAGTAAATAATGTTCTCAGACTGCGGGAAACTTCAAATGATCTTTTATTGTGTCCTGTCAGACATTTAGACTCCGGTCTGGTTCGGGTCCTTTTCGAAACAGATCTAGTTTACCAGTGTTTTATACACATTAAAAAAATTAATTTTCTGTTTGAAATGCAAAAGATCATATTTCTTCAAGCACTTGAGGACCTCTTGTGAGTACCTAGCTGACCCCAGGGTGTCCGAGGACCACAGTTTGGGAATCGCTGGTGTGGATGTAATGATTTTGTTACATTCCTCATTGCGTGTTAGACAATGCTACTTATAATCTATTTCAGCAATAAAGAGATGTGTCCAATTTTCTTCTCAATTTATGTGACTTGTTCTATATCACTGTCGGTAACTGTCCATCATTTCTATTAGCTTCTTTACTACATTAATAACAGACAGCCTTCAGCAGACAGGCAGGCTGGCTCTGCCGCTATATCAGAGGGCCAACCAATGGACAGAGCTGACATCGTGAACGCCCTCATAGAGCGTGACCGCAGAGAAGACCTTCATCTAAACAAATCCACGTCAACTACTAGATTGCGAGAACTAGGTTTGAAGATTGGTGTGGCAAGAAAAGAACGATACAACAGGTATACGAGTCGACCAGTCTGCCCAGCGTGTTCGTAGCGTGTTGGGACTACGGGTGACTATCCCTCTGTGTGTGCGGGTTCAATTCCGCGGGATGGCAGAAAAGCCACAGATTCCCCAGATTTACGGTGTTCGTGGCACCGAACCGAAGGGTTACGATGTCCATGGCACCGAGCCGAAGAGCTGAAAAGCTCAGGTGCTTCTGGATCGGAAAAAAAAAACTTGTCGGCTCATCAATCTAAATAGAACTGGTACGGTCAGTCGCTGGACGCTGTTGGAGATATTGCGAAGGAGATCGGAGCACCTATGGACATGTCCGAGTGCAATGAAGATATTCCAAACTGAAACTGAAACTGAACTACATCAATACTTATTTATATATGTCTTCTGTCTATTCTTCTTTCATCGTGCTGTGTCTCAAAGCATCATGATAAAAAGAGTTCTCTTAAACGGACATGTAATGGTTTCTTAAAGTGTGTTGTTCATCGCCTGTTATTTTTGAGGTCCACCTTATGCGTTGACGACCTTTCACTTTGTATCTACTGTATCGGAGTAGCATTGCTTTTTGAGCAGCACTGTGTTTTCGTAATCTGATTATGTGGACGAATCATTTAATTTATTGTTTCTTAATTTGCAAGTTGAGTACTGATGTTGTAAACCCTTTTTCCTGGTTTTTATGTCTAAATCGGTTTATATGTAGGTGTACGTGTACAGTGTCGTGCGGTATATTTTCTCAGTATGATGCAAGTCGTCGAAATGTCGCCCTTTAAATTCTTTTTATCTTTAAAATAACTTGTGATATTTCGCTGCTTATGCCGCCCTTTTTTGGACCGCCTGATTCGGCCGCCAATCTATATTATAGCACGGCACAACCCTGTACATGTCAATACCAACATTTTGAGTTGTTGTTGTTACTCAAACGGCGATATGTCTCGGCACAGACCCATAGATGCTCACTATCCTGTCAACATATTCTTCTTCTTTTTTCCCTTAAACTCCCAACGGATCACAGGGCTTCCACAAACGTCTTCCAGCTTTTCTTCTTTCCTGCCATCTTTTCCAATTCATTCCATGTTTTACCTATCCTTTTAATATCAGTATCCAGCTCTTTTATCCAGGTATGTCTAGGTCTTAATCTACTCCTCTTTCAATGCAGGTTCCAAAACAGTGCCTATCTTGCTACGCTTTCAGTCGAACCGTTCAATGTGTGTCCTATCCATCGCCAACGTCTCTTCCTGAGCTCTGTTTCCATTGTATCTGCTTAGCTATTTCTCTGAGTTCCTTGCTTGTAATCTTATCATACCATCTCAGTCTCTCTATTCTATGTAAACATCCATCTATGAAGGTCTGTAGTTTCTGATGGTTTCTTTTGTTGTCCTCCATGTTTTTTAGCGATAAACAGCACTGCCTTCACATTTGATCAACCGACGTTATGTCTCGGAACAGACCCATAGATGCAAACTTTACCCCAACGTTTGACGATAGGTATACGTGCTGATAACACAAAATGGGACGAATTCAAAAGAAGTAACCAAATCACTATCTTCAAAAACACATCGGGGAACATCGCCGGTTCGACGGAGCTAGAGTAGTTCAGCTGAGGTCTTCATGTGTAAGGAAAATATTGGAACACATATGATAATGGAAATTACACCTCTTTCATTATTTTCCACAATTATTATTCTTCAGTTTCACAAAATGCGAGCTCAGTGTTGTACTGTGTGTGTGCCCGTTTGTATGTGTTGATTGTTCTATTCTTCACTAAATGTAAGCTCAGTGTTGTACTGTGTGTGTGTGTCCGTTTGTATGTGTTGATTGTTCTATTCTTCAATAAATGTAAGCTCAGTGTTGTACTGTGTGTGTGTCCGTTTGTATGTGTTGATTGTTCTATTCTTCAATAAATGCAAGCTCGGTGTTGTACTGTTTGTGTGTGTCCGTTTGTATGTGTTGATTGTTCTATTCTTCATAAATGCGAGCCTGCATGTGTGATGTGTTGTTATGTCCGTTTTATGTGTTGATTTTTCTATTCTTCACTAAATGCGAGCTAGTATGTGTATGCTAAGGGAATTCTAATTCACTAAATGAGTAGTCTGTTAGAGAATTGATAGCACATGAGTGCTCTGTTGTAGAGAATTGGTAGCCTGATGTTACTTCCACTGCTCTGTAAAATTGCTGGTTGCTTTATTTTGATTATAATATTATCTAATTTTATTTCTCCATTTTGTGTTACAACATAAATATTCGTCTATTATCTATTGTTTTCCCCCCAGGTGGATTATGAAATTGGTTGTTAACTCGTCTTGTCGTTAAGCTTAGGGTGGGAGCTTTAATGTGCGGATATATTTGTAAGATATAAATAAAGAAATATAAAAGAGCAGATGTAATGGATTAGATATCTCATCATGTTTAAAACAGAAAGATGTCTAAGACATGAAATACAGATGGCACCGAAGATCTTCTTCTTCAGCGATCTCTGGTCATGCGCTTAATTTACTGTGGACCACAAACTAGGCGGTCAGCTTCAGGTCTGTCAGGTTCCCCAAAACGTAGTTTTCAGGTCGACTGGGTGTGGCCATATGTTGCTTCTCAGCTCACCCAGGCGAGGACGGTCTTGCAGGATATGCTCTGGTGTCTGTTCCACCTGCTGACACTGGCAGAGAACTGTTTGACTTATTCCTAGTTTATATAAGTGTTTGTTGAGTCTGCAGTGTCCGGTGCATAGTCGAAATATAATGACCTGGTCTGTTCTGCTTAGGTCTTTGAGGGAGTCTTTTCCATAATCATATCCAGTGTTTGTCTTCCAGTCCACTGCAGATTTTCTCTGTATGAGGGTTTTGACCTCTTGAAAAGACAAGTGTTGATAAATTTGCTCTTTGGCACTGCCCTCCTTAGCTAAGACATCGGCACTCTCATTGTCTGCAATGCCACAGTGAGATGGAATCCACTGCAAGTGAATTTCTACCTTTTCTGAAATCTGAGCAAGTTCTCTTTTTAGGTTTTGTACTGTGCTGTCAGCTGAGTCAACCTCCAGGGCTTGTATAGCTGCCAGTGAGTCTGTAAGAAATACCATCTTGCCTGCAGGTTCATGTGCTTGCAGCTTATTCATGTGCTGCGCTACCATCAGAAGGGCTAAGAGTTCTGCTTTGTAGTTGGAACATATTCTTCCAGTAGGGGCTGCTAGAGACACAGTAGTAGCGTATGGGTGCCTAATGTACACTCCTGCTCCACCATTTATGGTTGCCTCCATTGCAGATCCATCTGTGTAAATTTTTATCCAGCTGTCTTCTGGAAACATGTAATGGAGATGTTCCATTGTAGTTGCTTTCTTCACTAGATTAGACTCAGCATCTTTGCTTAACAATTTAGGGATGGAGGTTGACCCTGTGGGCACATATTCACACAGAAAGCTTATCATCAATATAAGAAAGAGGCAGTCATCAATTTTCGGGCATGTTATGAGGAGGGGAGGTTTAGAACACATTGTGACAACTGGTAAAATCGAGGGTAGAGACAGAGGAAGACAGAGAGGGCAAATTTTTGATAGCCTGACTTCATGGCACGGTAGAGCGTCAATATCTGAGTTGATAGCAAACACCAACGACAGAGATTTGAGGAGATCCATGATCGCCTACGCCAGCCAGCACGGCACCTGATGATGATGGGCACACATGAGAGGACTTCTGAAGCAGAGCTCGAATCAATGCATTCGAATAGCCCATTGACGTATAGTCTCCACTGTAGTGGACAACTACTATTCGTTCGTTTCTTAGCTACACATGTGTGTTTCGTGACTTCTGACACGTTCAGTGTACTGCTAGGCATTAGCTGTGGACGTGTGCTCTTCTTCTTCTTCTTCTAACCAGAGCTGCGAGTTTTCACTCTTGGGCAGCCAATGCCAGTTTGTAGAATCTGCATGTGTTCTGTAATTGTGGAAGACTAGTGTAAAGGGTATTATGAACAGATGGGTGTGGTGGGAGGAGTTCTTGTCTAGCTTTATGCAGTCCAGGACATTCAATCAAGATATGCTGTACTGTCTCACATGAGTGACTGCACTTTCTACAGTGTGGTAGGTGTGTGGGGTTTATTCTGTGTAGGTGGTGATTCAGTCCAACATGTCCTGTTCTTAACTGAAAGATAGTGCTTTGATCTTTTCTTTGTAGCAGATTTATATTGTCCTTGGGGTTTGGTCTATTCATCTCTGCATACATGTCCCGACCAGTCGTCCCCATAGCCCATCGGTTCAGCCAATCTTCTCTGGAGTTGTTTTTCAGAATCTGTTTTATACTTTGTATGCTAACAGGTTTGTCTATTTGTGGTTTTGATGATCCCTGTTTGGCCAGATGATCTGCCTTGTCATTTCCTGGGATATTTGTGTGCCCAGGAATCCACTGTAGAACGACATTAATATCAAAGGAGGAAATCAGATTGTGGATGACTAATACCAATGACTGGATCTCGCTTGACTGATTCTGCTGTTCTTCTAAAGCTTGTAGTGTGGACTGTGAGTCAGTGAATACTATCATGTCTTGGACAATATTTTCTCCAAGTTCAAACTGCTGGTGGACTAGTTCTACAGCGGTCTTTATGGCTATAATCTCTGCCTCATAGTTGGAACATATATTACCACAAGGAGCACAGTAACTATAGGTAGTTCCATCTGGATATTTCAGGTATATGCCGAAGCCAGCGTAAGTAGTGGCTTTGATCGCTGAACCATCAGTGTAGGCATGGATAGAGGAAGTTGGATAACTGTCTATTGTCTCCAGTGCGCAGGTTTTTAAGATCGGTGCAAGTGTTGCTTTGTTTATAGTTTTGTCAAGGAAGTATTTCTGGATTACTGGTTGTTTTATGTTTAGCCATGGTGGTGGGCCGGGGCATCTTGTGATCGGTTCTCTGTCAGTTGGGAGATGGTAGTGTTCTTCGAGTTTTTTCCAACTTCCAGCAATGATTTTTGCTGGATTCTTTGATTGGATTTCCACCTGTCAATAGTTTGTCTGTTGGGATGGTTTTTTTCTATTCTTTTATATCGCTCGACTGCTTCTATTAGTGCCCTTCGTCTCCTAATATCTAGTGGTTCGATGTTGGCGTCGATTTCACAAGCAGCAGTTGGGGTCGTTCTCATTCCCCACATATAAACCTGAGACCCTGATTCTGCACTCTGTCCAGGGATGTTGTGATGTGCTCACTTGCTATAGCTTGGAGAGGAAGGCAGTTGTCCATTGTAGATCTTACATAGCCAAGATATAGTTGCCTAAGGGTGCTCTTGTCTGCACCCCAGGTGGTGCTAGCAAGTCTTTTAACCATGTTGAGTCTTTTAGATGCTTTTTCTTTTATGTTGTTAATGTGTTCTGTCATCCTCAGTTGTTTGTCTAACTTGACTACCAGGTAAGTCGGGTTTTCCTCTTTTTCAGCAGTGCTCCATTCATTGTAAGCCGAAAGGTTCTTTGAGTTGTTTTGGGGCTGCGGGAGAATGTAGTATACACAGTTTTCTGTTCATTGACTTTAAGCTTCCATAGGTTGCAATATGTTGAGATTATGGCAAGGGTTCTATTAAGTTTAGCCCGAGTTAGTACAGGGTATTTCTCGCTTGTCCATATTACAAGGTCATCAGCAAAAGGGGCTTTCTGTGTGTTTAGAAGGGATGGGAGGTCATTGATGAAGATGAGGAAAGGGTGCAGCTAAGGGCAGAGCCCTGTGGGAGGCCTTCACTAAAAGATGTTCCAATTGTCCTGTTTTGGAGAAAAGCTTGTATCCATTGTAACATCTTTCCATGGATCCCCATATTGAGCATCTTCATCAAGAGGCCCTTCCTCCAGACTCTGTCATATGCTTGCTGTAGATCGATGAAAACCGCGGTTGTGTGCTTTTCATTCTGGAATCCATCAATTGTATTCTGCACAAGTCTGAAGAGTTGGTCTTCTGTTCTGCAGCCCCTTCTAAACCCTGCCTGGGTATTATCAAGTGACTGGGTTTTTCAAGCCACCAATAAAGTCGGTTATTAACCATTCTCTCCGCTAGCTTTCCTAAACATGAGGTCAATGAGATGGGCCTGTAACTTAGGGGTCGTCTACTGGTTTCCTTTCTTGAGGATGGGAGTGATATTGGCTGTTCGCCAAGCAGCAGGTATTTTGGCCTCTCTCCAAGTTCTATTTATAGCGAACAGCAATATCAACCTAGCCTTCTTGCCCATATGGCATAACATTTCATTCTTAATCTTATCTGGGCCTGGGGCTTTTCGAGGTTTTAGTTTTTCATTGCTGTTTCCATCTCGCATAGACTAAAATCTTGTTCAAATGCACATACATTCGCTACTGGTGCATTTTTTTACTTTTAAAGATTTTCCATAAAGCTTTATCCAGCTGTTTTCTTCTTATGCTTCTGTTAACGCTAGCAAAGTGTTTGTTGAATATTTCAGCTTTCTTTTTGCATCTATGATGGTTTCATTGTTTCTTTTGATGGGTCTGGGATTTTCTTTCTTTCTAGTGCCTGTCAGTTTGTTTATCAGATCCCATGCCTTGTGGCCATCTTTATTTAGATCAAGTTTCTGACACGTGTCTTGCCACTTCATCTTCTTTGCTGCTTTAATTAGAAGGCAAACTTTAGCAGTCAAGCGATTATAATTGGTTTTATTAACTCGATTAGGTTCTTTTTCAGCTTGTTTCCTTGCTTTTCTTCTATCCATCACTGCTTTTTCTAGATCTTTGTTCCAGTATGGCTTATATTTTCTGGTGTTTCCATTTGGAATGGCCTTTCTTGCAGCTTCCAGTATTTTACAACATATGTTAGCAAAGACAGTATCGATATTTCCAGTGAGGTCAATTTTGTCCATGCCTATGTTGGTCTGGTTCTCGAAGAGCGGCCAGTCTGCTTTTCTGAAATTCCAGAACTTTCTATTTCTATGGACTGAGCTTCTGAGTTGCTTGGTGGTAACAGAGATAAGTATGGGGAGATGGTCGCTCCCTATATCATCCAAGACAGTGATAGTTGTTGCATCTATAATGTCAGCTGATACTATGGTAAGATCTGGTCTGCTATTCGTACCATGGGCTCTGTGTAGAAGTGTTGGTTTGGTTTCTGAGCTCTGCATTACCGTGAGGTTGGATGAGTTACACAGGTCTTCAATGTCTCTCCTCTTTGTTGTAATCTTTGTAACCTAGGGCTGGTGTGTGTGCATTAAAGTCTCCTGCAATAATTGTTCTGGTGTACATGGGTTCCTTGAACGGCTGGTCAGAGGTGCAGGTTGGTGGACAATAGATGTTATGTACAGTATATCTCACTCCATCAAACCACACTTGGATGGTCTGGATGTCTATGTTGTTGTGTGGTCTGTTGTGGACTTCTGCCTGCACATCATTTCTTATCAGTGTCATGAGTCCTTGACATCTGTTGCACTCTGCATTTGTATTGGGTGTAACCTGTGATGTTAACTCCTCTTTGAGGTAAGATGGTTTCTTGTATAAGGACAATGTGGACATTACTCTGTTGTAGAGTTTTTTCGAGCTCCATCTTTTTATTCTGTAGTCCTGATATGTTTATCTGTAGCATATTAATGGACCCCTTTACATATTTTTCACACGGAGCTAGGGGCTTCACTCGCGTGCGCGGACCTTGTTGACCGAGGCGACGTCCGAGCTCGTATCTAATATATTTGTGTTGTATTGGCATTATGTCTGGAGTTTTGTTGCGACAATTTCATCCCAAAGAGGTTGCCAGACATAGATCTCTAACTTGATCTGGGGCCCCTGGTAGTTTCGGGCAGATATGTGGTATCAGGGTGTCACTGGATCGAACTTGGGGGAGCACAGTTCACCGCTGTACAATCCCGGCTAGTCATAGGTGCACCATGCTTGCAGGCCTTTATCACTAGCTCTGGTTCTGGGCTATTCACTATGGCCGTGTCACGTCATGTGCATAGGTGTTTTGTGCATCTCCACCCATCCAGCTATTCCCTTCCAACACACAGAGTCCGTCTTCACCATGGGTCCCCGCAAGCAGTGTGACCCTATCTGGCTCGGTGCAATGCCAGTGTCTTATCACCTCTTGTCGCAACTGGGAAGGAAGTGGGAAAGGGACATAAGGGGAAAATGGGGGAGGGGAAAATGGGGGACGTGGGAGGGTTAAGCAGGATTACTCCGCCCACTCATGTTGTTTAGCCAGTCAGCCGAGACTGTTGCCCGGGGTGTGGCACGTGGAGCCAAACATGAGCTAGGTGAGAAGTGGGGACCAAATAGGATCATGACTATCCGTGGACACAACCATGATACGGCTGTCATTTTCCGTGAGGTACTAACCCCTACTTCTCACCCAACACCCCGGACGGTGTGTCTAATGCCAGAGTGGTAAATGAACTTGTCTGCCATCAGTAAGCTAGACACTGTCTGCCTATGCATGTAAAGACTAGATCCGGCTGACTTCAAGAATGAAGTCACTTTCTGGCTCAACGGTTAGAGAGGCGGATCACAGCAGAGTGGTGTGGGGACCACATAGAGCACGGCGAGGTACGTAGAAAGTCATAGTCATCCACTGCATCTGGTACTATCTCCAGTCGTCTCGACTTATCTTTCTCCTGGATACAGATAGTCCTGGACGATAGAGTGAGGTTGCGAATAACGCACCTTTTTCTCACTTCAATTCAAATACAACGCAAGCTAAAGTTTCAGACTTGACAACACCACATATCTAACCTCGATCATTTAAAACCCACATGTGGTAGGGGATTTTGTTCTAGGAATGGACTCTACAGTCACCTTCGCACACACCAGAGATGTGCAACAGCACAGTCTCAGGCTGTTGTCATCATTGCTTGCTATGAGCGGCTATTCAATTAACTTGTACTTCCACTGTTTAATCAAGGTGGCGGACAAGGAGATATTCATCCCAAAAATACATGCATGAGAGGGCTACGTAGGGGACAGAGAGAAAAGAACAAAATTGAATTGAGCAGACCAGTGCTTTTTAACATTTTTATGTCTCGTGACGCATCTAGCTGATGGTTGTAGAGACTCGGGCGCAATGTTCTAATTGCAAATCTACTATAAAAAATAATAATAACAATATATAATAATGGTAACATAGCGTCGATGCTGACCGACACTTCCTCCAGTAAAAATTAAATATATTGGGCGGAAGTAGACTCGTTGCAAAATAAAACAAGATTGCAAAAGCATGAAAATAGTGTTCACGTGAGAGCAAAAAAAAACAACTGAAAAATAGTTTTCTCTTAAATAACGTTCCCTTCTTCTCTTCCACTTTTGACTTCTTTATAGAAGTGTTAGAGGGAAACTTAGTGATTTTGTGTGCGTTTGTTTTAAGGCACTTTGTAAGCTGATATTCATTTTTGTAAGGCTGTTCTTGATGCCTTCGCTCCATCTTTTGCGTGGTCTTCCTCTTGATTTGCACTCATTATGATTTTCTGCGTGGCTCTCTGTGGTAGGCGATACCAGGGCATTCTTGTCAGGTGTTCAAACCATTTAATCTGTTGTTCATTTATGAATTGCATGACTGGTTTCACATCCAGTCTTCTTCTGATTTCTTCATTTCTAATTTTGTCTCTTATTGTCACACCTGCAGCTCTTCTAAGACAATCATCAATCAACGTTAAAGCTGGCAACGAAAAATAGGGCGCCATGAATCTATGACACGGCTGCCTGCGCCCGCAGGCTCCGGGTTGGAAAGCTTCGGTAAAGATATTCTTTATTAATGACTTGTGAGAGGTTGTGCGCTATAAGGATGGTGATCATGACAATGATGATGAAGATGAGGATGATGATGATGAAGATTATTATGATGAAGATGATGATGACCATACTGATGATAACAATGATGACGATGACGATGGTGATGAAGATGATGATGACGATGATGATGACGATGATGATGACGATGATGATGACGATGATGATGACGATACTGATGATAATGGTGAGGATGATAATGATGGTGATGATAACGATACTGATAATAATGATGAGGATGATGAAGATGATGATTATGAAGATAATGATGATGAAGATGATGATGATGATGTTGTGTTGAGTAAGTTGGACACAAATATGAAATATATATCGCAATTACCGTACTCCATTTAATAAACAAGATATATTATTTCCACTCTACTGCAGTCACATTTCCTAAAATGGCTTCTCTATTTAGCAATCATTAAATTAATCTTCTATTTTTATTGTTGTGTTTCTCTTACCCAGATCCAAGCTAAACATTCTTACTTCTTCTGTCAATCTGGAAATCATGTGAACCCTGCTTGAGCTGAATAAAAATATAATTTAAAACAGCCGTGATTATTTGCGCACGGATTGCATTGATTTCTAAAGTATCCGAAGGTTAATATAAAAATTAAGCTGCGCCTTGTCAGCGCCCATATTCAGTCGATGTGTTGTCTTTTCGATATTAGATCTCTCATCGGAAATTCTGATGATTTCGTTTGCGGTGTCATGCTTTTGCGCACATAATGGACGCAGATTCAAATCGTGTTAATTGATATGTGTTTTAGAAATCAATTAGAGGGTCTCTGGGGAGTAGTTGTTAGATGCTCGCCTCTCGTTCAAAAGGTACTCGGTTCGCACCCTCGTGGAGACATGGGAGTAGTTGTTAGATGCTCGCCTCTCGTTCAAAAGGTACTCGGTTCGCACCCTCGTGGAGACATGAGAGTAGTTGTTAAATGCTCGCCTCTCGTTCAAAAAGTACTCGGTTCGCACCCTCGTGGAGACATGAGAGTAGTTGTTAGTTGCTCGTCTCTCGTTCAAAAGTACTCGGTTGCACCCTCGTGGAGACTGAGAGTAGTTGTTAGTTGCTCGAATCTCGTTCAAAAGTACTCGGTTCGCACCCTCGTGGAGACATGAGAGTAGTTGTTAGTTGCTCGAATCTCGTTCAAAAAGTACTCGGTTCACACCCTCGTGGAGACATGGGAGTATTTTTCCTGAGATTCCTGATCTCAGCGTAGGTGTTATAGTGTTCCTAGTAATATCGGATACGGATGATAAATCGTAGGTCCCGTGTTTAATACTTGGCAGTTCAAAATCAAGAAGATCAGACTGGAAGGCCGCGCCCGGATTTAATTCATTAGAAAAGATTAAATATAAATTTACTACAAAATATTTTCAATATTTTCAAAATGAAAGAAAGAAATAAGTGCGCATCAAAAAGCAATGCTATTCATATATGGTGGAATCAAGGTAAAATGTCGCCAAGGCAAAAGTTGGACAAAATATATAACAGAATATGTTATTTGTTTACATAGTGCATGCACGCAATTTCTCCATACCGATCTGTCCTGGGTAGAACGTTCAATCTCTTTTATGTAACTAAGTTCGATATATCTTGTCAACAATGAGTCCTCTGTCATCGACGTTCGTTTCAGGGTTTTCCAATGACATCTCTTTCTTGACTCCCATTTCTTCCCACTTAAATGCCTTCTTTGGTATTCTTTCATCCCTTTTTGTTCTCAAGGTATGCAAAACATATCTCCATCTTCTCTATCGTATAACAATTGATACTAGTGGTTGATCATACATTTCTTCTCAAGGTGTGCCCAACATATCTCCATCTTCTCTTATAACAGTTGTTACTAGTGGTTGATCATACATTTCTTCTCAAGGTGTGCCCAACATATCTCCATCTTCTCCTTATAACAGTTGTTACTAGTGGTTGATCAGACATTTCTTTTCAAGGTATGCCCAACATATCTCCAACTTCTCCAACGTATAACAGTTGCTACTAGTGGTTGATCAGACATTTCTTTTCAAGGTATGCCCAACATATCTCCAACTTCTCCATCGTATAACAGTTGCTACTAGTGGTTGATCAGACATTAGTCTTCATCAATGAGATTCTTCTTCTTCAAACACTCCATATCGACCACTTGTTACCCACTCTATGTGATTTGTGTGTGATCTGAGCCTAAGAGCGATTGTACGTTGGGCCAGTTATGCGCCTATTTTAATTAACTAGTATAGCTTCCTAGGTCCTACATAAGTCGCCTCTTACGGCATGCCATGTACGTTGCAGTGGTACTATATTTTGCTTCCCTTGAAGGCCCCTGTCCAACACTGGCGATCAATGTTTTAATGTTATGGGCGCTGCCCCACACGGGTGATCAATGTTTTAATGTTATGGGCGCTGTCCTACACGGGCGATCAATGTTTTAATGTTATGGGCGCTGCCCAACACGGGTGATCAATGTTTTAATGTTATGGGCGCTGCCCAACACGGGCGATCAATGTTTTAATGTTATGGGCGCTGCCCTACACGGGCGAACAATGTTTTAATGTTATGGCGCTGCCTACACGGGTGATCAATGTTTTAATGTTATGGGCGCTGCTCTACACGGGTGATCAATGTTTTAATGTTATGGGCGCTGCCCTACACGGGCGATCAATGTTTTAATGTTATGGGCGCTGCCCTACACGGGCGATCAATGTTTTAATGGTATGGGCGCTGCCCTACACGGGTGATCAATGTTTTAATGTTATGGGCGCTGCCCTACACGGGTGATCAATGTTTTAATGTTATGGGCGCTGCCCTACACGGGCGATCAATGTTTTAATGTTATGGGCGCTGCCCTACACGGGCGATCAATGTTTTAATGTTATGGGCGCTGCCCACACAGCGATCAATGTTTTAATGTTATGGGCGCTGTCCACACGGGTGATCAATGTTTTAATGTTATGGGCGCTGCTCTACACGGGTGATCAATGTTTTAATGTTATGGGCGCTGCCCTACACGGGCGATCAATGTTTTAATGTTATGGGCGCTGCCCTACACGGGCGATCAATGTTTTAATGGTATGGGCGCTGCCCTACACGGGTGATCAATGTTTTAATGTTATGGGCGCTGCCCTACACGGGTGATCAATGTTTTAATGTTATGGGCGCTGCCCTACACGGGCGATCAATGTTTTAATGTTATGGGCGCTGCCCTACACGGGCGATCAATGTTTTAATGTTATGGGCGCTGCCCCACACAGCCGATCAATGTTTTAATGTTATGGGCGCTGTCCCACACGGGCGATCAATGTTTTAATGTTATGGGCGCCGCCCCACACAGCCGATCAATGTTTTAATGTTATGGGCGCTGCCCTACACGGGCGATCAATGTTTTAATGTTATGGGCGCTGCCCTACACGGGCGATCAATGTTTTAATGTTATGGGCTCTGCCCCACACGGGCGATCAATGTTTTAATGTTATGGGCACTGCCCCACACGGGTGATCAATGTTTTAATGTTATGGGCGCTGTCCTACACGGGCGATCAATGCTTTAATGTTATGGGCGCTGTCCCACACGGGCGATCAATGCTTTAATGTTATGGGCGCTGCCCTACACGGGCGATCAATGTTTTAATGTTATGGGCACTGCCCCACACGGGCGATCAATGTTTTAATGTTATGGGCGCTGCCCAACACGGGCGATCAATGTTTTAATGTTATGGGCGCTGCCCCACACGGGCGATCAATGTTTTAATGTTATGGGCGCTGCCCAACACGGGCGATCAATGTTTTAATGTTATGGGCGCTGCCCCACACGGGCGATCAATGTTTTAATGTTATGGGTGATGCCCCACACGGGCGATCAATGTTTTAATGTTATGTGCGCTGTCCCACACAGGCGATCAATGTTTTAATGTTATGGGTGACCATCGGAATTCGAACCCATGACATTCAGAATGACAGGCAAACGTCTTAACCACTTCGACATTAAGGCCACACATACTCCTGAATTCTTAACCACTTCGACATTAAGGCCACACATACTCCTGAATTCTTAACCACTTCGACATTAAGGCCACACATACTCTTGAATTCTTAACCACTTCGACATTAAGGCCACACATACTCTTGAATTCTTAACCACTTCGACATTAAGGCCACACATACTCTTGAATTCTTAACCACTTCGACATTAAGGCCACACATACTCCTGAATTCGACTAATTTTATGTTCATTATTTTTCGCAGACATCTATTTTGAAATAAAGGAGAGACTCATTAATTTTCGTATTCAATTTGTTTCATTCTCCTTTGGTAGGAAACATAAGCTCTAATTTCCTGAAAAGTACAAAATAATAAGATGGTAGGAAAAATATACTGAACACAATATCTACAGATTAAAGATAAAATAACTATTCACAATAATAAGTCTCAGCAACTAGGTTTGTAAGTACACAGGGAAAAGATCAAGGTCATGAGAATCTTCTTCTCTTCCACCATTTACTTCTTTATAGAAGTGTTGGGGAAAATTGTA